>JADLZN010007322.1:0-96148 GCA_018155175.1 Sinocyclocheilus anophthalmus | reverse complement strand
CCCAGCATTTTTTAGAGTGTACCATGTTTTTTTTTAAAGATTTTTTTTTCAGCAAGGACATATAAATTGTTCGAAAGTGGCAGTAAACACCATGTCACCTTTACAAAATATTTATTCAAATAAATGCTGTTTTTTTAAATTTCTATTCATGAAAAACAAAATATGGTTCCCAAGCAGCAAAGCCATTTTGATTGACCCAGAATTTGAACGGGTATGTAAAAAGTGCGTAGTTGAAGAAATATCCAGATATGGTTCACAGACACTCACTTTGTAGAGTATAGAGTCACACACACAGAAGATGTCCACGATAACTGGATTCTCTAGCAATGGCAGGAGATGTTCAGGCATTCCCTGCCAGAAGTGAAGCAGAAAGTTCTGGATCTGGAACAAATGGGATTGATTACTGTGTGTTTGTCTAGAATCTAGATGTCATGATAACATATTCTTCAAGAGCTTAAAATAGCACCTCCTCAAAGTTGACATTAATGGCATTGTCCAGAATGCACTGACAGTGCGTTTTGTACATCATAATCAATGTGTCGACCTAACAAATTAAAAGAACAGCTAAGGTAAGTAAATTAGAAGTAGCACATATAAACATCATTTTAGAAATCAACAGACCTTATCTTTTGAAACAGAATCCTGAAGCACTAAATGCTGTGCACTTGGGAATTCAGGTAAAAGAGTTCCTGTTTTAGAACTAAGGGAGTATTTCCTGGTGAATCCCCCCTGTGAATATTAAAGAGCAGGCATACAAGTAATATTATTCTGCTGTTGTAGATAGCAAAACATGACAACATTTTTTAAATATATAGGTACATATGCAATTTGGTCTCATATTTTTTCAGAACCTAGAGTATCCCCATAAATAGTATTAAGGGTAACCTTTTATCGTTATACTTTTATTCCGAAAGGATGCATTAAATTGTCCAATCATTGATGATAATAATAGCACCATATATCAGAATAATTTCGGAAGGATCATGTGACACTGAGTAATGCCAGCTGAAAAATCAGCTTGGAAATCACAGGAACAAATTACATCATAAAATGTTCAAATAGAAACGTTATTTAAATTGCAATAATGTTTTGCAATTTTACTGTATTTCTATCAAATAATTGCAGCCTTGGTGAAAATAAGAGACTTTTACAAAACACATTTAAAAAAAGACCCAAACTGTTGAACAGAAGATATCCACTTTCCTGAGAATGGTGCGATACTAAATGAGGCGCGCTCAGAGTCATATGAAAATCATGATTGATTCGATAGTTAAACTGCAACACTGTTTTCAGCTTGCTTCCGAGGATCTGTGCAAAAAAACCCATACGAGACATATGATAAGCTAGAAACTTAAATAAACTGTAAATAATTATGAAAATAAACCATACAATAAGTGTTTCCGCGTGTGCAATTGATAAAATACTTACATTTAGGGTTGCAAAGGGGTGGAAAACTTCCAGTAAATTTCCCGAAACTTTCCAAAAATCCCTGGAATATTCCAAAAAATCCTGGAAAGTTTGCAAAATGTCTGGTATGTTTCTGAAATTTACTGGAAATTTTCCACATTTTTGCAACACTACTTGCATTACAGTTTATTCAAAACATCCAAGGACTTGCGATTGTATGCTGAATTGAAGGGATGAAGGTCAAAACTAACCGTGTCAAACCTTTTCCAGAGTACACAGAGTGATAATACGCACTGCTCTCCTTGATTCCAATACCATAATAATGATACCTGAAAGACATTCAGAAGCCAAACACTGACACCTTTAGACATAGCCATTTAAGTAGTAAATTAAATAGTAATAAATAACATTTTCAGGCAGAAACCAGGCCATTTGGCTCTCTCTTACTTCGAATGGCCTCTGGTTCCAAGCCTTCGTGTTGTTAGAAGAGGGAATTTCTGCCTTATGGTCTGAAATGACAAGAATAGAGCTCTAATATATCGTATGATCGATCTCCATGAACTGTAACTACACAATCAATAGCTATTTTTGTCTGATAAGCTGACAGTTTCCTAAAGAGCAACTAAAATACACCTAAAATGCAATAGGTCTCGGTAGAATAGGAATCAATTTTAGAAGTTATAATACAGCACTGAGAATGTTTCTAATAACTGTTTGACATATAACTGAAGATATAAAAACTCCTCTTACCTTCCCAAAAGTGGCAGCACAAGCAGGATCTAATTTCTCCTTCCGACAAAAATCTAAATAATGAGCGTAGAGGATGCACCGTGGCAGACAAACACCTTCGCAAACGATGTAATTTTCCTCAAGCCTAATAAAACAACAAACCCCAAATGTAGTATCATTCTTTGCTTCCACTTTCTGTACATTATTTAAATGGCAAGCTTCATTAAAAGATGAAATGATGAGAGAGTACCATTGTAAAGTGAGTTGAGTCTGTTTCTTCTTGTCCTTGATGATCTGACTGATGCTTTTCTTTGGCACAGCTTGTTTCACAGAGAACGTCTTAGAATAATCCACGTGGCCCAGGTCCTCTTCCGAGGAAATGCTTCCATTACTTTCATCAGCTTCTGCCAAATGAATAACATACATAGCTTTCAAACCGTGACGTGTGCCAAAACTATTCATAACGTATAATTGCTCAACAAACTGGCGACAGATTGAGAATTTCGAACTGAAAGCATAGCAGTAGTTTAATCAAAGCCCGTTTGAAAACAATTTACAATAAAGATGATTTCCTCACCTGATTTAATGCCAGAATCCTCCTCCTCATCAAGCTTGGCTTTGAAAAACATGTTTTTCCCGAGATTGTCTCGGTCAACAAGAATTGTAGCATGGAGGTCATCTGCGCTTTTGCAAGCTCTCTTTGTCTGCGACGCTTGTAGTTGAAGAAGCATGTCATTCTTCAATGGACTCCCTATATTTCTTTTCATTGGCATGTTCAAGGAGAAATTAAAAAGAAAAACTGGAATGCAAAATTAAAACCACCAAGTGAAATAATACAAAAAAAAGTGCCCCTCAAAGTCTAAATTGTTAAAACATTCCAAAATCAACACAGCCCACTCTAATGTTTAGCAAAGTGATGCATATATCCATTCCTGTAATGATTCGCATCTCTGAAGCGTCCCAATAAATCTCCGAAAAACATTTAAACAATTTGTCAACTATGTGTGTTGCTTGTCCTCTTTCCTCAGAAACAAATGCTCACAAAATAAACCTGTAGCATGATGGAAACTCTAAAAATAACCGTTCAAATATAACATTAATCCTGTAAAAGTTCATTAATCCAAGAACGGGCAAGATAACACCTTCCAGTCTTAATTAAAGCTCTGCTCTGTCTGAAATGGTGCGTCACAGAGGTGAGTGCCTTAAGGCCATTTATCTTATTTACAGAAGACTGGCAATGGATTCTGGGATTTAATGATTAACCAAGAGGGTTATCATCTTCTTGAAATCTGGTGCTGGTCTTGCAGCTCGGCTATAGACCCAATCAGAGCCAGTCAGCCTCCCCAATGTTTCTCTGCCTTTCATTTACAAGCATTCAAACACTATATTCAGAACATTTTGTTATTGCTGGTTTTTATCTGCAACGGTGAGGAGTAGACTCCAAGAGGCTGGCCTTGTATTATAGGCAGAGTTTCAAAAAGCCATGTCAAATAAGTAGAAAACTGTGAAATGGCCAAATAAACACAAATATTGAACAATAAAAGAATGTCAGGGTTTAGGTGTTGAGTTGTTGTGGGACAGTTTTGACTGTAAACACCCCACAGCATGCTGATATTTTGTGACAACGTGCCCCATTATTGCAACTTATAATTAAACTGTGAATCACTGTGAACTGGGAAGTTGAGCCACCCTTTGTTTCTAGGCAACATTAAACAAAATTAGTGATGTGACCACAAATATATTAAGAGTTATCAATTTCACTCACCCTGTGATGAAGAGGGGCCTGCATGGAATAATTGGTAACTACATTTAAGTAAAAAAAAAAAACAGTTTTTTGCTGTTCAAAGTGATTTTTGTATGTTCAAGGACTCATGCTTTCTTGTGTCTGAACAATTACAGACAAATCTGAAAAATATCACACGTGTTTGTGCTTTATTAAGTTATAATATGAGGCTTTATTGTTTGCATGATGTTAGCTCTAAACTGGAGGATAATACAAGTTTGTTAAAATGGTAGGAGTGGGGTAATTTGAGCCAAAATTCCTGGGGTAAGATGAGCCAAGTATAAAGTATTATTTTTCTGTAATTCTACATTATACTTCATTCATTTTAGACCAAGCATTTTAAAATGTTGTTCTGTTTTGAACTCTGTTTTGAATTATTTTGTTCTGAACATTTTAAAATTATAAAAAAGGCCTTGTTTATGAAAATTGCCCATTGAAGTTTTTATGAAATTGTATTTCCCTGCAACATTTATAAGTGGGATGTTGAGTACTATTAGCCCAGTTCTGTAAGGTCAACTGCAGTTTTTTTAATTCTTCAATTTGAACTTTATTTTGTTCTGGTACTAATTAAAAAAATGCTTCAAAATGGTGTCTGTAATTTTTAATAAAAGTTTTAAGAAGTCATCACATCCATCCATCCATTTCCAAAGCTCTTTGTCCTTATTATGTAGCAGGAGCTGAGCTAAACTAATCATCTGATCACGGAAGGGAAAAACTGGCTGGATGGACCCAGTCAATCACCAGGCTCACACAAGTCGTTGTTAGACTCTATTTCTCGTTGATATAGCATGACGTGTGAAACATTTTCATAATCAATGGACAGTATAACCCCTTCCTTTGTGCCGCAAGCCCTCTCTCCCTTCTCCTGCCTTCCCCGTTGCTCAAGTTACCCTCTCCTAGGTCAATTACCTCGCAATGGGGGCAAGTGAGGCCAAAGAGACACTTTTTTGGGGGGGGGGAAACGCCATATTTGAAGCAGTTAGGTTTGTATTGATGATCAAATTGATGTTACAGTCAAACCAAAATGATTCAGACACCTTCAAAACTTTCTCACATATCACAGTTTATTCGCTATAGTTTAGAAATGGTAATAAAATATGACAAGAACAAATTAATCTTGATAATGTCAGATAACACTTAAGCAAAACATGGTCTGGTCAAAGTGTCTGAATAATTTTTGGTCCCAAATTTGTTTCAGTTTTACTGGTAGTCCACTGTATGTATGTGTAATATGTCACAGTTTACTTTATTCTGCTATCCACACTTACATTAATGAACTATAGTGTCCTGCACCCACTAGTAAAATATAAAAAATTATAGCTGGTGTCTGAATCATTTTTGGTTGACTGTTATATTTACGTGGGACATTACTGTCATGTGACACTTTAAACACACTTTAAGTAAAAACTGTCTCAACGCACACGCTTATCCCATAGATTATATAGTAGGTATGTATGGTATACATATATATATGTATATCTATCTATTGGTATATATAGATATGTATGTATGTTGTTATAATAATATATATATATATTATATATATATTATATATAGATATATATATAGATATAATAATCTTCAATTGACTTAACTTAACCCTGATGCGGTGTGTGCTTTTATTAGAGAGGCAAAAATAGGCTAAGCTTATAAAAAAAAAAAAAAAAAAAAAAAAAAGCTCCTGCCTTTAGAAACCAAAACGTTGTATAATTGGACAAAAGTTTGCAACCCTACTCTAAAGGTTACTGATATACAGACAACCTACCTGTGGGACAACTAGCCTCGGTCTTCCCTACATTTCATTTGTTAAAATATGCAGCTGATTCCTTATTGGCTCACAAACACAGCGTTCCGCTCAGCAGCACGTGCCAAGGCCGCGTAACCTCCCGAAAACATGATGTGCGCGCGGAGAATCTTGTCAGATGAGAAGGTAAAAAACAAACTCAAGTATAAATGCTAAAAACAAAATGTTTGCAGAGAATACACTCGGTATTCTGGCTTGTATGACATAAAAAAAAACACCCGTAGAAAACTACTTGTACACAAATACACCTGAAGTCGAAAATCTGTCAGGTCGACTGTTGGTGTCATTCAGAGAACACTGATTAAACGATTCATAAATGATGAAATGCGAATAACTATGTACTGATAGAGTTTTTGCATTAACATATAAAGAACTGCAGTCGTCAGGTGTTACTTGCAGCAATCTAGTGCTTCTTTATTTATGTGACGTGATCTTTCAGCTCAGAAATGGATAAAATAATCAGTGTACGATAAGATATGGTACTATTACAGGTGCTTCAGTCCATAAATTAACATTAACTATGTGTTGTATATTAACGCTGTTTTATTAGTGTGTTGGCCTCCATCATCCCAAGCTGTGGCAGACGTGCACACTGCCTTTACATTTAGCACGACTGCATGGTTAGATTGGATTCAAATGCGTTGGAGTCGAATGGAGAGGTAAGGATCATGTTATTTAACTGGTGTTTCTTAAATATTCTGTCATGTGCATAGCTATATTTATGTAGTTTTTAGTATCAAATGATGTGCTGCGGTCTTATGTTTATGATCAATATCCAAAAAAAGTCCACAAGAAATATAAAAATGAATTTAAAGGGGGCGTGACCCTAACAAGCCACATACTGTACAATATCATCCCATTTCTTTGTTGAAATCTAAGACGGTCAATGATTTGTGTGCATACCTATCAGTTGCTTGTATGGGAGGCTTAAGGGGGTCCTATGATGTTGCTAAAAAGAACATTATTTGGTGTATTTGGTGTAATGAAATGTGTTTATGCGGTTTAAGGTTCAAAAAACACATTATTTTCCACATACTGTACATTATTGTTTCTCCTCTATGCCCCGCCTTTCTGAAAAGCGTAGATTTTTACAAAGCTCATTGGTCTGAAAAGCGAGGTGTGCTCTGATTGGCCAGCTATCCAGTGCGTTGTGATTGGCAGAATACCTCAAGCGTGTGACGGAAATGTTACGCCCCTCACATACTGTTGATGCCCTGTCAGGCCGGAGAGACGAGACAAAAACATTAAAAACCAATTATAAAAGATGCATTCATTGCATCCAGTGGGGACATAATTATGGATTATAATGACTTTTTAAGCGTTGTATGCACGCGCGCGTAAACATAAAACCATGTCTGCATTTGTGATCGGAGAAAATGACAAACTACAAGCGCTACTCTACACTGCTCAAAACTCGCGTTTGATCGTCAGTGGCAAATTCTTTAAATATAAAAAAACATACTTGGTAGTATGTACAGAATACAACAGAACACGTAGTCTACCAGGATCAGGAAACAGTCCTCCATAAAATGTGCTACACACAAATTAATATTTGGACTGAACTGTTCTGGAACAGTGTTGTAAATACAACTTAACCACTGATTTCTAGTCGTGTCCTCTTTTGGAAGGCCAAACAAAGTAGTTTCGCTTTCACAATGAAACACAGCGTCACACACGGTGGCTAGGAGTGAGGCGGCGCGGGTGAGGAGCTTCAGGAGCCGGTTGGGAATCCTGGGCTGGACTCTGCTTCGTCCACGGTGAAAGCCGATCCGGCGATCCACAGCGCGAAGTTGATGTATTTCCTCAGCGACCAGCACGGATCAGCTCCAGGCATGACGAAGCGGTATCGTCCTCTTTTGGAAGACCAAACAAAGTAGTTTCACTTTCACAACGAAACACAGCGTCTTAACGACATGACGGCGGCAGCAACAATACTACAGCGAGAATAAAGTTACGCCTTCTTTCTTTGCATAAACATTTGGACGGTGTTATGCAAATCTTCCCACATTGTGATGTAGGTATGTGGGGGCATGTTAGAACGAGACGTTTAGGTAGGCGTGGCTGACTCTTAACTTTTATAAAGAATATCTCTTGGATTTGAGACTTTAGTCTTTGCAAAAATTTACAGATCTTCTTTATGCACCAAGAGCTTGTAACACTCCAAAGAGAAAGGAAAAATTGAAATCGCATCATATGACCCCTTTACGTTATTTAATATACAGTGTCTATAGATGTTTGTGTCAAACCATTGCTGTTTGAGTAGCCCTACAAAGTCCCTATACTTATGTTACTAGAATTCAATAGTAAAACTGGCTTTATTGTAGTGTAAATATTGATAAAAAAAATTAATTAAAGAGATTAATCAAATGCAGCCTGATACAAGCTAAAGCAATATATCTGTATTTGAACAGATGGGTTTTATGAGTATGTGGAGCTAACGTAGCATTGTGATACTCACAAAACAATTAAAAATTAATGCAAATGTTAATTTAATGCAGACGTTTCTATGTGTGTGCAGTGCCCTGCCAATAAAAGATTGGATTTGCATTTGGTTTTCATTCAAACAAATGTGACCAGATTGTGCTGGACTACCAAACATCCTTTGCATGCTGGTCTTTGTAGAAAGAATGCCCAAGACTCAATTTCTTCACTGATTTCTTACTTTAGTTGTCTTCTATTCTGTTGTTGTTGTGTTTGCTGTACACATGCAGCTGTATTGAGCATTACCGTAACTTTGTTAAACATATTCCAGCACAGTATGAATCCATGCGTGATTTTATTCCCCCACTTTGTAAAAGACTTCCTTCTACAGAAGTCCTAAGAGGCCATGGATTATGAATTTTCGTCTGCTTTCTCGTGATATACTTAAATTTTTTTTTTTACAATGATTGTTTGATTTTTAAAACACAATGCATCGTGATTCTACTGTTGCTATAGTAATGAACGCAACTGAAGCAAACAACAGTGATCGATTAGCCTAAATGTATTTATTCAAAATAAAAATGTTGAAAATGTGGGAAAATAATTGCTGAAGGCATGCATCTAATACAGGAATTGTTGAACAGCCATCTTAATTTATTAGCATGTGATATAAGTGTTGATGTTGGCATGGAATTTAAAACTTTTAATGTTTTGCTGTGATTTATCCTGTTATAAAGCCACAGTACAATTATTATCTCAGTGCAATGATTTGTGTGTGGTTAAAGTTTATTAATTAAAATTATTTATTTGTTTTCATTTTAGTTTGAGGTCATTTTAATTTTAGGTAATTTTTCATATAGGTTTCATATAGCATTCAATTTGTTCTTAGTTTATTGAGCTTACTTGCAACAATAGGGGTCCTTTAACAAAAATATGCACATTATGCACAGCACATTAAAAGAAGATTCTTTTAGTATTTTCACTTAATTAATTTTTGTTATATCTTGTACATTTGCTATGACACATTCTTTCTCTCATGCTTTGTCTTTTTTTTCTTTTAAAATATACTGCAAGTGGGCTTGTATGATTTGTAAATGTTCACTTCCCCTGTTTTACATTGTGAGAGTAAAGCTTCATGCATCATTTTTTCTGGCAAAACTTTATTTGTATTTTTTTTTCTCATATTGATTTTAATTGCCCTGGCCACATCCAAATGCCCATACCGGGATGCCATTTTAGTAACACCACTGCAATTTTGTGAAAACATGAGCCAGCTATCATTTACCTGATCACAGATTTAAAGTACATGCTTTAAACATTTCAGAACGTTTACAAGGAATCTAACAAGATTTTCTGTATTTTAGGGCAAAAGAGGTGTCAAAGCTCCCTGCTCCGTGTGTTTTGTGGCCTGTGGAGCTGAAGCTGGCTCACATTGACTGCAGTCCTGAGGACACACTGGTACACTTTCAGGGCCAATATATGACCATTTGTGAACTGGACTACAACATTCTTCAAGTTGAAATACAAAATGCTGTGAAATCGAAAGTTTCTGTTAAAGTTGGAGAACTTTGTCTGGTTGAAGATGTCGTGTCTGATCACTGGTACAGAGGAAGAGTCCAAAACATCCAGAAGGATTTGTTCCATGTGTTTTTGCTGGACCATGGAGATGTGTTGATTGTTGGGCCCAGCCATTTGTCCTGTATATCTGACACACTGCTTATGCTCCCACCAAAGATTGTCTGCGGTTTCTTTGCCAATATACTGCCAGTCCAGAACCGATGGGACTGTTTGACAGGGAGTTATTTCTCTTCCTTGATAGGCAGTCAGATCAAAGGATATATCCACGCCCGTCTGCCGTACCATGTCCTCATACTTGAGGTTCCAGACATTAATTGTAACTTGTTAAAACTGAGGCTTGGGAGACATGTGGACACTAGTACTTTTCTGCTACTAGTTGAGATGCTTATTGAGGAACCGATTCCACAAAGCAATGAATCTGTCCCAGATCTCTTGATTGAAAAGCAAATAGGGCAAGAATGTTGCCTCAAATCCTCAAGCCTGCTGGGCTTCGAAGAGATTCTGTCACTTAATGGCCCAAAGCTGAAAGTTGGTCGAAAAGCAAGAGTTATTGTAGCAGCAGGCGTGAACCCTAGATTATTCTACTGTCGACTGTCATCCATGAGCAAGGACCTACAAGAAATGTCAAACAAATTGGCACTTGCATGTGAATTAGACAGTGGTTCCCTAAGCAGTAAACCTCTTGAAAATCTCGGCTTGCTCTGTGCAGTCAAAGGGAAAGATGAAAAATGGCACAGAGGTTTTGTGCAATGTCTCCCTCTCAACTCTCAGGTCCGAGTTGTGTTCATCGACAGTGGCTATTGTGAATCGGCTAAAGTTGAAAACATCCTTCAGCTACCATCAGAATTCCTCTCAACACCAATCATGGCATTTCCATGCTCACTTTCATGCTTCGAAGAACAATATGAGACCATTAAAAAACAACAACTAGAGCTTCTCAAGACTGGGTTGCTAGGTAAAGCTTTGGAGGTTGAAATCGATGACTTTCGCAAAGATCAGAACTTCTACTTGGTCACATTGAGCAATGCTGAGAAGCACTCAGAGGAGCAAGCTGAAGTTAAACCGCTTGAAAGTGAAGTTTTTGACAGCAAGTCTAACTTCCCCCACAATGTCCTTGCAGAGATGTATGCAACAGAGATGAAAGCAGTCCAGACTTCTGATTCAGTTCCTAATGAAGCAATACCTGGCGGTTCTCTTTTTGAGGGTTATGTGGTGCATGTACAGAGCCCAAAACGTTTCTGGATAAGGACAAAAGAACAAAATCCTGATTTTGAAAACATGACTAAAGAAATGACTGATTACTTCAACAAACTACAGTTGAATGAGGAGATTTTTGAAGACCCAGTGCCTGGTGCACTTTGCTGTGCAATGTATGAAAAAGACATGCATTACTACAGGGCCCTTATAGTAGATACTTTGGAAAAAGGAGCTGAGGTTTTCTTCATCGACTTTGGAAACACTGAAAAGGTGCCAAGCATGTTAATCAAGAAGCTCCCCAGAAAGTTTGCCATTCAACCAGAATTTGCACTGAAATGTACTTTAGCACATGTCGTTCCAGTTGAGGACATCTGGACAACCACAGCATCCAACGTCTTTAGGCAAGTCACATCAGACAAAACTTTGATGGTTCATGTCATTCACAGGAAAAATGCCCAATATGTTGTTGATCTTTTTGTGAGAGGAGCTGAAAATAATACTAGCATTGCAACCATCATGACAACAGCAAAAATGGCCCTGGATTGGAAATACAACCCGGCATTAGCATCTGTTAAAGAGGAGACGTCATGTAAAGATAAGGGAAATGCTCTGAGCAAGAAAAAAATGAGAAAGGACAGTCATGTGGTGACCTTTTGCAAAGTCACTTCTTCTAGGCCCAATCCAAAGCATGTGAAACCAGAGTGTGAACAACAGAATCACATTGAAAGATGTACTCCCAGTGAGACCCCTAAACTGAAGGTTTACACCGACACTTTCAAACCGATGCATTACAAGCCTGGATCTGAATTAAGTGTCATTTGCTCACATGTAAATTCTCCATCTGATTTTTGGTGCCAAAACGAAAGCACAAAATTTGATCTGGATAAATTGATGGAAGAGATGCAGGCGTTTTACCAAACGCACACAATTGCGTTCAAGTCGCCTGCAGTATGTTGTGCTGTAAAGTCTCCGCAGGACAACCGATGGCATAGAGCATGCAGTTTAGAAGAAAAAAATGACAAACTGTATGTGATGTTGGTCGACTTTGGCATAGTTATCCAGGAAAAGAGGCAAAACATCCAAGCTCTTGCCCCACAGTTCCTTGAACTTCATGAACAAGCATATAGATGCACTTTGAACTTGATTGAACCTGTTGGAGGAAGTTCTTGGAGTGCAGAAGCATGCAATTTGTTCAGGGATTTTGTGTCTAAGGGTTCGCCCAGTATATGCAGAATTCATTCCCACCTTTATGAACAAGGAAAAGGTCTCCTTAATGTGGTCACCATTCATACACCTCTTCAACAGGCCACCACATACCTTGTAGAGAAAGGCATTGCAAAGGAAATGCAAACTCCGAAGCAGCTAATCTCATCAGCCCACCCTCGCTCCTTTGTTTACTCTTCTTTCAACATAATTTCTGGAAGCGAGGAACTGGTACAAGTTACTCATGTTTGCAGTCCTTGGGAAATCTATTTTCAGCTTGACAGGAATACAGAGATCCTTAATACACTGATGGAGAGAGTTGCCGAAGAAGGTCAGCTCTTGACTGCGACATGTGAGGACTGCAACGGTAATGTTTGCCTGGCCAAATATATCTGTGACGGCAAATGGTACAGGGCTCTGACGCACCCTGTTCAATCCCATCAGCATGTGAGTGTGTTCTTTGTCGATTACGGTGATATGCAAATTTCTGAGAAAACAAATGTTATGCCAATTCCCACAACGGCAGTTGACTTATTGATGACACCAATGCAGGCTCTGAGATGCAGTCTTTCAAATGTTCCAGAGGGGGAACATTTGCCAGAAGTCAACACATGGCTCGAGACTGACATCCTCAACAAATCCTTCTGTGCCAAGTTTGTTTCAAGGGACAACAATGGACATTTTTTTTGTGATCTTTATGATGGAAATGTGCATGTCAATGAAAAAGTCAAAGAACTCATGTCAACTCAGGGTGTGGAAGAACATGATCCGGCGGTCAGCAGACCTGCCTTATATTCCCTCAAAGAAGCAGCCAATGTTAACGTTTCAAACAGTAAAGTGAACTCCAAAGTGAGCAGACGTGGTAAAACCAAACATGTTGATAAGCAAACTCCAAAACCCACAAAATCTCCCAAAGCAGAACGCAAAGTACCAATAAAAGCAGTAAGGCAGGACACGCCCTGTTCTCTTAAAGTGATGCCGCCTCATCAGAGCTTGCCAAAAATTTGGGATCTTCCTGTTGTCAAAATGAAACCAGGTTCTAAGGGTGTGGGTTTCATCTCTCATTGCAATTCTGTTAGAAGCTTCTTTGTCCAGATGGAAGAAGATGAATCAAACATCCTTCAGATGGGTGAGGAAATAAACAGCACTGTCTTCAAGGATAACTTGAAAAATTTGGAAACCGAACTAAAAGTAGGGGACCTCGTTGTGGCTGAATATGAAGAAGACTTGTCTTTGTACAGAGCTGTTGTCACCAACGCATCATACTGTGGCCACTTAGCAGTCGAGTTTATTGATTACGGAAATAATGCAACTGTCGACAGGAAGAATGTTCACATGCTATCCAAAACGTTTTTGTCTCAGCCTAGATTGAGCACTCCATGCACGCTTGCAAAACATTACTCTTTTGAAAACCATGACTCTTTTATCAAGGAAGCAGTTGGTAAGCCTTTAATGGTTGAATTCATTCGAAAGCTTGAAAATTCATGGGAAGTGAGGATCGAGATTGTTGAGGATGGCCATGTGCATGGGGAATCAAAGTTTGATGGTGATCAGAGCAAAGATGTAGATTTGACGAGTCAAGACAAATTTCCAAAGTGCCCTGGAGCAAAAAAATTGAAAAACTTTCCTCCACAGGCAATCCTCGGTTATAACTTCCAGCAAACGGACAAAGTTCATCCAAACACACACACACCAAATCAAACTTGCCGAACACACGTCGACAGTTGCAACAAAGCACATTAAGAAAGTATAGCCCTGTCCTCACTCCTCCCCCCCCCCCCCCCCGCCAGCATCAAAACCAAAGAGGTTTTGAGAAGAGAAGGACTGTGAAAAGAAAGTTTCTCTCGCAATCACCATGTGTGACAAGCATTTCAGTGACTAAAAATTCAAGTACGTTGCAGGAAAATGTTTCTCCTTATAATGCTAAGGACCTTGAAACCTCTAAGTCACCTGTTAGCGTTGCTCTGCAAGATGTGAAAGACAACGAGACAGTGAAAAGTGAAAAGTTGCTTGTTGTTGACGACCATCCTTGCTTCCCAGACACGTCTTCAAAGAGCAGTTTGGATCGACCACAGACTCTGTTCCAGGCCCCTGTCCAAATGAACTTTGAATATAAAGGATTTGCAGCAGCAGTCACAACCCCGTCTGAATTTTACGTCATTCTTGAAGACCTGCTTTTGATTGTAGATACTATCTCTGCCATTCTTGAGAATCTTCCCGAAGTGCTGGCGCCATTACCAGAGGTTCATTTTGTTCCAGGTGCGAGCTGTTTGGTGAAATCAACGGAGAAGAAAAAATGGTGCAGGGCAAAGATCGTGCAGTGCGATTCCACATCGGTGCTCATGAACTTGGTTGACTATGGGCAGTATGTAGTTCTGTCTCAGCAGGATGTCGGCCAGCTAAAAAAACTTCCAGAGGAGCTCAGTAGATTACCTAAAGTCACCTACCATTGTTTACTGAGGGGAGTTAAGCCCAAAGGCCAGGACTGGTCTGATGAGGCCATCGTTTTCTTCCAGAACTGTATGTGTCATAGCAACCTTCAGATACGTTTCAGACAGCATGTTTTTGAGACACAGTGGGAGGTTGACATTGTCACTGGAAAGCGAAATCTCGCAAAAGAGTTAGTAGATGCTGATCATGCCATGTATATCGATAATATGCTTGGAATCAGGTTTCAGCAAGAGCTAGGACCCAATAGAGAGCCTAAACAAGACTTCACCAGCAGTGTGAATGTTTTATCCATGATAACTGAGCACACAAGCAAAGCCGAATGTTCTCAACCACTCTTTTCAAAGGAGTCCATGTTTGATCAAAAGTCATCTCAAGATTCTGTTGGGGAGCAAACTGCACACCCTTTGAACAGGAGTGAAGATTTTGGACCTGCGGAGCGGGCAACGCTTAGTACATCAGTTATCAAACAATGTGAGTGAGAATGATGATAAACCAGCTATGATCTATTGTATTCATTTAACTTTCTTTTCTGTCTTTATGATCTGCAGTACATAGTCTACCAGTCAAATGTTTGGACACGCTTACTCAATTCTTAAATAGGGGTTAAATACTGAAGAAAGGTACCTTTTAGATGGTTACAGTGTTTTCAACAATCTCTCTGGTTGAAATAATTTAACAGGATTATAGAACAGACGTTTTTTTCTGCAGATATAGTTTTCTTTATTGTTTAAGTTCTAATGTTGTATTTCAAATTGATTATTTTGTAAATATTATGTAAATATAAATGTTACTGCATATTATTTTATAATATATAGGGCAGATATATTACAAAATTAAATTAAATTTACTTTTCACGATATCAATGCCGAAAAAAATTAAAATAAAACGCACGCAGACACACACAAAAAGAATATCGTCGACCTCTGCTTATTGCTTACGAACTCTTTGGTCTAGAAACAGTTATTTTTCTTTTGTTTTGTCTTATAATCTCAAATACAGTGTTGGGGGTAACGCATTACAAATAACACAAGTTACGTAATCAGATTACTTTTCAAGTAACTAGTAAAATAATGCAATACATTTTAATTTACAAGAGAATATCGGAGTTATTTTTTTTCCATTTATTGATTGACAGCTATCCTTCCACAGTTGAGAGAAATCAGATGTTACTGTAGTTCTAAAATAAATATGAATATGCCTTAATTCAATCTCTCACCAAAAAAAAAAAAAAAAGGATTCAGTATTCCTCACAATAATAAAAATGCCAACTCAGAAAGATGCAAACCTGCAGTAGTTAAATGTTAAACAAACACAATATCTTTAGATTTAATCCATTCGGATTGAACTATATGTCTTTGATTATGACCTTCGAGAATCCAGTCAAACCGTACTAATATAGCACAAATTTACTCTAGACGAACATTGTGTGGGTGGAAATTCTTCTGCATTCAGTTGTGCGGACGTAAATTTACTTTCCCTTCAGTTGAGGCTTATCTCATTTCAATTGTGGTGTGAAAAGGCTGTTATCTTGCCCAAAATGGAAACTTTCTTTTTTAAAAGCAAACAAGCCAGCCTGTCCGATTGAAACAGTAGCGCAAAAGTAACGGTAAAAACATTACTTTCCATAAAATGGGATTAAAGTAAAGTAAGTAGTTACTTTTTATGGAGGAACGCAATATGGTAATGCATTCTTTTAAAAGTAAACTTGCCCCACACTGCTCAAATACTGTAAATTGCGTTGTAGTGTGCTGTTGTTAAAAGATGGTTTAATTAAAAGTAGCTCGATTACATGTTTTCAGACCAAAAAAAAGTTAGTTATTGCAAACCGTTACTGAATAAAAAGTAATGATTCTGATTCTGCAGTTGGACGGAGTTCAGTCAAGTTTGACGTGTGGACTATTATAAAAAAACACTTAGGTTGTATTTTTGGCAGTGCTTTGGCATAAAACAAAGTTAGTAGGTGTCATTGCTTATCAGTGATTTTCTTCTGACGCAGTATTAAAGTTTGGGAGTAGTGTCAATACAGGGTCATTAGATATATTGGAAAAAAAATATCTTGGCCATCTAGAGTAAAAATGATTTCAAGAAATAAATTCTTTATTTTTTTACTCTAAATATAGAAATATTCTGCAATGATCAGATGGGCCGTAGACACGGTCTATCAATATCTGACCTGGTACACCAGTCGATTATATTAGGTGTTGCAACTTCTGATGTGCATAGCATCCATCTGTGACTATGTATTTTCATGATATATTCATTTCTCTGTCTTTATTGTCCAGCTCACCCCACCGCTACTCAAAATGTCCCACTATACGACCCATCAGTCTCCTTCAATCAGCTATTAGATATTGCAAACACAATAGTCATTATTAGACTTCCACACATGGGGGTTGCAAGTCACAGGACCTTGACATTAGATTTCACCACATTTGAACTAATTAAAGATTTACCCGTTTCTGTTATATGCAACTACTTATTTTTTTAATTCAAGAAAATAACTTGTGGCTTAAGTTTTTTTTGTTTTTTATTTCTTAGGTGAGCTGATGTGAAACGGCCTATGCTTCGTAAGTATTAAAATTTAGATTCTTTTTTTTTGTTTTTTTTGTAATATCGAGTATGTAGATAAACATAATTTTCCAATTGGTTTATTTCAGAACAGAGAAGCTGGCGAGTTACACTCGATATTGCACTTAAAGAACAGTCCAGCTTTGGAATGGCTTGATTTAATTGTTTATTTTCATTTTTTTGATTCAGTAGTGATGTTCTATAAGTGTGTTTTGTAGAAATGGAGCATTTTGTTTTATGGAGTACAATTTGTATTGTTCAAACATTATAGATCTTAAAATCGTAAGATTTTAACCATGAAACTCTATATCATATTATTTTTGATGAAAAAATCTAGTTTTAGAACTAAAGACTGGATTTCCAGCTTTTTGGCAGGTCTTATTTATCTATAAATGGACATGTGACTGATGAAATATACAGTCGGTTTATTGATGGCTGTGTTGGCTATGCTGGCTTTAAGTTCTGAACAGCAAAACTTTATTTAGTAATTAAAAAGATTGACATTTGACCTCTGTTTGATTGTGATGTTTAACCCAGTGTTGTTTTTTTGTGAGTGAAAATGTTCTTTCTAGTTCTGTTGGAACACACAATAAAAAGATACTCTTCAGATGTTGTGTAGGAGCTGTGGAAAAAAGGTTATTGTCAGAAGTGGGATTCGAACCCACGCCTCCAAGGGGATGGACTGCGACATGACGCGCGCCTAGACCGCTCGGAAATCCCTGGACTGTAACTACATGGTTGTACACACCATTATAGTATTGACAGTATTACGTCATCATTCTTGGTGGTTTAATACATTACACATAATGGCGGGTGTGAGTTATAATGTTATATTGATCCTATGTGGAATACAGCATTTTTAGCTAAACTGGACATACTCATGCATTTATTTTGTAACAATGACTCATTGGCAATTATTGGATGGCACATATCACAAGGTTTTAAAATGTTTCAGATGAAACAAATAATAATCGTCCACGAGGGGGCCGCATGGTGGGCTCAAACATAATGAGCCAACACTAAATCTGGGGCAGGTACTTAAAGGGGTCATATTGATGCTTTTTAAAAGATCATTATTTTGTGTATTTGGTGTGTAACAGAATATGTTGACCTCGTTAAAAAAAACAAAAAACATTATTTTTCCACATACTGTACATTATGGAGGTCCTCTATGCCCCGCCTCCTCAAAACACTGTTTCTACCAATCCTCCTTCGACGAAGAGCGTAGTGTCTGCTCGGATGGCCAGGGATCCCAGGGCATTGTATTGGCAGAAACGTTCGTAAAGGAACGCCATTCACCATAAACGCGAGCTTCATCTTTCAAAATAAATGTAAAGCCAAACCAGAAAGGGGAACAGAGTCACGTGACAGAAACAGTGATGAAGCTGGTATGTGTTTGCAGTGCACAAGCCACGGTTAACACAGCTGACTCCACTGTGATGTGACCCTGTACTCTCTATCGCTCTCTCCACTTCTCTCTCTCTCCTTCCTCTCTCTCTCTCTCTCTATCTCGCGCGCTCTCTCTCTCTCTCGCGCTCCCGCACACACACACACGATGCGCAAACACTCCGCATTTGAACAGTCAATAGCAAAGACTTAAACTAATAACAAAACAGTAGTGGATTCAGAAGCGCCAGATTGTCATAAAAAAGTCAGAATTACATCCTCTCCTAGGTTCACGAAACGGTCGTACATAAAACGCATTGCTGTTCTGTTGTAAGTCATCTTAAAGATACTAAATGCATCTACTTCGGAGGCCCAAAAAGTGCTTTGCTTTCGCCTTAGAAACAACACAGAGTCTCCTGACATGACTGCCTGCAAACACTAACTACAGTACTGAAACCACGATTTCGTTCTTTGCGTGAACATTTGGGCGGCATTATCATATGCAAATCTTCCCACATAGTGATGCAGATATGTGGGGCGTGTTAGAACGAGCCGTTTTGGGGGGCGTGGCAGAGTCTTAACTTTGATTAAAGAATATCTCTTTGGTTTTGAGACTTAAGTCTTTGAAAACTTCAGGGATCTTATCTATGCACAATGAGTTTGTAACACTCCAAAGAGAAAGGAAACTTGAAATCGCATCATATGCCCCTTTAAACTAGCCTTGTGTAGTCTGGCTTGACCAACAAGCATAAACAGTCTAATCAGTTTAGTTCGGATGCCATTTCGAATAACTATTCTATGTCAACGAATATAAGTTTAACCGTCTTCCCCAAAAAAAAAAAATTAACACACTGTCAGACCGTGCTAGCTGTAAACGAAGTTTCGGGCTGGTGTTTATTGAAGGAGCACATTTATAATCGCTGTAATTTTACGTTTTATAAGATAGTGTGCAGGAATACAAACCACTGTGGCATTGGTCCCTCCGAGTCCTCCAGGAGAGGAGATGAGGATACTGAATATAAATATATAAAAAATTAAATTTTAACAAAATGATCTCGAAGAGTTGATGATGATTGCTACAATAGTGACGTGAGCGAAATAATTCTGTCTAAGTTCCAGTGTACAAATAACAAAAGTGAAAAGGTATCATTACCTTAGATGTGAAATTGTCGTTATAGAGGAGAGTAATTAAACACCGTAACCACCAGTTTTATGAAAGATTACTAGTAATAATTATTATAGATATTAAGTTTTTCAGTGAATACGATATCTTTAAGAACTCTAAGAGTAGATAAAAAAAAATTTCAACTCGAAACTAGATTTATTTGTGTGCTAGGTTAGGCTTATCCACAAATACGACAGTCTGAGTGATGTGATGATCATGATCAGGGGTTTAGTTGTTCGAAATGGCCCTGAAAAAATAAGCTTTTTAAATGCTATTCGTGCATAAGAAACAACATTCATGGGGCAGTTCATTTTAGATTTTGTTGCTGATTTGAAATATGCAATTTAATTGTAAGTTCATATGGCAGTTTTTGAGATTTCAGGATTCCCCATTCAGCTTGTTTGAGCTGCCCGGTAGGGATGGGCGTATCGATCCGAAGTATCGATATATAGATATTGACGCGAGTATCGAAAGTATCGATACCCAAACAAAAAATATTGTTACTAAGGTGCGCTTTATTTACCAGTGGTTTTGTTTATTTAACAAAACTAATAATAATAATAACAATGCATACAATATGCATAGAATTGGACGAATAACCTTTGTTAGCGAGTAATTGTGATAGAACTATTTTCCTGCTCATCTGAACACACGCAAATGTTGCAAGACAGAACCAATCAATCACAGAGAGAATTCACTCACTGCTGACAGTGCATTCAAACAGGGCTGCGTTTCCCAAAAGTATCATAAGAAAGCATTAAAGCTTTTGGGAACGGCAGCCCAGAACAACGAGGACAGAAAAAAAACAACAACATATGTTTGAGTTATTTCACAATAAAAAAAATTGAAATTGTAGCCTACATAGTTTGTGCAATTACAATTATTTAAATTGAACGTTGAAAGATAATATTGATCATGTTCTATTCTGTAATGTTAATAGAACACTGTCAGAATAAAAAAATGTTGCATTTTATGCATGCATCAGCCATTCACTGGCAGTACAAAATATTACACTAAATCAAAAGTTCAAATGTTACAAATAAGTTAGAATATTAATGTTGTAATACTGATAGCACTAATATAAAAATGTGAGGATATATGTTACAAAAAAGTAACAATTTTGAAATACGTTGATGGTTGTATTTTTTTTGTATTTGATCTCAGTATTCCTATCAATGTTGTATAAAGGTTTTTTTATGCATAATAGTAACCCTAGAATGTGATCAAACAGTTTAAAATAGCTGGGCTAAGATATATAAAAACTTTTATGACTGCAGAAATATGTTAATTCAGTATACACATTATCCCACCGGTTACAATTGTGACCGACCATAAAACACAAATTTTCCACAAAAAAAATTACTGATTATTTCAAAGGGTTACTAATGACACATCATTTGGATATTTTCATGTCTGGGGAAAATTTGGGATTAAACGGGTTAAAATGCGTTTTAAACATAAAGTTAAGTGGTTTTCATTACACATTTACTCTTGCTATTAATAAATGTCATAAATTAAAAGTTTAGTGCAGAAGTATCGGTATCGATATCGACGATACTGCCTTGAAAAATATCGGTATCGTATCGAAAACAAAATAAGGGGTATATCGCCCATCCCTACTGCCCGGATGCGTTGCAAATATGGCCGCCGAGTGAACAGACTTGCCTTGAAAGGGACTTTGACGACAGTAAAAAGAAAAGGAAAAAAAAGCGAAGCCACGCCTATTTAGGACGGTCCTCTCCGTGCTGACGCCATTCTACTTATTCGAGCGGAGCGCACCACGTGACGTCCCACATGTCATGCGTCATGTGACTGAGTGGTTCCTGCTACACGGGTAATGATCAGTAATCAGAAAGGACTGCTGTATCATGTCGGACTGTGCGCACTCATTTATTTCCTAGTCTAAAATATGGGTCCTGCGCGGGTTTGCGGAATCTCTGCCACTGGTTTGTTAACTTTCATACTGCTTCAGTGTGTATCATCAGCAGTGGGGTCGGATGACAGCCCATGGTACAAGGATCTGTGCAGGTGAGATCTTAAATAATCAAACATAATGCTAATCATTGCTGGCAAACCCTTATGGATAACATACAAACAGTGGTTTAGAAAGAATTGTATGTGTTTAGATATGATCTGGTCTGCTTTATATATTTTGAATGATAGTTGTGGCCCTTTAGCCTGGATGCATTATGTCCCCTGGACCTAATAAAACCATAACAGATATTTTGTCTCACCTGAGACAAAGAAATGCATTCATTTAGGCACTGAGCTGGTTTTGCGAATGGATATTGTCAGCTGAAATTGTGTGTCTCTCTTTTTGTCTGTGTGAAGTTACAAATGGGAGGCCATTGACCAAGACAGCAATGTGACATACACTTTGAAGCTCTGTGATTCTTCTCCGGAAACAGAATGTGGAAAAGGAAGCGCGGTCTGTGCCCACAAGCTGAAGAGTGACCAGTTCCAGTCAGTGGGTAAGAGCAATGCATCGATGTGCCAATGTTGCATGATGTACACCCAAACTGCAACAGCAATGTTCATAAAACAAAATCGTTAAAAACCTGTACGTTACTCCTTTTCTCTAATATAGCATACATTTGATTTTATATTTAATAATATTCATTTTCTCAATGTTTTTTCTAAATATTCCACTTTCTGTCACGAGATAATGATTACCAGTTATACTGTATGTTGATTAGAAAATTGATTGTTTGATTATTTGATTCATTAGGATAGATAATGACACTAACTGTGAGAGTAGCACTGGTTTCACCATCACCAACGTTGTATAAGAAAACAATTATCAGATTCTCTAAATTCTCATTGATATGGTGTATGTTTGCCAATTTTCCATTTTGCATTATTAAATAATGAGACACTGCCGTCTTAATGGTCCTAGATTTTATTTTATTTATGCAATATGTATGATTTCTTAAAAACCGTAATAATGTTAAATTAAATAACTTTATTTTCAAATGTAATGTATTCCTGTGATGCAGTCTTAGGTCCACTGAGTCGTCAAGAAAGAAATCCTTTTAATAGGCTGATTGCTCAGGAAACGATTTATGTAGTGTCTTATCAAATGTATGAGGAAAAAATTTGTTCGTACTAGTCTTATGGAAACCATGATACATTTTTTTAGGGTTCTTTGATGGATAGAAAGTTCAAAAGAACAGCCTTTATTTGAAATCGAAATCGGTATAAATGATAAAATAATAAATGTGTTTACTGACACTTGTGATCCATTTAATGCTTGCTGAATAAAAGTATTAAATCCTTAAAAAATACTGAATGAAAACTTTTAATTGATAGTGTTAGTGTATATATTTGAATATATATTGTATAAAAATATATAAACTTTCTGTTTTTCTTAAACGTTTAGGGGGAAATGTGACATTAACATGTTTTCATGCAAGATTCACTCTTTCATTGTTTAGGTCATGCGATTGATTCATTCCTATGAATTCACGTAACCCAACGATGGGGTTGGTCAAAGAAAGAAGAGATTGTTTTTTTTTTTTTTTGCTTAGTCTGGATATTCAGGTTAAACATTAAAACTTTTTTATAGGAAGTAAGTATGCTAAATACTTCATGTTTTGTCTTCGCAGTAGATAACAACCCTGCAACTCAGGGCTGTTATATGGTCATTGCTCTCATAAGCAAGAGCTGCATGACAGAGCACAGACAGAGTGCTTGTTTATTTGGTCTTATCCAACTAGTCAGCTGACTTCCATATGACACAAACCTATCAACTGAACACTCTGACCAATAGTGGCTCCGAGGTAACTGTTAGCCCTAGATTTAAATAAAGGGATCCATTTCACTTGTTGTCAGAACGAACACTGGAGATATTGCATCACAAACCATTTGATCATATGACAAAATAAGGCAACTTGCAAAATGTTGATCTTGCTGATAGGATCTGTGTGCTTATATTCATAATGAGCAGCTTTCAGCACTGTTACATAGAGTACAGAAGTTATTTTGTACCGTAGTAAGAAAAACATCCAAACACCGTTGTGTAATGTCTTTTTATGTAGTGTTTCATGCTGTGTTGATTGTGGTAATTATAGTCGTACTGGTTCTCAGTGTCACACACTTTGGTGGTTGGTGTGTATCCGTTATGGGGCTTTCCGGGCCAGTAATGTGTGTTTCACACACAATAGTGTTGATGCATCTGAAAGTGTTTGCATTCATTTTAGTGTGTATACACTCGCTCGCATATCCTGGTATTCTTTATCTTGTGTTCCTGCCGTCCTATCTTTGTGTTTCACAGTAAGTAGGTCAAAGTTATCTAGCAGCAGGTGCAGTAGTACAAAGTGACAGTATTTAAAATGGCAGTAGTTAAAATTTTCAGGCTCCACCATGTGCATAAATCATAATCACATCAACTATATTTGCCGTCTTAATAAAAGTTCAAAGCATTCTCGAAACATTTAACACATCCTGAACAGAGCAGTTGAATGAAAAACAGAATAGCGTTTTACTAGACTGCTTTCTAGTTATGTTTTCAGTATGCAGTCAGTGTGCACACTGTGTGCAATATGCATTTTTTAAAAAATGCTCGAAAAACAATTGCTCAAATTTGTTGTGTAAAAGCAGATGTATCCCACAATGCAATGGGCTTGACATGACCTTCCATATCGAGTATCATGAATGAACCAGAAATAATGTCACCTGCAATTTTGGTTTTTCTTGATTCATTATTTGATGACTGCAATAAGATCATTTTACAGTCATATGTGCACAAACATGTGAGAATTTTTTCTTTATTCATATTTTACTAAAGTAATTGAGTGGCACACACTAAATTAATATAAAACAACAAATTGAGGTCAAGTCATGACAATGTAGTGCTTTGTTTTTTTTAAGCAGTTAAAAAAAAAATTAATATGAAGTATAATATTGTGCAGTACACTAGTATTCTTTTTCTCCACGCATGGCATGTTAAATGTTTTCCAGAGGCCTAAAATGTCATCTGTAGTTTCTCTGGCTCCAGTTGGCATGTTTTTAGAACCTTTTTTCACATTGGTGCGTTTTTATTAGGTCATCTTCTCATGCTATTTGTTCCCATGAGTTGTGCACTGCTAGACATTTGGCCTATGAATTTCTAACCTCTCCAGATCACATGCTGTAATATTTTTGCTTTGTTGGGTGGCACAGAGACATTTACTGATTTGTATGTGCTGGTAAACTTTAGTTGACTTTGGTTTGAATACAGGCAAGCAAACGTATTATGGCTGTTGTTCTTGTGCTCGACATAGCTGTGCATTGACAAATGACATTTGACTTTATTTCTATTACTAAAGTCCAGCTGCATATAGAGTGTGTTAGTTTATTGCAGTAACATTCAGCATTTGTTGTGTTACCAGCTTGCTGGAAAAAAAAAGAAGCTTGTGTGTTATTGCTCTCAAAGTCAGACACACTGCTGTGTTCAAACCAGGTCTTTTTTCCCCATAGGTGAGCTCTCCTTGCGGAAGGTCTCGCCTGCTGTGCTTGATTTCAACAGCTCGAGGAAATGCGACGACAAGAGCAGCAACATTCAGAGCAGCATCACCTTTCAATGCGGCAAAACAATGGTGAGCTTTCCTCCCCAGCATGCAGTAGAAATTTTTTTTAAACGCAGTGATCACTGTGAAAGCAGTGTGAACATTTGCAGGCTTATTTGTGTCCTCCACTTGCTGAGCAGGAAGAAATGACTTGGATGGAACAATTATTTATTATGAGCAAGTGCAAAAGTAGGGGTGGAGATCTCGTCTATCAATGTGTGAATGTACCCTAAATATGGTTAGTTTTTTTTTTTTTCTTTTCTAAATGCGTGTTAATTTACTGCAGTTCCTTGTGACGGACAAAAACATTAAGGCTGTTATAATGCCAACATTAGTGTTTACTTAATTTTTAATAATTAATAATAATAATAAAAAGTGTCTATATACTGTATATGTATGGGTGTGTGTGTATTATATCTCTATTTATTTTTTTATATATTATTTATTATTGCAAACATTTATTTTTCACATTTTCATTATTTCTAATAATTTTCACACCATGGATGACATCTGATTTTTTTTTCTTTACAGGGCACTCCTGAGTTTGTTACTGTCTCTGAGTGTGTGCATTACTTTGAATGGCGGACATATGCCGCCTGCAGACGTGAGAAATTTAGACCACATAAGGAGGTGAGTAGAGGTGATGAGACGTGATGACATTTCTGTTAGAGCGTTAACGTGGAGGAAGGTGTGAATGTTTAAGTGTGTGTGTTTGACTGTTTCAGTTGTTCTCAGTGTGAGAGAAAATTCAACTCATCAGCCTTGAACAAAACATTTTGACTGTGAATTTCTAAATAAACTTGAATAATGCAAAATCTGCATAAAGAATGATTAACAATAAAAAAAAATTTAACTATTGTAAAAATCAGCGCAGTGTTTATTTAATTATCTACTCGATTTGGAATAAAATATTAGTTTTGTAAATTTCAGGGAAACAACTTTTTTTTCCTATTATTCTATTATTATGCTAATCCAAGCGCCAGTAACATTTTCACAAAGTGTAAATTTTATTTGCCTATTTTGCCTAATATCTTATTTATGCTACAACAAACAGAAGAAATGTCTTAAGCTTCTGGGAGTATTTTTTAACACCACTCAATGCATTATTTGCTGATCTCTTTTTAAAGGTCCCCTGCTATGTCTTTGACTCGGATGGAAAGAAGCATGACCTCAACCCATTGATAAAACTCTCAGATGGCTACCTGGTTGACGACCCAGATGATGAAATTGATTTCTACATTAATATATGCAGAAGTCTAAGTGAGTTTCTGTAAACTCCTTTTTTGAATACAGTGTATGGGCTTTTTAACAGATTGCTGCCCAGTCAACAAACATTTTGATTATATACAGTAGCTGCTTTATCACACAAAACAATCTGCAAAGCGTCCGAGCAGGTTATTATTTAAACAACTAAAGCATTTGGAAGTGCAACGCAAATAACTTGGATGATGTTTGTCCGTCCAGACCGTGCTGGAAGCCTGTGTCCCGAGGGATCTGCAGCCTGTCTCACCTCTGGCGACGGCTCCTTCGATATGGGTCAGCCTGTTCATCAGCTTGAGCTGCTCTCAAATGACAAGTATGTGCTAATTTAATAGATAATTAGTTATTAGGCTGATGCTTTTACACTACCATTCAAAAGTTTGCGATTGGTACGTTTATGCTCACCAACAGTAATAATGTGAAACATTATTATATCATCAAATAATTGTTTTCTATTTTAATATATGTTAAAATGTAACTTATTCCTGTGATGCAAAGCCGAATTTTTAGCAGCCATTACTTCAGTGTCAGATGATCCTTCAGAAATCATTGCAATATGCAGATTTGGTGCTCAAGAAACACTTGCTATCAACGTAGAAAACTGGAGCAGCAGCATAACTGATACTCTCTTTTTCAGACTAAGGCTGCGGTACGAGGGAGTCAAAGAAAGCCCAGCCTTCTGTAATGGCCACAGTCCAGCAGTGACGATTACGTTCATTTGTCCATCCGCAAGGCAGGCGGTAAGAAGATGCCTAGTGTTTCATTTCATTGCAGTATACCTACTATACTCGGTCATCTCACAGTTTTCTCAATGGTTTATCAGGGAAGTAACCCTAAGATGATCAGCAACTTGAACTGTCGGTATGAGTTTGAGTGGGTGACTGAGTACGCCTGCCACAGAGATTACCTGGAGAGTCAAAGCTGCACGCTGACCAGCAAACAGCACGACATCTCCATTGACCTTACTCCCCTGACACACAACCGTGAGTTAACTCTATTAGTTTAGTAAGAGGAAATGATGTAAATGTTGTTTCTGTGGAAAGAATGATGTGATGGATTTGATATGGTGTTTAATGACTAACTGAACAAACCATAGATATCCCAGTGTCATTGTACAGTGGGAATATTAAAAGTCATTTATGTTAATTGAAATAAAATAAAATATAAAAATCTTAATGAAACTTGAAATTGAACGGCTGGTTTTGTCTGTCAGAGGAGCACTGGCCCCCCGATGAGCCTGGTTTCTCCCAAGTTTTTTCTCCTTCTGTACGATGGAGTTTTGGTTCCTTTGCCGCGTTGCCTCTGGCTTGTTAGTTGGGGCAATTCATTTCCAGCTATCGTGACTTGATTGCAATGATTCACAGCTATTTAAAAGGGGAACTGAGTGCTGATGAGTCACGAATGCAATGATAAACTTTACTGAAAAGAGTGGTAAATAGTCATTTTGCATTATGACACTATTTTCATAATCATTGTGTTCAGTGCTTTGAAACAATTTGTTGATTGTTAAAAGCGTATATAATAAAGGTGACTTAAAACTAAGTGTAGTAATTTTGCCAACTAACTGAAATAAAATAAATTAAAACATTTTTGAAGTACTAAAATGACATACTAAAGCTGAAAAAAATACATTAAAGCTACATCAAAAAAAAAAATACAAATTGACAAAAGCACATAACAAAATTACTAAAACTTAAAATGAAAGTCATTTAAAATATTAATAAATACTGTAATAGTATATAAAAAATACTAAAGTAACACTAATACCATGGCATTGACGCATATTCATTTACTGTGGTATTTACATGTTACTTCATTGAACTTTAGAGATGACCATGGTAAAATGTCTAAAAACGTCAAAAAAAAACATGGTATTTCCATGGTTCTTCTCAGTGAAAAAAAAAATGCAAAGCAAGACATTGGCATGGTACTTGGTTGAAATAACATGGTGTTTCCATCATACTCTTTTGTTTTGGTACTTGGATAAATCACACGGCAGTTTGTTAGATATAGAGTTTGTTTTTCCCACTGAAGGCAAACTAGAACAAGAACATTGAGAACAAGTATACTAAAACTCACTGTAAACATCATGAAACATGCGTTAAGGTGTTCCCAGGACTTCATACAGTTTAGCAAAAACACAAAACCATTCTTCAATAACAAGTACGTATAGTTGTGGTGCATCCTTGATGTGATCGAGTATTATATTTATTTATATTACAAATATAATGCTTTACCATTCTTCATATTTTGTTTATCCTTAGCTTCAGGCACACCCTATATGGCTGAGGCCAAAAATGGCAATGACACCTATATCTTCTATCTGAACGTGTGTGAGAAGACCAATGCTGGACTGTGTAGTGATGTCAAAGGTTACGTGTCTGCCTGCCAAGTCAAGGACACGGGTGATGTGAAGAAGATTGCTGGGAGATTCCAGAACCAAACTCTGAGGTTCGCCTTAGCTTGTGTTACTGATTCACCCAGTGAAAATGTAAATTGTTGAGCAGTCGTAATCCTTTTCTTTTATATCTTAAGGTATTCAGATGGTGATCTCACGCTAATCTACCCAGACGGCAGCAGATGCAGCACTGGATTCCAGCGCATGACCATCATTAACTTTGAGTGCAATGCAACGGCTGGTGAGTGACACAATGACTCATCTCATAGTAGAGCTGCACGATTAATCGTTAAAAGATCGCGATCTCGATTCAGACACCCACGCGATCTCATTTCTAAATGACAGCCGAGCCTATTAAACCTTTGACAAAGTCTTACCGGATCATTCAAATCTGTTTTCGCACTGACGCTGACACAGAGAGAGCAGTTACTTGCCATGTTTGGTTAAGAAGCATCTTCACAAACTGTCTTTTCAACTACACATTATTATTTCTGTCTTTCATTCATTCATATTATCACAGAAATACTGGGGTGAAAGTTTATAGTTCAGATATAAATATGGATGTCTATGGCAGCAATCAAAATAAAGCAAATCCCCTTTTGAAAGTAACTACGCTTCAAATAACTTTTATGTCGATTGCATTGTTTCTCCACTAGGTGGCGACAAGTCACTGTTAAAATATGTATTTGTTATTGAATCATTAATTCAAGGAGCATTGTTCAAAAACGTGTATCCAGTAATGAAAACCAGTGAAGTGGATGTATGAGGAGTCGTGAATCATGATTCAAAAACTTTTTCATAACATCAATATGAAAAATTGGTGTATTGAATATATTTTAATATTTTTAATGAAGTCTCTTCTGATCACAAAGCCTGCATTTATTTGATCCAAAGTACAGCAAAACAGTAACATATGAAAATTTTTACGATTTAAAAGTAATGTTTCTATTGAATATATGTTAAAAGTAATTATTCCGTGATCTCAACGCTCATTTAGCATCGTTACTCCCGTCTTTAGTGTCACATAATCATTCAGAAATCATTTAATATTCTGATTTGCTGTTCAAAAAAAAAACATTTATTATGTTGAAAACAGTTGAGTAGATTTTGTTCAGGTTTCTTTGATAGAAAGTTCAGAAGAACAGCATTTATCTGAAATAGAAATATTTTGTAACATTATAAATGTCTTTATCATCACTTTTGATCAATTTAAAGGATTCTGCTTAAATAAAAGTATTACTTTATTAATCCCCCCCCCCCCCCCATACAAAAATACTGGACTCCAAGCTTTGAAGGTATAGTCATATTGTAGAATGTTAACAATTTCTATTTCAAATAAATGTTGTTCTTTTGATCTTTCTATTCATCAAGAATCCTGAAAAATTATAATAAAATTTTTTTTCTTGAACAGCAATCAGCATATCAGAATGATTTCTGAAGGACCATGGGACTGGAGTAATGATGCTGAACATTTACAGCCCTTGGATCACAGGAATTAATTTTTCCCTCTCGATTTAATTTTGAAATATATTCAAATAGAAAGCAGTTATTTTAACTTGTACAAATATTTCGCAATATTACTACTTTTGCTGTATTTTGGATCAAAAAAACTGCAGGGGGCATTGCTGAGCAGAAGATAATTCTTTAACAAACATTAAAAATCTTATGTTCCAAAAACTTGGATGATAATGTATATTAAAATCCATTCAAATTAATTAAACACTTTTAAATAGACTGCAGCAATAATATTTTGTCACACATTGTTTTGTGATTCTCAATTTATCCAGAATCGTGCAGCTCTCTCATAGTAACTCGTCAAGTCACGTGCTGATGAGACCACAGCGCTGCTGTTTTAACCCTGCTACTGATTGTGGAAGTTTATTTGAATGGGAAGGAAATGCAACAATGTGACCTAGATGACTTTGTTTCGTGTTGGAAATTTGGTTTTCAAAATGTTTCACTCACAGCTGACTTGTGGTTTGCAGAGTATGGCAAGCCGAACTTTACGGGAGAGTCTGACTGCACGTATTACTTTGACTGGCAGACTGCGTACGCATGTGTGAAGGAGAAGGAAGATCTGCTGTGTCAAGTCACAGACCACAAGAAGAAGCGTTATGATCTGTCGCCTCTTACGCGCTACCCAGGTAGAGATGAGCAGAATGACTTGTGTTCTGGGAAGTGGAGGCAAAGATTGATCATGAAAACTTTTTTTCTTATTATTATTTTCATGATTTATTTTTAGTTATTTAATGACAAGTAAATAAATACACTATGAAGTTTAGGGTCGATTTTTGAATGTTTATTAAGAGAAGTCTCTTATGCTCACCAAGAGGCTGTATTTATTAGATCAAAACAAATTTAATACTGTGAAATTACAATTTAAAAATGAAAACTTGTCTATTTGAATGTTTTTTTAAACGTAATTTGAAGGCAGTTGTTCTGCTTAATTTTTTTGTGGAAATTTTTTTTCCCCCCAGAGTTTTTTGAAGGATAGAGAGTTCAAGAACAGTATTTATTTGTAATATAATTTGTATAATTACCATTATACATATCTTATTACATATCTAGTTATTACAGTCACTTTTGATCCATTTAAATCATCCTAGCTGAATAAACATGGTAATTTAATTTTTTTTAAATAATCTTGCCGACTAATCTATGCCTATTTATTTATTTATTTTTACTTCACCTTGCCTAATTTCTAAAAGAAAAGTTCGCCTAAAAAAAAGAAAGAAAATTTCTGTGGAACCCTCCAAAAATATTCATTCAGCTTATAGAAGAAAAAAAAACGCACTATAAAAATACTTAGCACTTTGTGTGAGGACCAGACTGAAATTAGTAACATTAAAGGCCAAACCAAAAAATGTAGTAAGTGGAAAATCTCGTTTGAATATAAAAAAAATTGCAGGCTGGATTAAAGGATAAATCATTAGCATTTGATGGGCCATAAAATATTATCTCAGGCTCGTACTTTGAAACCTGTTTTCTAAAATATGAAAGTTTCTGTAAACTTTTCAAACCGTAATTGTCCGCACTCATGTGTTATTGTAATGTTTTCTCTCAGAATCGGGGATAAAACCATGGGAGGTGTGGGGCGCAAGGAAGAGAGTTGATAAGAAACGTTTTTACATCAATGTTTGTCATAAAAATCATCCAGGGGGGAGGACCAGAGCTTGCGAGACGCGCATATGTGCAGTAGGGGTCAGTGCACCATTAGAGATTATTTCCTTCTCTATATATATATATATATATAGATATATATATTATATAAAATTATATATAAATATAATAAAATAAATAAATACAATAACTAAAAAAATAAATAAATAAATAAAATAAATTTTTTTCTTGTTTACTCGGGACGTTTTATTCTCTCCCAAATTTTCTTCTCTTAGGAAATGGGAAAGCTGTGAACTTGGGCAAATTCCTGATTTCTCCGCAAAAGGCGGCAGAGGGGGATGACATCAGACTCATTTACACTAATGGAGACAAATGCGGGGAGAACATGAGAGTGAAAACCATCATCACTTTGAAGTGTAAGCCTGGGGATGTTGAGAGCGCTCCAGTCCTGAGGAGCGTGTCCAGTGATGGCTGCATCTATGAGTTTGAGTGGTTCACCGCTTCAGCCTGCGTCCTGTCTAAAACAGAAGGCGACGAATGCAAGGTGGACAACCCACAAGCAGGTACAGGACATTGGTATTTTAGTTTCTTCATGTACTATGATGTATTTGTTGATGTATTTGTATATTTTAAGTTTTCATGGTATGTTAATATATAGAATTTTTATATTTTCAGTTTTCATTTAAATTTTAGTTTATTTTATAATTATGTGATTTTTTTTTCAGTTTTAGTAATTTTAGGACTTTGACAAACTTATTTAAGATATTTCTCATTTTCGTGAAGTTTGTTTTTATTTCAGTTACTGGAAATTCTTTTTCATACTTTTAATTTGAGTAAACTACACTGGCACAACAAAGTTACTGTATCTGTTGTGTGTCATAATTCTGTATAATCTGCATCTTCTCTCATACCAGATTATTCCTTCATGTGAATATTTGTCTATGCAAAAACACTTATATATTGTGGCCATTTTCTTTTAGTTTGTTTTATTTTTAATTGAACTAAACTACACTAAATTAAAAATGTTATTTAATTTCATTTAATTTACCAAAAATGGTTCTGATCTGTAGGCTTTACAGATATATATATATTCTATATATATATATATATACATTACAGTGGGGCAAAAAAGTTTAGCAGCCCACCAATTGTGCAAGTTCTCATTAAAAAGATGAGAGAGGCCTGTAATTTTCATCATGGGTATACCTCAACTATGAGAGACACAATGAGAAAAAAAATCCAGAAAATCAAATTGTAGGATTTTTAAAGAATTTATTTGCAAATTATGGTGGAAAATAAAGTATTTGGTCACCTACAAACAAGCAAAATTTCTGGCTCTCACAGACCTGTAACAAACTTATTTAAGAGGCTCCTCTGTCCTCCACTCGTTACCTGTATTAATGGCATCTTTTTGAACTTGTTATCAGTATAAAAGACACCTGTTCACAACCTCAAACAGTCACACTCCAAAACTCCACCATGGCCAAGACCAAAGAACTGTCAAAGAACACCAGAAACAAAATTGTAGACATGCACCAGGCTGGGAAGACTGAATCTCCAATAGGTAAGCAGCTTGGTGTGAAGAAATAAACTGTGGGAGCAATTATTAGAAAATAAAAGACATACAAGACCACTGATAATCTCCCTCGATCTGGGGCTCCACGCAAGATCTCACCCCGTGGGGTCAAAATGATCACAAGAACTGTGAGCAAAAATCCCAGAACCACACGGGGGGACCTAGTGAATGACCTGCAGAGAGCCGGGACCAAAGTAACAAAGGCTACCATAAGTAACACACTGCGCCGCCAGGGACTCAAACCCTGCAGGGCCAGACGTGTCCCCCTGCTTAAGCCCGTACATGTCCAGGCCGTCTGAAGTTTGGCTCGAGAGAATGTGGATGATCCAGAAGAGGATTGGGAGAATGTCATATGGGCAGATGAAACCAAAATATAACTTTTTAGTAAAAACTCAACTTGTCATGTTTGGAGGAGAAAGAATGCTGAGTTGCATCCAAAGAACACCATACCTACTGTGAAGCATGGGGGTGGAAACATCATGCTTTGGGTTTTTCTGCAAAGGGACCAGGACGACTGATCCGTGTAAACGAAAGAATGAATGGGGCCATGTATCGTGAGATTTGAGTGAAAACCTCCTTCCATCAGCCAGGGCATTGAAGATGAAACGTGGCTGAGTCTTTCAGCATGACAATGATCCCAAACACACCACCCGGGCAACGAATGAGTGGCTTCGTAAGAAGCATTTCAAGTCCTGGAGTGGCCTAGCCAGTCTCCAGATCCCAACCCCATAGAAAATCTTTGGAGGGGTTGAAAATCCGTGTTGCCCAGCAACAACCCCAAAACATTACTGCTCTAGAGGAGATCTGCATGGAGGAATGGGCCAAAATACCAGCAACAGTGTGTGAAAACCTTGTGAAGACTTACAGAAAACGTTTGACCTCTGTCATTGCCAACAAAGGGTATATAACAAAGTATTGAGATGAAATTTTGTTATTGACCAAATACTTATTTTCCACTATAATTTGCAAATAAATTCTTTAAAAATCCTACAAGGTGATTTTCTCCCGGATTTGGTTCATTTTGTCTCTCAGAGTTGAGGTATACCTATGATGAAAATTTACAGGCCTCTCTCATCTTTTTAATTTGGAGAACTTGCACAATTGGTGGCTTACTAAATACTTTTTTTCCCCACTGTATATTATATATAATATTGATTAATAATATATAATTATTGTATTGTAAAACTTTGTTTCATTTTAGGCAGGTTATGATGTTTGTTTGCCTTTTATTGGGCTGTTTTTAAATGTGCTTCTTTTTCTTTGCAGGAATTTCGTTTGACTTGTCCCCGCTTCAGAAACCTAGTGGAGGTTATTATAACATGTCCGTTGACAAGTATGACTACTTCGTCAATGTGTGTGGCAATGTGAAGGTCGCACAGTGTCCAGAAACAGCAGGGGCCTGTCAAGTTGACCAGAGGTAAGTTCGCTTTTGTGTGATGCGACAAGTTTATATTGTCTTCTCTGTAAGTGTGATATAAAGCAATGGAATCGTAACATATTTGATGTTTAACATGCAGCTGTGACGTGCATGATTTTTGACCCAATACGTTTTCACTGTTGGCGGAGCTAACGATTTTTGTTCCGTCTCTGCAGTGGCACAAGCTCTTGGAATCTCGGCGAGTTTAACTCCAGGCTTTCCTACTATGATGGCATGATACAGTTGACCTACAGAAACGGCTCTCAGTACAACGACAAGCAGCACACGCAGCGTTCCACACACATCTCCTTCCTCTGTGACAGAGAGGCTGGTCCAGGAAAACCTGAGTTTCAGGTATCGCACCTGCTTCTTTGTTCTGTTTGTGCAGTTAACACACAAAAATATTTTTAGCATGTACTCAAGTAATGCTACCCTTAGCATGAAGGGCTTGTGTGTTAAGCATTAAGCTTTGCATTGGACACGCCTTCTTATTCCTATAAAGCTTTTATTTTGTCTGCAAGCCAAAAATGTCCTTCATTTATGACCATTTTTCTCCAGAAAGAAGATGAGTACACTTATAACTTCAAATGGTACACTTCCTACGCCTGTCCTGAGAGACCACATGAGTGTGTTGTAACAGACCCCAAAACACTGCAGCAGTACGACCTGTCCAGGTTAGCTTGCCTTTCTCAAGACTCATGTATCCTAGAAATATTTGTCCTGTTAAATATTAAATGTATAGTGTGTTTGGTGCCACTAGAGCTGCATAAATAACACACTAATCCTTTAGTTTACTAAATACTTCCTCCATCTGCCATTGATTGATTGAACAAACAAGTAGTCCCATCCCAAACTCATGTCATCGGTTGAGCCAGTGTTGCTGTTCGGGATGGCTAAACAAATAGTGCCATTTATTTTTTTTTATTGTGCCACTATTTGTGGGTGAAGCAACCTTTGAATGGCTTGTATTTGTCTCTGTATATTAAATATAGGAGATATAAGAAATAAGGAGAGAAATAAGAGTCAATATTTTAAGATAAAAATATATATTTTTATATAGAAATGTCCTAATTGATGTAAATTGAAATATTTCAATGTTTAGCAAAAATAATTCTTTTATTGTAGCGTTAGGTTAACATGTTGACTTTGATCATTCAGGGTGCTTTTTTGTAAATTTGGTTTATTTTGTACTGAGAATTTATTATTTTCAAATGTATTATTAAGTTTAGGTAACTATTTTTTTCCCCCCACCCCCCCCCTCCCCCAATGAAAAAGGTTATATAAAAACAGTCACATGGCTTACTCTAGCGAGTTTTTTATTTTATTTAATTAATTTATTTATTTTTAACCCAATCTCACTTTTTGGATGTAGCCTTCTCTGTCATAGTGGAGACATTTGATACTAGATATGGACATTTGGATACTAGATATGATTATTAGATATAAATACACTGTTAATCCTGATAATTTCTCAGGTAGTGTTATCACTCCATTATGCGTGTTTGACAACATCCGAACAAGTGCTAGTATCAAAAAGCTAGACAATGTTAACAGCAATGACTCTCCAGTAAATCTCTTGTTTCCTTCCTCTCTGCAGTTTGGCAGTATCTAATGGCGGTAGGAACTGGCAGGCCATGCAAACCTCTGACCCCAGCGGCCCGAGGAAATACTACATCAATATATGCCAGCCACTTAAGCGTGCCTGGCTGTGACAGGAGAGCTTCTGTCTGTGAGGTGAAATTTGAGGCTGACAAGGTTAGTTTGCTGGCTGTGAACACTGGAATGACATGATGAAATACAAAAAACTGCACCACTGACAGCAAATGTATGTGTACATGTTACTCGAGCAGGAAGGCCTGTCTGAGAAGGTAGAGATCAGCAACTTGGGTATTGCTAAGAAGGGGCCGGTGATCGAAGAAGAGAACCAGCTAATGTTGGTGTACACTAATGGCTCAGTGTGTGAAGCAGATGGAGTTATGACCACTTACACAACTCGTATCCACTTCGTCTGCTCATCTGGGACAGCAGTGAGTCATTCCTGAACTTTCTCTCTTTATTTTAATTGTTGCTATAAGGCTTATTTGTAAAATAATTTATTTTATAAAAAATATTTTTATAAATCAGTGACATGAACAATATGAGAACAGTATTTATTTATTTTTGGTCTTTTTTCTTTAGCCATCTGGTCCTCGCTTTTTGATGAACCAGAACTGCACCGTTGACTTTGTTTGGGACACAGAAGCAGCCTGCGCCATCTCAACCGTTGAGGCCACCAACCAGGTCAAACTTAGTGTTTGCCCAAAACAAGACTTTGACAGAATCGAAAAGATTTTCTTATTTCTCTTGTCATTTATCTACAGACCTGCTCAGTGAAAGATCCCAACACTGGCTTTGAGTTCAACCTGAAACCACTGGCTTCAGAAAACGGATACCACGTCAATGCTCATGGGAAAGACTTTGTCGTAAGAAGCACTTTAAAATCTTTCAAATGCTCTTGAGTAGGGGATGGATCGATACAGAAGTTGATTTCAGTATGATGTCAGCTTCCGGTACATCAGTATCCATACTTAAACAGAGACCCAATAATAAATGGCCGTGGATGACTGATGAAATAAAACTGGGACTCTCAGTAGATTCAGTAACTCATTGTCAGTAATTCTTTCCTCCTTTCTTTCTTTATTTATTCAGTCACTGCTTTTCAAACATTTGGGGTCAGTACTTTTGAAAGAAATTAATACTTTTTTTTTTTATCCACCAAGGATGCATTCAATTGATGGATTACAATGAAAGTAAAAACAGTTTTAATGTTACTAAAAATTGTATTTCAAATAATCAATTTCTATTCATCAAAAAATCATGAAAAATTAGTTTCCACAAATTAAGCAGCACAACTGTTTTCAACATTGATAATAAGAAATGTCTCTTGAGCAGCAAATTAGCATATTAGAATGATTTCTGAAGGATCATGTGACACTGAAGACTAGCGTTAGTGATGCTGAAAATTCAGCTTTGTCATCACAGGAATAAATTACATTTTAAAACAAAAAGTTGTAATAGTATTTCACATGTAACTGTTTTTACAGTATTTTTGTTCAAATAAATAAATGCAGCATTGGTGAGCACAAGAGATTTTGTTTTGTAAGAAACAATTTTTTTTACCCCAAAGTTTTGAATTGTGTAGTTTATGTGCATACACATTTAGTTACTTTTAGCATTCATTTGTTCTTGTAACAAATGTAGTGAAATATTTGTGATGAATAGCAGCACTTTGTTGTCTGGGTCATGTATTGAAATGTATAACGACATCATTTTTTTGGTTTTTCTTTGCTTTGCCCTCTTGAGTATATAATTTTAGTGCAGTTATACCCATTATAAAACAAAAGTTACATATCCCTCCCGTCTACTGTAGGTGAACATTTGTGGTTCTGTGAAAGAGTGCGGAACTGTCAGAAATAAATCTGTATCTGGCTGTGAGCTGGAAGATAAGAAGCCTATGAGTCAAGTTGGCGTGGAACAGAATCTCCAGTTCTCCACTGTCGGCACTCTCACTCTCACATACAAAGGGGTCCTGGACAAAAAGACAGGTGCGTAACTGACTGTGCAAAACTCACCTGATGGCCTACACTTTTATGGAATCCACTGAATGTCAGCTTTAGTTAGAGATATTATGCTTCCCGTTAAAACATAACAGATTAAATAACTCACAGGTGAGAGGTTTTCTTTTAATTCCTTTTAGGGATGTTCATTTTAACCGTTAACCGACCGTGAAGAATTTTGACCGATTAATACAATCAGTTAAACAGATTTATTTTTTGTAATTCATCAAAATATTTAAAAATGTTTGCTGCATGGTTGAAATGCGCAACGCATTTAAAAAAAAAAAATCGTTTTTTAGAGGGAAAAAAACAACAAAAAAGTCGCATTTTATTATTTCATTCAGAAATAGGCCTAATGCGGACACAAAATGTTTACAAACATTATAATAAACACTGTAAACATAGCTAGGCTATTTTAGTTCCCCTCGGTCCACAACAAATAATTTCAATTAACAGTATTTAGAAAAGAACAAGAATTAAAAATATAAGAAGCTATAGCAATAAAAACGACAAGCCAAAACGAATTAATTTAGGCTAAAACGAAACCGAAACCAACGTTACGTCTCATTCGACACAAAATTAAATGTTTCCATATTCGCGATGTATTTGAATGTATAATACATACAAAATATTTATTATGTAGCCTACTTCACTCGCGTTCCAATATCCACTTAAAACAACATGGTTTGCATAATATCACGGCGGTACGGTGATAGCGCTTAACGGCACAGATTTTACTACATATTTGAACTGAGCAGTGTGTTTTTTTTTTTCGGTTTGACTGACTGACTATTTTATTATGATAATGAACAGGCTGCATTATTTGTCAAGTACCACAATTTTGCTAACTGTGTGCGTGCATGCGGCGCCGGCGCAATCACTTGAATTTTTTCCTTCTAACAGTGGAAGCAACTACTCCTTTTAGTCAAAGATAATCAGAATTGTAAAAGGTTTGCCTTTATTTGTGTACATTCACAATAAAAACAAATCTTTGTGCTTTTGTAAAATAAGCCTAAAGAAAAATAGGATGCCGCTTTCTGCTGGTTTCCTTTCGCGCATCACAAAAATGAACTGAAACTCTGAATACTAGGCTACTTGTTTTTCTTTTGTTTTCTTAATTTATTATTTAAGTAAAAATATATTTCTCGTATAGGCCTATTTATCGTTATATATAGCCATAGGCCTATAGCCTAGCTTTATGATGTTTTTCTCCGCTCGCAGAAGCGCTGCAGGTGCGTGATGTGATATGATGGTCACGTGAATCCTCATGTTCTGTTGTTTGCTGCTTTTTGCGCATGTAGCCTAAAATTAATCCCCGGGAAACAAATGTTAGTATTTTTTTAACGGGTCACAGACACGTATCCTTTCTAATTTAATTAAATTCGAATTTAAAATAATCTTGTTAATTTTAACAACAAAACGGTTAATAATCGGTTAACGAACGTCGGTTGTCGGTTAGGAAAAATAACCGAAATGAACATCCCTAATTCCTTTTTATTGTACATTTACTCTGTCGTGTACACTACTATTCATATGTTTGGGGTCTGTAAGATTTCATGTTTTTGAAAGAAATCTCTTAGTTCACCACGGCTGTATTTATTTGATCAAAAGTACAGTAAAAAATAATATTGTGAAATATTGTTACAATAATTAAAAAATGACTTCCCTATTTTTATATATTTTAAAGTTTAATTTATTCCTGTGATGACAAAGCTGAATTTTCAGCATCATTACTCCAGTCTTCAGTGTCACATGATCCTTCAGAAATCATTCTAATATGCTGATTTGTCGCTCAATTTCTTATTTCTTATAGTTACATACATTTCTTATTGTTGTCCATGTTAAAAACAGTTTTGCTGCTTAATATTTTTTGTGGAAAACCGATTTAAATATATATATTAATAATTGTTAATTCTTTTGAAATGACAACTTTTGTAACGTGTATTTTATTGGTCACTTTGCTCAATTTATATTATTTTCTTTAATAATAATAATAATAATTCTTACTGACCCCAGATTTTTTAATGGTAGTGTATGTAGTATTGTATTTCATTGTACCTTACATGATCATGTTAGGGTGATAGAAAGGTGACAAAACTAGCATAGCTTTGCAGGAAATGAATTGCCAGGGACAGCGGTCCAACATATGGTTTAGGATCATAATGCATAAATCTTTGAATGCCAAGACTGTCCAATCGGAATCAAGTATTCTAGAGTCTTGCATAAAGTTGACATTGTTCCGCCCTGGAGTGAATCCATTTTTTACCCTGTTTCCCATCTGTACTGTAGGTACCGAAGACACCTTCATCATAAATTTTGTGTGTGACCAGAAGGCCAACCCACCCTCTCTGAGGCTTATACAGGAAGAGCTGGGCACAACTACACACGTAACCCACGATGTGTTCTTCGAGCTTTCCACTGCGCTAGCCTGTGAACCTGCTCCTGTGGATTGCCAAGTCACGGGTAAGCTTTCCTGTGCACAAAAACATGCTTTTAATGCTGAAGGGTGTCATTTTCTGCACCATTACTATCACCATTTTGTTACCAAACTCAAGCTGTCTTGCATTTCCAGATTTACAAGGTAGAGAGTATGACTTGAGTGACCTCAGTCTGGATGACGAGTATTACGTTCCTCTGGACACCTCAGATCAGGCCCGCTTTCAAAAGTTTTACATCAGTGTGTGTAAACCGCTGCCTCGTGTCCAGGGCTGCCCTGGTAAGTGTCTCTGGACCGATATTCACAGACTCTTTTGAAATGTCTTCCTGTTTTTAGCCTGGTACTTTGAGATTAATTTTCTGTTTGTGACACCAACCAAGAGCTGGAGCAGTAGTGCTGGTCTGAATGGCCGCACAGTAAACTAATATGTTGTTGGCAGCTGGAGCAATTGGGGCATGTGGCCAGCTGAAAGGCAGAGGTGTAAATCTGGGATACGTGCAGTCCAGCCTGCAGGCAGCGGCAGATGGCTCCATCAGTATTGTTTATCTGAATGGGGACAAGTGCGGTTTAGGACGTTACTCCACACGAATCATCTTCCAGTGTGATGACAGTCCTGTAAGCAAGTGCATAGTTTCTCTCTTAAGTGCAAATAAATTTTTATCCATGGCACTTTCCACAGATATAGAGCAAATTGGTGTCATGACTGGATATGTACCTCTAACTATAATCTATCTTGAGATTACAGTGTGATAGCAATGTCATAAATGTTTTAGAGTTAAATATATTTAAAAAAAAAACTAAAATGAATCATTATGTAGCATGTAGCTGCACAGGATTTATGTAACCTTGTTGCTGCAAGTAAAAAAAGTAATCTTTTTCAAGTAACTTGAAACCAATATTTGGAGAAAAAAAATATATTAAGCACCACAACTCTTTCAACATTTATAATAATAAGAAATGTTTTCTGAGCATCCAATCAGCATTTTAGAATGATTTTCTGAAGGATCATGTGACACTGAAGTGACTGGAGTAATGATGCTAAAAATATAGCTTTGAAAATAACAGGAATAAATTGCATTTTAAATATATTAAGTATAAAATTACCTTGAAAATAAAAATCGAACATGATATTTTAAATTGTAATAATACTTTCCAATATTATTGTTTTTACTGTATTTTTGATCAAATAAATGCAGTGTTGGCGAACACAAGGGTGTTTTAAAAACATTTAAAATCTTACTGACCCCAAGCCCTATTTTGTACTCTATTTAAGATGCTTAAGATTTTGTTTTTTGTTTTTATGGTGAAGCTGTTGAAACCTATTTTTCTTTCCTCTATCTAAAGGGTGCACCCATGTTTGATCGCAAAGATGACTGTGAATATGTCTTCATCTGGAGAACCTCAGAAGCTTGCCCAATAAAAAGAGTGCAGGGTAGGATCAACAGCCAATTTGTTCACATGAATGTAAAGAAATACTCTTACTTTGGCTTTGACTCAGTTTAGTTCCTGTCACTTACAGGCGAAAACTGTAAAGTCAAGGACCCCAAGAGCGGCTACGAGTACAATCTTACACCGCTGGCCGGAAAGGACTATGAAGTCAAGAAATTGAGTTATGAGTATCACTTTGCAGTGTGCGGCCCAATTACATCCTCGGTCTGCCCTCACGGTCCCAGCAATTCAGTGTCCTCCTGTCAGGTCGAGGGCAGTACACACAGAATAGCAGGTGAGTTTATTTGGTTTGTTCAGTATCAAAGCTGAGCTAGTAGGGCATTTTTTCATGTTTAAAGGAATCGTTCATTCAAAAATGAAAATTTGCTAAAAGTTTACTCACTCTCAGGCCATCTAAGATGTAGATGGGTTTGTTTCTTCATCAGGACAGATTTGTAGAAATTTAGTATTACATCACTTGCTCACCAATTGATCCTCTGCAGTGAATGGGTGCCGTCAGAATGAGAGTCCGAACAGCTGTTAAAAACATCACAATAATCCACTAGTAATCCACACCACTCTAGTCCATCAATTAACATATTGTGAAGTGAAAAGCTGCATGTTTGTTATAAACAATCATCCATAATTAATTTTCCTCAACCCCATTTCTTTTGTGGTTAACATACAATCCTCGATCATCATAGGCTTTCCCTCCAGTGACAAAGTCATCTTGTCTGAATCAGAGGAGAAATATGCACAGATCAAGCCCAGTTTATAAGTTAAAACCATTCTAAACAAGTATGTTGTTTGATTCCTCACTGGAGGAAGCATTATTATGGACTCATATTTTGGCCAATAGCGACGTTTAAAATCAAAACGCCTTGATGGGTTTATTGCAAACATGCAGCTTTTAGTTTCACAAGACGTTAATTAATGGACTGGAGTGGTGTGGATTATTGTGATGTTTTTATCAGTTGTTTGGACTCTCATTCTGACGGCACCCATTCACTACAGAGGATCCATAGGAGAGCAAGTGATGTAATGCTTAATTTTTCCAATTATGTTCCGATGAAGAAACAAACTCGTCTACATCTTGGATGGCCTGAGGGTGAGTCAATGCTCAGCAGATTTTCATTTTTGGGTGAACTATTCCTTTAACCGTTTCCATGCTCCTTTGCAGGCTTAGCCAATCAAAACATCACATTTGATGATGGGATTATAATGATCAACTACACGAATGGGGAAAAGTGCCACAAGATTTACGAGCGATCCACGGCTATTCTCTTCTCCTGCGACCACAGCAAGAATCCTGTGAGTTCCTTTCAGCCAATGAATTAGTTTATTAAGAAGTTAAATTAATTTTCTGAATGTTTTCCTTTGTTCATCAGGGTAAGCCGGTGTTCATAAAGGAGTCTGCAGACTGCACATATCTGTTTGAATGGCACACAGCTTTGGCCTGTCCTTCCTTCAAAACCACAACCTGCTCCTACAAGTGAGAGGAACCTTTATGCTTATGCATTTGCTCCCAACACATGATATAACTGTTTAAATGACCTATAACCTCCTCTCTGTCTGGCAGTGATGGCAGTGGCCACTCCTACGATCTATCCTCGCTGGCACTGCACAAATCCAATTGGATTGTTGTGCCAGAAGCGACCAATCAGAAGCAGCGTTACTATATCAATGTGTGCAAGTCTCTGGTGCCTCAGACCGGTGAGTTGTAGCAGCACAGCTAGAGCGTATTGACCAGTCAGCATAGGATTTATAACTGGTGTTTGTTTCAGGTTTGTGGAGCTGTCCGTCTAGCGCTGCGGCCTGTCTGAAGGATGGAGATAAGTATGTGAATCTGGGGGAGGCAGAGGCGGGTCCACAGTGGGATAATAACATCCTGATTCTGAAGTACACCAACGGACAAGCCTGTCCTGATGGCAAGAGAAACCGGACCACCATTATTCATTTCAGATGCGAACCAGACAAAGTGGTCTGTGGTTATTTATCCTTTTCTCTATACACTCAAACTTGCATGTTCTGAAGTAAACATAATTACTATAGACTAACTACTGTTTAATTTTTTTTTTTTAATAACTAATATTTTTATGAATATTTTAATAAACACACACTACCGTGGGGTTAGTTCGAATTGTTTTGTTTTTTTAAAGAAATACTTTTATTCAGCAAGGACAAACTAAAGAGATCAACAGTGACAGTAAAGACATTTAAAATGTAATAAAAGATTTCTATTTCAAATAAATGCTATTCTTTTAAACTTTCTATTCATCAAACGATCCTGAAAAAAATGTATCACAGTTTCCACAAAAATATTAAGCAGCACAACTGTTTTAAACATTGATAATAAAAATGTTTCTTGGGTGCCAAATCAGCATATTAGAATGATTTCTGAAGGATCATGTGACACTGAAGACTGGAGTAATGATGCTGAAATTCCAGCTTTGCAATCACATGAATAAATTACATATTAAAATATATTAAAAAAAGAAAAGTTAAGCAGCCTTGGTGACCATCAGAGACTTTTCAAAAACATTTTTAACAAATCGATCGGCTCAAGGTTATATAAATATGCAAATTTATTATATAATAAGTATAAAACTATTATACAGTGATCATAATGCCATCCTCTCCTTGTCTGTCTCTCTGGCTTTCTGTCTGTCTCTCTGCAGGACTCTGAACCTACTCTGATCACGACTCTGGACAACTGTGTCTATAGCTTTGTGTGGTTCACTGCTGCAGCCTGTCCTCTCAACAGCACAGAACACGGGGACTGTAAAGTCACAAATCCAGCCACAGGTGAGTCACCCACATGAGCCTCACTCACGCTAAATACACAATTATTCAGAACTCCAGAACAACTGATCATCTTATCCAAACCCTTCCTGTCTGCTCATAACAGTGTCATGTAATTGCATACAAATAGCCCGAATAACGGCAAGAGTGTTTTCACACGCTCTAATTTTATGTTTGTTCCTAAATCAGTCTGAGATGTACTGTGCTTGTGCTTGATTTCCACAGGTCATCTCTTTGACCTTAATGCCCTCAGTCGGACAGGTGGCTATACAGTCTATGATCCCTCAGCCCATAGGAAGATGTTCAGACTGAATGTATGTGGAGATGTAGCCAATGCTGGTTGTGCCCCTGGAACAGGTATATATTTCCTTTGTACCTTTCATTTAGTGTGTAAAATATATTTATATATATTTTATGTATATAAAATATTACATAACAGGGTCTATATCTATGTATCTGATATCTATACTGTTACCTTAATGAACTTTAAAAATGTGTGTATATATGTATGTATATATAATGTAAATGTATTTAATTTTATATACAATATACAATAATTTTTTTCACTACATTGTCACTTTAGACACTTTTTTATATATAGACACTATTTTCTGTGTATTTTTTTATATATAAAAGTAGTTTTGTTTGTGCTTTTTTTTTTCATTATTCGTCATGTTTTAAAATTTAGGCCCTAACAAAAAAAAAAAAAAGACTTTTGTACAGTAATGTTGATATGTTTTTTGCTGCAGCTGTGTGCATCAAAGACACTCAGAAGGCCATAAGTGGTGGGAAAACCACACGGCAGCTGGTGTATAAGGATCAGGTGGTGGAGCTCACCTATGAGGATGGAGACACGTGTGCCGCCAACCCTTCCCTCAAACACAAGAGCATCTTCAGCTTCGTCTGCAAGTCTGAGGGAGGAGGTACAGATGAACCCGTGCTGGTGTACTCGGATGACACCACTTGTACTCACTTTTTCTCCTGGCACACTCCTCTGGTTTGCGAACAACAGGTAACAGGAAGTCTTTAAAGTTTTCGATTCTCTAAACCTCGCTTCAGTTGAACCTGCAACAAATTCAGTGTCTCTTCTCTGCAGGTGAAGTGCTCTGTTTGGAACGGTACCAACCAGATTGACCTCAGTCCTCTGATCCATCTCACTGGTTACTACACAGCGATCAACGAGGATTTAGGTAGGGGCAAGTCTCCTGATTTCTACATCAACATCTGCCAGCCCCTCAACCCCATCCCAGGGGTCAACTGTCCTCCAGGGGCCGCTGTGTGCATGGATCCTGTTGATGGAGATCCAGTTGTGAGTAAATGCATCAGTACAATAGTGAACTCCACTTTCCTTGATCTACAGACCTAAAAAGTACTACGAATGGTTTAACATTTGAAAAATTATAACAGCCATTAATTAGTATTGTAATTCTACTTTATTGAACTGTAAAATGCTATTACTATTATTATTATTTTCTAGTACTAATAGTACTTTTATAGTACTAATTTTTAACAGTAAAATATTAGTCAATTTTTATTTGTTTGATATTTATTTAGTACTACTTGTAGTAATAATTATAATAATCTATTATTATTGTAATTACTATTATTTTCTTAATACATTTTTATTTTACACAGTATTTCTTATTTTTATATTTTATATAGTAATAATAAAAATAATTAGTACTAGTAGAATGATTTATTTTTCGGAAATCTATAGTCTAATTGCTGTTTATGTCAGAATTATTTTATTGCTATTTTTACAGTGAAGTATTATAGTATAATATTTCTTTTGTAATTTTTTTTAGTAGTAATTATAAAGATAACAATAATAATTCATATTTATATTCATAATTTTTGTTGTTTTTATTTTATAGTCATATTGTATTAATCACATTTTTTTTTTTTTTTTTTTTGGGCCAATCGTGCAATTGTGTAAAAATTTTTTAATCACATTTTAAATCATAGGTTTTATCAGAAAAATCACAATTAGAATTTTTCCCAAAATTTTGCAGCCCAAGTATTAACTATGGAATTTAATAATATGTTATCGTTAACCAATATTGGAGGCTGTCTTAGACTACATGCACACCTGGTCACACTTGAAATAAAGAAATTACATACGGTCGTTTTTGCGTTTGTGACATTATTCATATTAGTTTGAGTTTATTTGTGCAAAATATTTTTACTAATCATACCATGGCACCAGAGGATGATATTAAATGACATGTTGAATCCAATTTTGGTTTTAATGTCAGTGTGGGCTGTTTTTTTTTCTGTGCAGGAATCGACGAATCCCTCCCCCCCTCCTCGTATAATATCAACACCACTGAAGTGGCGATCACCGTCAGCAGCCCACCGTCTGCCCCTTCTGACCCCACCTCCACTACTCCTCCAAGATCGTTTTCAACCGGCCAGAAAGGGTCAGAAGCCTGGTTACGAAGAGGCAAACGCGCAAAACGGGTCCATAAATGGTGTCGAGTGTATCCGAGGGATTGTTGGTTCAATAATTCTGTCAGTCATCTTTGTTGTACCTTAATGTGAGTGTTGGTTTTGCACAAACAGGGTTCTCCTCAGCTGATCCTGGCTGCAGGACTGTATTATGTGTTTGTAGGAGTGGGGGCCCTCCTGTGGTTTGCCCTTAGACCATCACAGCGCACGTCTGCAGTCTGACCGTCTCCCAGCTGCGCTATACATTTGACCTCTCAGCTCTGTCAGGGACCGTTCAGGTAATGAAGAGAGAAAGACTTTTCCAAGACTGAACATTTGAAATTTATGCCATCAAAAGGTTGGGGGGCCTGTTAGATTGTTTAATGTTTCTGAAAGAAGTCCTTATGCCACGGCTGCATGTCAAAAGAAGTCACCAAGGCAACCGTTTGTTTGATCAGCAAGAGTGCAGTAATATTGTTACAATTTAAAATATACCGTTTTGTATTTGAATTTGTTTTGAAATGTAATTTATTCTTGTGATTTCAAAGCTGATTTTTCAGCATCATTACTCCAGTGTCCAGTGTCACATGATCCTTCAGAAATCATTCTAATGTATCGATTTGCTTAAGAGACGTTTCCTGTTATCAGTGTTGAGACCAGTTGTGCTGCTTAATATTTTTATGGAAATCTGATATGTTTTATTTTAGAATTCTTTGATGACTACTTCAAAAGAACAGCATTTATTTGATATAGAAATATTTTGTAGCATTATCTCCTTTCTGCTGCTTCATGAAGTTAATGCATTCCTTCTGAATAAAAATATTCATTTTAAAATTAATTAATTTTTAAAAATCCAGACCTCCAAACCTTTCAACGGTAGTGTGTGTATATATGCCAGAAATCTCTCTTTGTCAACTTACACACACATAGTAGCAAAGGGATGATTCTGGAGCTTAGTTTGTTGTGTTTTTTTAGGTTCCTGGAAGCTCTGGCTCTTTTAATATCAATGTGTGTGGGACTGTGGCGGGCACAGCATGTAAAGACAGCGCGGTATGTCTGATCTCAACGGCTTCTGCGGCTTCATACGGGAACAGCAAAATCATGAACATAGACTACAAGAGAGAAGAGCAGGCTGTGATCATGCAGTACGGTGGAGGAGACACCTGTCCTCAAGGTCAGACAAACAAACCACTCTGAATCACTCTTTAAACCTATTGAACTGCCTACCTAGACTACATTTTAAGGCAGCATGGGCACACTTTTGACATATGGTCTTGTTCTAGAAGATAATAATTGTAAGATTTGGCAACATTGCATGCATGTGTTATAGGAAATGCAGCACTACCATGCATTGCAGTCAACCAAGGTCAAGATCTAAGATGAAATCTGTTGATAGACTCTCGTTAAACTTTTCCCCTAAATGATTAAAATGTGTGTTTATTGTCTTTCAGTTACAGTTAAAAATGAAGTGTGCACTTTCCCCTTTAAGTTCCTGGACAAGTCTTATACTGAGTGCACAACTGAGGGCAGTACTGACGGCAGGACGTGGTGTGCCACTACAAGCGACTATAACAAAGATCACAAATGGGGCTTTTGCTCTGGCGGTATGAATCATTTATGACATAAAACTCATGAAATACATGTACTATTTTGGGATAGAGCAACTGGACAAGCTGTATTTATTTCATTTCATTAATCTGTTTTTTTAATGGTTGCAGTTCCTTATTAAGGAAAGAAATATAAACAGATGTGTTAAGTTAATTAATGAATTCAATTTAAATAATTTAAGTAAAATGTAAATAACTATGTTTATAAAATGTATGATTTTTTTAAAATTTTAATAATTTAAAAATAATGTAATTAAGTAAATGCTAGTAATAACCTACTGAAATAATTACATTAGGTTTAAATAAACCTAATGTAATTATTTCAGTTGGTTTATCATTTGGCAGCCACATAACTGAACATTACTTAAATTGTCTGTGTTTTTTAAGATTTAAATAACAAATGTGTTTGTCTAGTTGAAAGTTGATTTTATGAGTACATCTGAATACAAGAATTTGTGTATCTTCAGAATTTGGATCTTGTTGGTTGCTTTGATACAGACAAAATTAGCTCTGGTGTAATGCTTCTTTAAAACAGGAACAAGTTCTTTTAAGGAAACTGAGTTTGTGTCATTGTCTTGTGACACTTATGATGGAGGTGGTGTGTATGGCTGTGTTTTTCTGTCTGGTTCTGACATTAAGTGTTTTAAGGTTTATCATTTATTGTATGCATAGCCCTCCTTTAATGTTATTTACCAACTAAGCCAAGACTACTTTTTTTCCAACAATGAATATGCTTATAAAAGTAGTCATTAATTTTCTAACCCATATGTGATATTTAGTGTTTACATAGTAGTATAATGTTTAATTTGAGTTATTTTAATACTTCAACAAACTACATGGACATGAAATAATATATATATTGAATTTATAAATGTGTATGTATGTATGTGTGTGTGTATATATATATATATATATATATAATCTATATGTGTTTGTGTGTGTGTGGTTGTACATACACAAGTAGTTTTTTTTTTTTTGGTGTTTGGCTTAGTGTTTTGTTAGAATCATTATTATACTCATACCTTTTGTTCTTAATTTTTTGAATTGTTTTTAGCTTTATTTTTTTGGTTTTCATTTAAATGTTTAGTTTTGAAATTTTGTTGTATGCATTTGTCATTTTTATTTAATTTCTTTATTTTTAAAATGTGTATAAGTAGTATTTATAAAGTTTTAGCTTTGGATCTGTTTTTAGTTGTTTTAATACTACAATTGATTGCTTCTGTTGTCCTTATTTGTAAGTCGCTTTGGATAAAAGCGTCTGCTAAATGACTAAATAAAATCCAAATAAAAGACCGTGATTTTAAAGCTGTTTATTTACAAATTCTGTCTTGTTTAATTCACAGCACTAAGAGAGAAACGGCAGTCGTCTATTTTGTTCTCGTGTGACAGAGCGGCGGGTCGTGGAAGTCCTCAGCTGATGAGCGAAACCCAAGGATGTTCTGCTACCTTCCAGTGGCGAACGAATGTGGTGTGCCCACCCAAAAAGATGGAGTGCAAGCTTGCAGGGCAACACCAGACCTACGACCTGCGCACGCTCTCATCTCTAACAGAACCATGGAAATTTAGCAACGGGGACGATTCGTGAGTTTCACAGCTGTTGTTCTGTTCAATTTCATTTGCCCCTGTCACGGGATGTAAATATACAGTATATCCTTGACACTAAAGGTCAATATCATTAGTAATTAGTATTAGAATTTTATTAGTAATTTTTTAGGCTGATATTAGAAAAACAATATCATGGCTTCTTTTCCCCTTTTCTTAAGTATTGATTACTCTTTTACAATTTGTATGTGAAAGAAAGCAGTTGTTACTATCATTGTTTTTTGTTTTATTGTAATCTTTTTTTAAAGCAGTAACAAAAAAATTGTACATTTTGCAAAATGCATTTTTGCACCTAACATTAACACTTTCCGCCAAAATAAATAATCTATTATCTAATAAAATAATAAAAATTATCCAATAAAATTAATTAAATGAGTAAATAAAAAGACATATCCTAAAACATATCTTGTTCTTTCATTCATTTGAATTAGTTTTTTTATGTATTTATCTTTAGTGGTCGATTATGATACAGTATCTGGAGAGCAGAGTTGTGATGGTGTGTCTAAAATAAAAATATATATTATAAAATCTAATTTCATAAGATTCGTAAGATGGACAAAATTCATTTTTACAATTTCTGTAGGCCATAACAGAGCAATAATTATCGACTATTTGTATCAGCCATAATTTCTATATATTTGTTTTTGTTCAAAAACATACATTTTTGGTACTAGTACTATTTGTACTCAAGTCTGTGGAATTTAGACCCATTGTATTTAATCAGTAAATGACACACTGGTGTAATATTGCACCTGCATCTATTCAGTGTTTATGAAATTCACAATTGTACTATTTGTTCTCACAGGTACTACTTCAATCTCTGCCAGGCCATTCATGGAGGCCAGCCAGGGTGTGCAGCAGACGCCGCCGTGTGTCGCAGACGTGCCAGCGGGAAGACAGAGACTCTGGGCCGTGTTCACACGCAGACCATGGAGTTAATCGGTAAGTATTTTAAACCTTCTCTGACGTGATTGCGGTTTTGTTGGTTTCTCATCAGTATGTGTCCTCACCAGATGGAAAGATCCTCGTCAATTATTCCATGGGTGACAAGGTGTGTGGAAACAATAAACCAGCAAAAACAATCTTGCAGCTGAAGTGTGGCAGCACAGTGGGCCATCCGAAATTATTCAAGTAAGTTAAGAATGACTTGGCATGAATAGGTTCTTAACTTGTGGTGTTTAGCATCTGGTTTAGCATCTGTTAGAGGTGTCATTTTTAACCAGCTTTCAGAGAACCAAATAGAAAAAACATATGCACTCCTGGTCGAAAGGTTAGAAATTAAGATTTAAAAAAAAAAGTTTTTGATCTTTTGGGCACCAACGCTACATGATAAATCAGTTAAAAAGACAGTGAATATTGTGAAATATTATTACAATTTCAAATAACTGTTTTCTAGTTAATTATATTTTAAAATGTATTTTATTCCTGTGATGCAAAGCAGAATTTTCAGCATCATTCAGAAATCATTCTAATATGCTGATTTGCTGTTCAAGAAACATTTCTTATTATTATCAGTGTTATCAAAACAGTTGTGCTGCTTAATATGTTTGTGGAAACCACTATCATTTATAATTTTGCAATTAAATGCATTAAATTGATGATAAATGACAGTAAAGATTTATAATGCCACACAAAGAATTTAAAAATCTATTCTTTGGGAACTTTCAATTCATCAAAAGAAAAACAATGTTTTTAACATTTGATAATAAAAGAGCTATTAGTAGTCATGAGCACCAAACAGCATGTTAGAAGAATTTCCGAAAAGGATCACGTTGACACTGCCATCACGGAATATAAAAAAAAAACAATATATATTATATATATATATATAGATATATATATATATATATTTATATATATATATATATTCTTTTTTCCCCAGGATGATGGTCGGTATTTTTAATGTAATGTGAGTTAAATAAGATTCATATTTTTGTCTGTTTGTTTTAGGGAGGATAAAACGGCATGCGAGTACTGGGTGGAGTGGGAGACTCGATCTGCATGTGCTGTGAAGCAGGAGGAAGTGGAGATGATCAATGGAACCATCAAAGTACCCGAGACAGGAGCCATTTTCAACCTGGGAGCGCTTTATTATCGGTGAGTATCTCTGGGGCATCAACTCTCATTCATTAACACAGAGCCTAAATACAACACATCTAGTAGTGTGCATGAGATAAACAGTGTTTTATCTGTCCTCAGTTTCCACAACGCCACAGGAGACATCCGTCCCAATGGAGATCGCTATATCTACCACATCCAGCTGTCAGGCATCACCGACAGCTCCATTTCCAATTGTCTGGGTGCCAATATCTGTCAGGTCAAGATTAATGACAGTTACCGCAGAAAAATTGGCTCCTCCAGCAAAGCAAAGTATTATATAAAAGGTGAGAGAAGTTCTATAAGTCACCATGTTGGAAATTACAATGTGTGGGGGGGGGGGTGGGGGGGGGGGGGGACAGATGAAAGGCACCAAAGAGGGGTTGTTTATTTCTTTATAACATTACGCAAATGAAAACTATGTTTTAAACATTTTTAAAGATTTCCTTTGTTTGTTTATTTATTTATTTATTTATATTTAATTAATTGATGTATTTATTTGTATTTAAATTCGTTTATAAAACAACACACAAATGCCAGAAATATTTTTTTAATAAATAAAGGTTCTGTTTAAATGTTTGTTTGAAAAGATTGTGAAATGAAAATTTGTTTATTAGTTTTATTTCCATTAAATATTGACAAATTATTTTTGTAACCACACAAAAATTGTTAAATGTTTTGTTTGTATATATATTTTGTGGAATTTCTCATTTCTTTATACTTATGCAATATTTGGAATATATATATATATAGATATATACAGTGTGTACGGAAAGTATTCAGCCCCCCTTAAATTTTTCACTCTTTATTATATTACAGCCATTTGCTAAAATCATATAAGTAAATTTTTTTCCTCATTAATGTACAAACAGCACCCCATATTGACAGAAAAAAACAGAATAGTTGACATTTTTGCAGATTTATTAAAAAAGAAAAATGAAATATCAGATGGTCCTAAGTATTCAGACCCTTTGCTCAGTATTTAGTAGAAGCACTCTTTTGATCTAATACAGCCATGAGTCGTTTTGGGAAAGATGCAACAAGTTTTTCACACCTGGATTTGGGATCCTCTGCCATTCCTCCTTGCAGATCTCTCCAGTTCTGTCAGGTTGGATGAAACGTTGGTGGACAGCCATTTTTAGATCTCTCCAGAGATGCTCAACTGGGTTTAAGTCAAGGCTCTGGCTGGGCCATTCAAGAACAAAGAACAGTCACAGAGTTGTTGTGAAGCCACTCTTTCGTTATTTTAGCTGTGTGCTTAGGTCATTGTCTTGTTGGAAGGTAAACCTTCGGCCAGTCTGAGGTCCTGAGCACTCTGGAGAAGGTTTTGTCCAGGATATCCCTGTACTTGACCGCATTCACCTTTCCCTCGATTGCAACCAGTCCTCCTGTCCCTGCAGCTGAAAAACACCAACACAGCATGATGCTGCCACCACCATGATTAACTGTTGGGACTGTATTGGACAGGTGATGAGCATGCCTGGTTTTCTCCACACATACCGCTTAGAATAAAGGCCAAAAAGTCCTTCTTGGCATCATACGAAACCAGATAATCTATTTCTCACCATCTTGGGAGTCCTTAAGGTACGGTTTTTCATTGTGTCTTCACTGAGGAGGGGGGGGTTCCGTCGGGCCACTCTGCCATAAAGCCCCTACTGGTGGAGGGCTGCAGTGATGGTTTACTTTCTACAACTTTCTCCCATCTCCGACTGCATCTCTGGAGCTCAGCCACAGTTATCTTTGGGTTCTTCTTTACTTCTCTCATCAAGGCTCTTCTCCCCCGGTAGCTCAGTTTGGCCGGATGGCCAGCTCTTGGAAGGGTTCTGGTCGTCCCAAACGTTTTTATGGAGGCCACTGTGCTCTTAGGAACATTAAGTGCAGGAGAAATTTTTTTGTAACCTTGGCCAGATCTGTGCCTTGCCCAATTCTGTCTCTGAGCTCTTCAGGCAATTCCTTTGACCTCATAATTCTCATTTGCTCTGACATGCACTGTGAGCTGTAAGGTCTTATATAGACCGGTGTGTGGCTTTCCTAATCAAGTCCAAATCAGTATAATCAAACACAGCTGGACTCAAATGAAGGGGTAGAACCATCTCAAGGATGATCAGAAGAAATGGACAGCACCGAAGTTAAATATGGGGGGGGGGGAGTGTAACAGCAAAGGGTCTGAATACTAGGACCATGTGATATTTCAGTTTTTCTTTTTTCATAAATCTGCAAAAATGTCAACAATTCTGTGTTTTCTGTCAATATGGGGTGATGTGTGTAAATTAATGAGGAAAAAAAAATGAACTTAAATGATTGTAGCAAATGGCTGCAATATAACAAAGGGTGAAAAATGTAAGGGGGTCTGAATAATTTCCGTACCCACTGTATATATATATTCTATATAATATATAAATATTATATATCTATATTATATATATTATATAAATTAGGGTACAGTTAGCATATGTTGACCTGTTTTTATTACTTTTTTTGGTCAATTCATTTTAGTTATATTATTAGTTTAGGTTTGTATTTCAGTGATGTTGTAACACTTTTATGGCATAACCCGGTGTTGTATTTTGTCAGGTGGAAGTCTTGATGTCTCGATACCATCTGAATCTGTATGTGGACGAGACAAAACCAAAACTGTGTCCTCGACCATCCTGTTCCACTGCAGCCCTACGGCAGGAGAAGGTATCCCAGAATTCCTTCTGGAGACAGATGGCTGCCAGTATCTGTTTGTTTGGCACACCGCCACCGTTTGTGAATTTTTGTGAGTATAACCAAAGCCTAAACATACTTTTAGGCTTTAATTCAACAATTCTGCAACATAGATTTGTTAGCCAAGTAAGTTTGAGTAGAGTACATTGTTTTTCTCATAGTTCATCCAGCTCCATGGACCCGCACAGCACTGATGGAGGGGAGGAGCATGCTGGGTTGTCTGGGCGGAGTCAGGCTTTAGGGGCGGTGCTTAGCCTGCTGTTGGTTGTGCTCACAATCTGTTTGCTTGTTCTTCTGCTGCACAAACGAGACAGGAGGTAAAATGCAACTTACATTTATACCTGTGAATTTTATTTTTAAACTAATACAAAAGTTTGTGGCCAGTGCTTTTTTTTAATGAAATTAATACTTTGGATGCATTAAGTTGTTCAAGGGTGACAGTAAAGACATTTATAATATTACAAAAGATTTCTATTCAATAAATGTTGGTTCTTTTGAAACTACTATTAATCAAAGATCCCGGAGAAATATTATGGTTTGCAACAAAATATTAAGCACTGTTTTCAACATTGATAATAATAATTATGATTCTTGAGCACCAAATCAGCATAATGACTGCTGAAAATTTAGCTTTGCCATCACAGGAATAAATTAAATTTTAAATTGAAATAGAAAACAGTTATTTTTAATTATAATAATAGTTAATATTTTTTTTATCAAAGAAATGACCATTGGTGAGCATAAGAGAATCAAAATATTAAAAATTCTTTATGACCTATACAGTGGGTACGGAAGTATTCAGACCCCCTTAAATTTTTCACTCTTTGTTATATTGCAGCCATTTTGCTAAAATCATTTAAGTAATTTTTTCCCCCTCATTAATGTACACACAGCACCCCCATATTGACAGAAAAACACAGAATTGTTGACATTTGCAGATTTATTAAAAAAGGAAAAACTGAAATATCACATTTACATAAGTATTCAGACCCTTTACTCAGTATTTAGTAGAAGCACCCTGTTGATCTAATACAGGGGGGGGGGCCCCATTTGGAGTCTTTGGGAAAGATGCAACAAGTTTTTCAAACCTGGATTTGGGGATCCTCTGCCATACCTCCTTGCAGATCCTCTCCAGTTCTATCAGGTTAGATGGTAAACGTTGGTGGACAACCATTCTTAGGTCTCTCCAGAGATGCTCAATTAAGTCAGGGCTCTGGCTGGGACATTCAAGAACAGTCACAGAGTTGTTATGAATCCACTCCTTCGTTATTTTAGCTGTGTGATTAGGGTCATTGTCTTGTTGGAAGGTAAACCTTCGGCCCAGTCTGAGGTCATGAGCACTCTGGAGAAGGTTTTCATCCAGGATAACCCTGTACTTGGCCGCATTCATCTTTCCCTCGATGCAACCAGTCGTCCTGTCCCTGCAGCTGAAAAAACCCCCACAGCATGATGCTGCCACCACCATGCTTCACTGTTGGGACTGTATTGGACAGGTGATGAGCAGTGCCTGGTTTTCTCCACACATACCGCTTAGAATTAAGGCCAAAAAGTTCTATCTTGGCCTCAACCGACCAGAGAATCTTATTTCTCACCATCTTGGAGTCCTTCAGGTGTTTAAATTTTAGCAAACTCCATGCGGGCTTTCATGTGTCTTGCACTGAGGAGAGTTTTCCGTCGGGCCACTCTGCCATAAAGTTCCGACTGGTGGAGGGCTGCAGTGATGTTTGACTTTCTACAACTTTCTCCCATCTCCGGACTGCATCTCTGGAGCTCAGCCACAGTGATCTTTGGGTTCTTCTTTACCTCTCTCACCAAGGCTCTTCTCCCCCGATAGCTCAGTTTGGCCGGACGGCCAGCTCTAGGAAGGGTTGAGTTGCACTGTAAAAACATTTTTTAAGCTGTAAATAAAACATTATTTTATTACTTTAAAATGTAATGTTTAGTTCAATGCTAATTCATTTGCTATATTTATTATTTGTACAAATTTACCAGCAATTTCTGAATGAAAATAGTTTCTACACCAGTTTTTTAGTCAGTGTGCTTAATATGCATTTTCATATTTTTAGGCAACTTGTAATACAGAAAGTGTCAAGCTGCTGCAGGAAAAGAAATCCAGTATCCTACAAATACTCCAAGGTAATGTTTGACCTTTTTTGCAAGTTTACATTAAGTAAATGAATCAATCAGAATGAGTATAAATATAACTCTCTTTTTGTCTTTGTGTTCGTCTCTCTTGATAGGTGAACATAGATGAGGACGGATGTGAAGATGAGATGGAATGGTTAATGGAAGAGACCGGGACTCCCACGCGGGAGCCACAAGGGAACGGTCACATCACCACCAAGCCTGTCAGCGCAGACGCCCTGCACTCCTTCTCCCTGGACGAGCAGGACAGCGAGGACGAGGTGCTCACAGTCCCAGGGGTCCGAATCGCCCCTTCATCGTCCACTTCCTCACGGCTGCAGTCAGCTTTGCTGAAATCAGAGAGCGATGAGGATCTGGTGGGGCTCCTGGTGGACACACGGAGCAGAAATAAGACCCGATACAGCAGCAGAAACCAGAGCAAACCTCAGCCAGACCCCGAAGACAGCGACGAGGATCTACTTAAAGTCTGAGGGCGCCGGGGGGCCCGAACTGAACTTTTGAATGTCTCTGCCACCACGCTCCAATTGTTTAGTTGCTCCATTTTGGGTTTTCTAAAGGGAAATGTCTCTGTGAGCTGTTTACAAGACAGCTTTCAAGAGCAAGTTGGTCGATTCGTCCACTAAATAGATTCAATGCCTTTCTGACAAAAGAAGTAGTTTTTGTCATTTGATCGTTTATTTGTTTGTGTGTTCTGTTTTCCGTTGATTAAGATGAATTGTGTACAACATCGTATGTGAATTCGGTCTCCCACAAACTTACAGAAATGGACTACCTAGATTTTTTTTATTGTTATTTAAAGATTTTTGGGTACTGTTTTTTGTTAATTCACCAGCTCGCTGGAAAAATACACTGTTCTTTGAAATAATTATGGATGATTGTGGCAGATACAGTCAAAGATCTTTTCTAAACTACAATCTGTAGCAGTATTTCATATATCTTGAGCCATGTAGCACCGAGAGGAGATTGATCCGCTTTGCCAAGTTCATATTTAAATCACAAACCTTCGAACATCATGCTTCGCATTTGCGTTCTGCATCGGCATTCACCTTTCACTATAGCAGCGTTCATCTAAACCATAGCATCCATCTGTTATTGGATGTTTTATGCAATGCTTTTCCCCCCTTGTTCTGACAAAACGCATAGAACCCCGAGCACATACAGCAATTTAGTGCCATGAAGGAATGTCATCGCATGTATGACTGCTGCAGGCTTCCTTTAGAATCATCATTTCTTATCGCAATCAGAAGAAAAATTATTGCATTCATTGTCGTGTTTATTTGCTTTATTGTTTAGTAACACTTTACGATAAGATTCAGTTCATTAATGGGACAGGGTGATGGTTAAAAAAATTGAGACGGGAGGAAAAAATGTATTTCAGTTCTTTTGCGTTCGCTCGTAAAACTTTTCAGTTCCCTCAAGAAACTTTGTTTGCTCACAAAACGATCGCATTTGGTTGTAAAACGTTTGCGCTTCTCTAAGAAACGTTTAGTTCACTCTCAAAACTTTTGTTTGATTGTATAACTTCTGCTCTCCCCCGAGAGCCGTTCGTTCGCAAAACTTTTGCATTTGAGTGTAAAAATTAATTCCCTGGAGAAACTTGCAAAACGATTGCATTTGTAAAGCTTTAGCGGTTCGTTGAGGAACTTCGTGTTCACTCACACAACTCATAAATCATAAAACTTTTGCGTTATCCTGAGAACCTTTGTTTGCTTACAGAACTTATGTGATCGTAAAAATCCCAGATAATTTTTTTTTTCATCCGCTTACATGTGTTTGAGCGTAAAACTTCCCCAAAAAGCTCTTCCGTTTGCACACAAAACTATTGTTTGTAAAAAAAAATGTTTTGTTCCCCTGAGAAACTTTTGTAAAACTAGAGCATTTGCTTGCAAAACATTTGCGTTTCCCCAAGAAATGTTGTCATTCACTGACAAAACTTTTGTGATGGAAATAATATGAGGTGGGAGGAAAAACTATTTTTAATGCTTTTACAAGTGAGCGCAAATTTTCTCAGGGAAACATGATAGTTTTGCGAGAGAACCAATGTTTTGCGAGCAAACGGCAAGTTTACAAATAAAAAGGATTGCGAGAGAATGCAAAAGTGCTCAAATTTAGCCTCTAATCACCATTTCCCCTTGGCTCCGTGTGAACTAACAGTGAACAACAATTCGTTTTTTTTTACAGAATTTATTAATCTGTTAATTTTATAAATATTCTGTTCTTATTTCATGTTTGTTTATGATACATTAATGTTTATTTATACAACTTGAAATGTTGCAGATGTATTAGAATATGTAGAAATAACATTAACCAAAGGTTAATAAATTCTGTAAAAATATTGTTTATGGTTAGTTGGTGACACCAAATGCGCTAATTAACATTAACAAATTGAACTTTGTTGTAAATAGACCTATTCTTTTAATAGTTTTTTGTCGTTTTATTTTATGTTTTGCACTGAAGAAATCAGTGCCTATGAAAGAAGCTAAAAGTACAGCAGGTGGCAGAAAGCCTTTTACAAAGCACTTTTCCCGTTAGCGTGAACCGTTTTGTTTTCAGTTGCATTAACCGAATACAACATCTGCAAAAGTGTTTTATTTGCTGAATCGGTTTCAGCTCATGTTCTTATGCTGACTAACTCGGTTTTAAGAAAGATGCATACATTTACATAAGTTGTGTTGCAGGTTTGCTGTCAGCTCTCCAGAAAAGATTTGCCAAAACGTTCTTATCTCATGGCAGTGAAGGTACAACCGGACACTGGTCCTGTTTGGCAGCATGTGTACAGGGTTTTTCACTCCAGCTCTTTGCTCTAATATTTTGTCTCATAGGCTTGTATTACCATCCGTCAGGGTATTCCTCACATATATGGTTGCCAAATAAAGCCACACCAGTTCTGTATATCCGTCATAACTCGCTGCTCCTGAGACGGTACGTCACGATGTGTGAAAGCATGCCTGTTAGTACTTTGCACATTGGTGGACAGTTTTTTTTTTTTTTTTTCTTATTCCCCCCCCTGTCCTTTAGGGCAGAAAGTGAATGGTGCACTTGATAGCTAGGTCATCACGTGCTCCCGCTCTCCTTACTGAAAAAATGTCTGCGCCTGCTGTATGGGATATTGTACGATACAGTTCTCTGAAATACTTCAAGAGAAGGTCCTGATATAGTCTTTTTTTTCTGATAGAGGCTTTAGCTCTTCTCAGACTGTATTTGTCATGTTTTGCGGCATCTTGTTTTGGGATTTAAACCGTTTATGCTGAGATATTATGGCGTTATTTCAATAAAACTATCAGCTCCTCAGCATGCATTCTTATTAGGAGTTGTTCTTATTGTGTTTTATCTCACTAACTAGTCTGAAGGCTTGCTCAAGCAATTTGAATCAAACCAGTGTTTTAGTTTTTAGTAAATATTTTTGTTTTTTATCTAATATATTTTTATATGTTTTATATAATTTTGCTATGTGGTTTTGTCATTCATTTTTGTATTTTTTTTTTTTATTACCATTTCGATTTAATTTATTTTTATTTCTGTTTAGTTTTAGTTTTCATTTAGTTCCTATTTATTTAAACCCCCCCCCCCCCCCAACTAAATGAACATAGAAATGTTGCCTTGCATCGAAACTGAAATAGATTTGTTATCATCATAATCATTTTGAATTTATATCGGCTTATTTAAATTTTATATTTTAGGTTGTAATTTTAGTTAATTTTAGTAAATTTGTGTTTGTGCCATTTTTAGTAAGGTTATTTCTTAATATTTGGGTTTAATTATTTTTCTTTCAGATTTAGTTTAGTCAGTTTTATTATGATTATTCCAGATAGTATTTTATTGCTTCAACATAATATTATGTAAAATAGTGTGTGCATAATTTTCCATCTAATATTTTTAGATTATTCTAATATGTATAGTAAGTTGTATGTGCTTTGCTATTTAGTAGTCAAAATTACTAGTTAGGTTTACTTTGGTTATTGTTATTTTAGTTCAGTTTTAGCTTAATTTATTTCCAATAGTAATTTTAAGGATTCGAGATTCATTTAGTTTTCAAGAAACATTTTAAAAGTTTTAGTTATAAAGTTTTTCATCTAATATTTAGATTTTATTTTACATATTTTAATTTGCCATTAAAGTCTAGACAAAAAGTTTACCCAGACTGTTTCAGGGTTTAGTTAAATTAGTAATCGTTTAGTGAGTCTTTGGCAGTGTGTTGATACAGTGTCAAAGACCACTTACTAAACAACACTTTCGTAATCATACATTTTCGTAATCATACAACACTTTCTGAACAAAAATTATACAGTGACAAATTACATAACAGGCTTCAGATGTCACTGTGGTTAAAATGTAACTTGGTGGCCCTTGTAATTGGTCAGTCACAGCACGAATATATCAAATTTCAACCTTCTCTGGACTTTTGGTCAGCCAGCTGTGAGTAAATACTCTGCCTCAACTTAGAGGACCTCTTTTTACAGCTGCGGACACCTTCAGGTCCTCCACCGCCAGGCATACAGTGACCATGACCACTTTCGAAGATATCTTGGAGGAGGCCGGCGCGTTCGGTCGGAGCCAGATGCGAATTGTGTCCATTTTCTGTTTGGTCTCCATACCGTTTTCTTTCGTATATGTAGGGATTGTTTTCCAGGGCTTCACCCCCGAACATTGGTGCCGTGACCCAGCCGTCAGTGGGATCCGGGAGAGATGCGGTTGGAGCCTTCAAGACGCACGCAGGGCGACTGTACCCTTGATGAACAGCTCCACAGGGGTCACGCACAATCAGTGTCAGAGATTGGACATGGACTGGAACGCCACCGGTCTAACCTGCGACAATCCAGAAAGTGAGCTCATCCAGGCCCAGCTTTCTACTCTACCCATGACGGGCTGTACAGATGGTTGGGAGTACGACTATGAAGGGAGACAGTCGTTCGTGACTGAGGTGAGTAGTGGGATCACAAAACAAGCTTTTTTTTCTTTTGATAATTGTGTGAAGTGCAATGAGAGAACTAAATGTCTGATGTGAGACCTGTGTGTTGCAGTTTGATCTAGTGTGTGCAGATGCCTGGTATGTTGACATGTTCCAGGCCATGCTCAGTGTTGGTTTCTTAGTGGGCAGCATTGCAATTGGATACCTGGCAGACAAGTATGACCGATACTTACTATAGGGTTTCCCAATCCTCTTATTATTATTTTAACAATTTTCAATGTTATACAGATGCATTTTGAGTTTTTAATGAGCATTTTTTTAAACTTGTTTTCCAGTATGTGTGTATATACAGGTGCATCTCAATAAATTAGAATGTCGTGGAAAAGTTCATTTATTTCAGTAATTCAACTCAAATTGTGAAACTCGTATTAAATAAATTAAATGCACACAGAATGAAGTAGTTTAAGACTTTGGTTCTTTTAATTGTGATGATTTATGATTTTGGCTCACATTTAACAAAAAAACCACCAATTCACTATCTCAATAAATTAGAAAATGGTGACATACCAATCAGCTAATCAAATCAAAACACCTGCAAAGGTTTCCTGAGCCTTCAAATGGTCTCTCAGTTTGGCTCACTACACAATCATGGGGAAGACTGCTAACCTGACAGTTGTCCAGAAGACAATCATAATCATTGACACCCTTCACAAGAAGGTTAAGCCACAAACATTCATTGCCAAATAAGCTGGCTGTTTCACAGAGTGCTGTATCCAAGCCTTGTTAACAAAGTGGAGTGGAAGGAAAAAGTGTGGAAGAAAAAGCTGCACAACCAACCGAGAACCGCAGCCATATGAGGATTGTCAAGCAAAAACGATTCAAGAATTTGAGTGAACTTCACAAGGAAAAGACCCCTGAGGCTGGGGTCAAGGCATCAAGTGCCACCACACACAGATGTGTCAAGGAGTTTGGCTACAGTTGTTGTATTCCTCTGGTTAAGCCACTCCTGAACCACAAACAACTTCAGAGGCGTCTTAACTGGGCTAAGGAGAAAAGGAACTGGACTGTTGCCCAGTGGTCCAAAGTCCTCTTTCAGATGAGAGCAAGTTTTGTATTTCATTGGAAACCAAGGTCCTAGAGTCTGGAGGAAGGGGGGAGAAGCTCATAGCCCAAGTTGCTTGAAGTCAGTGTTAAGTTTCCACAGTCTGTGGATGATTTGGGGTGGCAATGTAATCTGTGGTGTGATCCATGGGGTTTTTTGAAACCAATACCGTTAACGCCCGTTTAACAAGAATGTTGGAGAACTTCATGATTCCATCTGCATGACCCAGCTGTTTGGAAGGATTATATTTTCATTTTCCAGCAGGGAGTTTGGCACCTGCCCAACACTGCCAAAGCAACCAAAAAGTTGGTTAAAGACCATGTGTGATGTGCTTGGAATGGCCAGCAAGATCACCATACCTGAACGGTATTGTCAAATGGAAAATGAGAAACAAGAGACCAGAAAAAGCAGATGAGCTGAAGGCCACTGTCAAAAAAAACCTGGGCTTCCATACCACCTCAGAAGCGCCACAAACTGATCACCTCCATGCCAAATTGAGGCAGTAATTAAAGCAAAAGGAGCCCATACCAAGTATAGAGTACATGTACAGTAAATTAACACTTTCCAGAAGGACAACAATTCACTAAAAATGTTTTTATGAAGTATTCTAATTTGTTGAGATAGTGGATTGGTGGTTTTTGTTAAATGTGAGCCAAAATCACCCCAATTAAAAGAACCAAAGACTTAAACTACTTCAGTCGTGTGCATAGAATTTATTTAATACACAAGCTTCACAATTTGAGATGAATTACTGAAACAAATGAACTTTTCCAAGACATTCTAATTTATTGAGATGAACCTGTATATACACAGTGGTGCTTGAAAGTTTGTGAACCCTTTAAAATTTTCTATATTTCTGCATAAATATAACCCAAAAAAATCAAGTCCTGAAAGTTGACAAAGAGAATCCAGTCAAACAAATGAGATGAAAATATATACTTTTTCATTTATTTATTCTAGAAAATGATCCAATATTACCTATCTGTGAGTGGCAAAAGTACATGAATCACTAGAATTAGCAGTTAATTTGAAGGTGAAGTTAAGAGTCATCTGTTCAGAGGTGTTTTTAATCAGTGAGATGACTATCAGGTGTCAGTGTGTGCCCTGTTTTATTTAGAGAACATGGATCTATCCAATTCTGATCATGTTTGTGGAAGTGAATCATGGCAAGAACAAAGGAAATCTCTGAGGACCTCAGAAAAAGAGTTGTTGTTGTTCATCAGGCAATCAAGATTCATACACTAGTTCAAAAGTTGGGAGTAAGATTTATAAAAAGAAATACATAATACCTTTATTAAGCAATGTTGCATTAAATTGAATTAAAAGTGACATTAAAACATTTTATAATGTTACAGAATAATTGAATGGTGTTCTTTTGAACTTTTCTATGAATGGTTTCAACAAAAATACTAAGTAGCACAAATGTTTTCAACATTGATAATGCATTTTCACACGTATGTTAATAATGCTGAAAATTCAGCTGCATCACAGAAATAAATTACATTATAAAACATATTCTAAATTGTAATAAAATTCCAAAAGTACTGTGTGGTTTTTCTTTAATCAATTGACGCGTCTAAGAGACTTCTTTTAATAACATTTTAAAAATCTTACTGACCCAAACTTTTTAAACAGTAGTGTACATCATGATTAGTCAGTCTACAAAATGAAAGACAAGTAATTGTTTTTATTGGCATGCACAAAGGGATTGTTTCAGTAACCATCTAATTTATTCACATTTGTTCTTATTTTTTCTTACAGATACGGCAGAATGAAGAGTTTCCTAATGACCAACTTCTTCATTGGCGTAGCAGGGATTCTGGTGGCCACGTCCCCTAATTACATCGCCCTGCTGGTGTTCAGAGTGCTCTTTGGCTTTGGGGTGAAGGGCGGCTGGATGGTTGGATACGTGCTAAGTAACAAAACATTTTCAAATGATTAAATCACACTTATGCTTCTGATAAGTGTGTTTGTTTCAGCTCTGATGCAGTGGTATTGCATTAAACGTTTACTAGCATCCTTGACATTTCAGATATCCGCATGTTCCATTATCTCTTGTTTCCTGGCTGCAGTCACAGAGCTGGTTGGAGTGGAATACAGGAGAACGGTGGGAGTGACCTATCAGATGTTCTTCAGCCTGGGCATTCTCATCCTTCCTCTCTTAGCGTACTTCATACCAAACTGGCGCTGGCTACAGGTGGTCTTCACCATACCTTACATCTGCTTCCTGACGTACTATTGGTAAGGGCCTGTACACGGGTGCATGATGTGCCATACAGATGGAGGCTTCAGAAGGCTGCACTTGTGTTTTCCAGATTTGTGTGCAAATTTGTATGGGAATATTGTGTCCTTTTATAATCCCCACCAACCCACCTTCATAAGAAAAATCTTGTTTCTTCTATTCTTACAAGATTAAAGAATTGAAAAGTTGTAGATTAAAATAAATTAGGATACAATCTGTTTATGTTACTCAGACAGACCTTAGATATCACATTTCAAAAATACACAGAAAAAAAAAGAGATATACTTTTATTCAGCAAGGATGCTTGACTGATCAGAAGGGTCAGTGAAGGATTTATCATGGTTTAAAATACATTTAGGATATTACATGTAGTTCTTATTTATTTATTATTTTTTACACTATGTTGGATAAATGTAGCAATATTGCATTTTTTAAATACACTCTGAATTTCAGGTTTATCCCCGAATCACCAAGATGGCTCCTTAGCCAAAACAAGAGAAAGGAAGCACTAGAGATCACAAAAGCAATAGCCAAGGAGAACAAAAAGACACTGTCCAAGAATACTGAGGTACAAGGTTTACATTACAACGATGAGCATAAAATAACACTGAATGCCCAAATGTCTCTTAAACATACAAATTCATCCATCAGACACTGACTGATGAAAATACAGACTCAATCTCGACTGCGTCTTTCATGGACCTGTTCAAGACTTCCAATGAGAAAATCACATTCATCTCTGCTTCAAACTGGTACGTCAGATCGAAACGCTACGTTAAAGCTGCAGTCCGTAACTTTTTTTGGTTCAAAATGATCTAAAATCAATATTTGAGCAAGTACATAACCAGACAGTGTTTGAAACTATCGCCTTACTTTACCCCGATTCACAACGGTCAGCAAATAATAATGTTTTCTAATTTGAGTGGTACGGGTAGGTTTTCGCGGGAAATTCGAGCTTGCTACTGCATCATTACGCCACGTCTGTAAACATAAATAAGTTGTCCCGGCTACTAGGCTATGTGAGGATCCTGCAGGTGGTGGATCGTTTATAGCCTTTTCTCACAGTAGCCGGAATAATTAAATGTATAATTTTGATGGCGGATTGTAATCCAGAAAGGATTATGTGTTTATGAAACACATGTGAATGAAATTAAATTATATTCCAGTTTTAAATGTGCTTCTGATTACAGATAGCCTGGGAATACACAAGATTTGTATTTTAAAGACAACCAGTTCGAAGGGAGCATAATTTGCTTTTTGGGTTAAAAGAATTTCTTAATATGAAATTCAAGCGGTATGACCATTAGAGATTAGACCGTACAGAAATTGAAATCTACACACACACTACTCATAGTCACGCAATGCTGATGTTGTTAACATTAACAATTTGAGACTAAAGTATAACAATAATAATAATTTGAAAGGTTTGATGTGATACGAGCTAACCGAATTTTAGATTAAATCACCATTGGTAGCAAGATTTATTTTAATGCGGTTTTCCTCAGTTGGTCAGAACAAACGTGGCAGACTTATTACTTGTTCAGATGACAATATCTGGTGAAAATGCTTATTTGAGTCATATATTCCAAGACGTAGGCTAGAATCTGTGAGTGCAAAGTACAATATCCACACCGGTGCGGTGACTGACTGCCACACATACTCCTCGAAACATTTGATTCATCCGCGCTGGAGCCGTTCAGTGTTCTGATGATTTGTGCTACCCTGTCAGATTTTGCTACCTCAGATTTAAACAGATGGTAGCATAATTCGATAGTGAAAAGTGCTACCTATCAGATTTTGCTTCCAGCATGATATTAATAAGGTGTGAGGCTTTATTAACATGTACAGCTACCCCAACCCTAAACCTACCCTTACAGTAGGATAAATAAAGTGTTGGTAGCATAATCTGATAGGCAGCATTATTTGTTAGAACACCAGCGCACAACCCACAAGGAATATAATTCCGCATACAGCTGCAATTGCAGGTATTCAAACAGAGATGGCGACAAAGAGGCAAAACTTACGGACTGCAGCTTTAAGTACAGTGGGGTGAACATGTATCTGTAACCTGTCCATTGTATCACCAGGTTCACCAGTGCTGTGGTTTACCAGGGTCTCATTATGAGGCTGGGAATCCTCGGAGGAAACGTGTACGTGGACTTCCTCATATCTGGAATCGTGGAATTGCCTGCAGCTTTCCTCATCCTCCTCACTATTGAGCGGATCGGTCGACGGCTTCCTTTTGCAGCTGCAAATATCGTGGCAGGGGCGGCCTGCTTAATCACAGCGTTCATCCCCGACAGTGGGTTATCATTTGAAGTTATAATTAAACTTGACTGAAAAAGGGTTGTTATTATGTGTATTTAATTTAAATTGTATTTCTTCCACAGGCATGTTCTGGTTAAAAAGTGCTGTTGCTTGTGTTGGACGGCTGGGCATCACTATGGCTTTTGAAATGGTTGTGTTTGTGAATACTGAACTATATCCCACCGTTATCAGGTAAGTTATAATGCAATGTGACCATGTTTGTTTTTTCTTTTTTCATTATGCATCACAGATAATATTAATGTCAAGAATCAATATATATACAGTGGGTACGGAAAGTATTCAGACCCCCTTAAATTTTTCACTCTTTGTTATATTGCAGCCATTTGCTAAAATCATTTAAGTTAATTTTTTTTCCTCATTAATGTACACACAGCACCCCATATTGAAGAAAAACACAGAATTGTTGACATTTTTGCAGATTTATTAAAAAAGAAAAACTGAATATCACATGGTCCTAAGTATCAGACCCTTTGCTCAGTATTTCGTAGAAGCACCCTTTTGATCTAATACAGCCATGAGTCTTTTTGGGAAAGATGCAACAAGTTTTTCACACCTGGATTTGGGGATCCTCTGCCATTCCTCCTTGCAGATCCTCTCCAGTTCTGTCAGGTTGGATGGTAAACGTTGGTAGACAGCCATTTTTAGGTCTCTCCAGAGATGCCCAATTGGGCTTAAGTCAGGGCTCTGGCTGGGCCATTCAAAAACAGTCACAGAGTTGTTGTGAAGCCACGCCTTCATTATTTTAGCTGTGTGCTTAAGGTCATTGTCTTGTTGGAAGGTAAACCTGCGGCCCAGTCTGAGGTCCTGAGCACTCTGGAGAAGGTTTTCGTCCAGGATATCCCTGTGCTTGGCCGCATTCATCTTTCCCTCGATTGCAACCAGTCGTCCTGTCCCTGCAGCTGAAAAACACCCCCACAGCATGATGCTGCCACCACCATGCTTCACTGTTGGGACTGTATTGGACAGGTGATGAGCAGTGCCTGGTTTTCTCCACACATACCGCTTAGAATTAAGGCCAAAAAGTTCTATCTTGGCCTCATCCGAACAGAGAATCTTATTTCTCACCATCTCGGAGTCCTCCATGCGGGCTTTCATGTGTCTTGCAACTGAGGAGAGGCTTCCGTCGGGCCAATCTGCCATAAAGCCCCGACTGGTGGGAGGGCTGCAGTGATGGTTGACTTTCTGTAACTTTCTCCCATCTCCCGACTGCATATCTGGAGCTCAGCCACAGTGATCTTTAAGTTCTTCTTTACCTCTCTCACCAAGTATTTTCCCCCCTGATAGCTCAGTTTGGCCGGACAGCCAGCCCTAGGAAGGGTTCTGGTCGTCCCAAACGTCTTCATTTAAGGATTATGGAGGCCACTGTGCTCTTAGGAATTTTAAGTGCAGCAGAAATTTTTTTGTAGCCTTGTCCAGATCTGTGCCTTGCCACAATTCTTTTTCTGAGCTCTTCAGGCAGTTCCTTTGAACTAATGATTCTCATTTGCTCTGACATGCACTGTGAGCTGTAAGGTCTTATATAGACAGGTGTGTGGCTTTCCTAATCAAGTCCAATCAGTATAATCAAACACAGCTGGACTCAAATGAAGGTGTAGAACCATCTCAAGGATGATCAGAAGAAATGGACAGCACCTGAGTTAAATATATGAGTGTCACAGCAAAGGGTCTGAAAACTTAGGACCATGTGATATTTCAGTTTTTCTTTTTTAATAAATCTGCAAAAATGTCAACAATTCTGTGTTTTTCTTCAATATGGGGTGCTGTGTGTACATTAATGAGAGAAAAAAAATAACTAACTTAAAGGATTTTAGCAAATGGCTGCAATATAACAAAGAGTGAAAAATTTAAGGGGGTCTGAATACTTTCCGTACCCACTGTATATCACTTATAGACTTTCGTACTGTATGTAAATGAGGATCAGGTTGGTCAGTAATGCTACTCTCTGATGTTGTTTGGCTCAGAAATCTGGGTGTTTCGGTCTGTTCCACACTGTGTGACATTGGCGGGATTATAGCGCCGTTCCTGCTCTACAGGCTTGCTGTCATCTGGCTAGAACTACCTCTCATTATTTTCGGTACAAAAACAGAACACAAACTGTGTTGTTTGTATTGTCAGATGTCACCAAATGTACCTAATTAACCTTGAGATGCAGGAAAATGACATCCTGACAGCTGATTGGCTGATGGGACACACACACACACACAAACACTTCCCAACACGTCACTAGAAACTATCCTGAGGAGTGACATTAAAGGCAGCAGAGAAAAATAAAAGTTATTTTCAGACTTTTAAAAGACCTGCAGTGAAATTGGCATTGGCAAAACGTGTGTGTATATATATATATATACACAGTGGGGAAAAAAAGTATTTAGTCAGCCACCAATTGTGCAAGTTCTCACAATTAAAAAGATGAGAGAGGCCTGTAATTTCATCATGGTATACTCAACTATGAGAGACAAAATGAGGAAAAAAAACCCAGAAAATCACATTGTATGATTTTTAAATAATTTATTTGCAAATTATGGTGGAAAATAAGTATTTGGTCAATAACAAAATTTCATCTCAATACTTTGTTATATACCTTTGTTGGCAATGACAGAGGTCAAACGTTTTCGGTAAGTCTTCACAAGGTCTTCACACACTGTTGCTGGTATTTTGGCCATTCCTCCATGCAGATCTCCTCTAGTGCAGTAATGTTTTGGGGCTGTCGCTGTCACACGGATTTTCAACTCCCTCCAAAGAGTTTCTATGGGGTTGAGTCTGGAGACTGGCTAGGCCACTCCAGGACTTGAAATGCTTCTTACGAAGCCACTCCGTCGTTGCCCGGGCGGTGTGTTTGGGATCATTGTCATGCTGAAAGACCCAGCACGTTTCATCTTCAATGCCCTTGCTGATGGAAGGAGGTTTCACTCAAAATCTCACGATACATTCATTCTTTCGTTTACACGGATCAGTCGTCCTGGTCCCTTTGCAGAAAAACAGCCCAAAGCATGATGTTTCCACCCCCAAAGCATGATGTTTCCACCCCCATGCAACTCAGCATTCTTTCTCCTCCAAACACGACAAGTTGAGTTTTTACCAAAAAGTTATATTTTGGTTTCATCTGACCATATGACATTCTCCCAATCCTCTTCTGGATCATCCAAATGCTCTCTAGCAAACTCAGACGGGCCTGGACATGTACTGGCTTAAGCAGGGGGACACGTCTGGCACTGCAGGATTTGAGTCCCTGGCGGCGCAGTGTGTTACTGATGGTAGCCTTTGTTACTTTGGTCCCAGCTCTCTGCAGGTCATCCACTTTTTCTTTTTTTTTTTAGGCCCCAAGTGTGGTTCTGGGATTTTTGCTCACAGTTTTTGTGATCATTTTGACCCCACGGGGTACGATCTTGCGTGGAGCCAGATCGAGGGAGATTATCAGTGGTCTTGTATGTCTTCCATTTTCTAATAATTGCTCCCACAGTTGATTTCTTCACACCAAGCTGCTTACCTATTGCAGATTCAGTCTTCCCAGCCTGGTGCAGGTATACAATTGTGTTTCTGGTGTCCTTTTGACAGCTCTTTGGTCTTGGCCATGGTGGAGTTTGGAGTGTGACTGTTTGAGGTTGTGAACAGGTGTCTTTTATACTGATAACAAGTTCAAACAGATGCCATTAATACAGGTAACGAGTGGAGGACAGAGGAGCCTCTTAAAGAGGAAGTTACAGGTCTGTGAGAGCAGAAATCTTGCTTGTTTGTAGGTGACAAAATACTTATTTTACCAAGGAATTTACCAATAAATTCTTAAAAAATCCTACAAATGTGATTTTCTGGATTTTTTTTTCAAATTTTGTCTCTCATAGTTGAGGTATAAATATGATGAAAATTACAGGCCTCTCTCAACTTTTTAAGTGGGAGGGAGAGAAGATACTTGCACCAATGGTGGCTGGACCCTCTAAAATATCTTTTTTTGCCCCACTGTGTGGTGTGTGGGTATATATGTATGTATATATATAATATATACTATATAATATATATATTATGATGCAGCATTTGAACCTGCCTCCTCTGTACGCTACACAGAAATACTTTTTTTTTCTTTCCCTTTGGATGTGTCCCAGCTTAACCTCTGCTGGTGCCCCTCAAAAATAAACAAACACATGTCACCCTTGGCCATGATATTGTGACGTTGAGTGTGTTCTAGTTGCAGCGTGAAGTTGTTGAAGTGAATGTTCTCTCTCACAGGTGCTCTTGCGTTTGTGGCCGGTGGACTGGTTCTGCTGTTACCTGAAACCAAAGGTGTGCCTCTTCCAGAAACCATTGATGACATTGACTGTCCAAACAGGTGAGGTTTTACTCCCTGCACATGTTCGTCATGGTAACCTTTGTCACCTTGAACCTTTCTTCACAAATGTGAACTCTACATGCAGAAACAAAGAAAACCAGCTGAAGAGGCAACAGCTAGAGAATTTGCTGCCCTCTGATGTGACATCGAACAAAGAAGTTACAGCAGTCTGATTGAGCGGAGACAGAAAACAGCAACCTCCTTAACTTTATTATTAAGTGATGCTGCTTATCCCTTCTCTTTTGAGGATTTAATCAAAATATACAAACTGAACTCAGTTTCTTATTAATCAACAAGTTTTGCCATTCCAATTGAAGTTAATGAACTATTTTAATATTTTCAGACTTAAAAATATTAATTTGATTTAGTAATAAAGGCCAAAAAAAAATCAGAGAACCATTAATTGTTCCAAACTGTAATTATTGTTCCCAAACTGAAGATTTGTCATTGACTGTAGTTACTGTATTTTTTTTCCTCTTAGATAGTTATTGTGTTTTAATTTTACATTTTTAAAATACATTTTTGACCAAAATGTTTATTTTAAAAAATGTAATATAACTCAGTAAAATATCTATGTATGTTTTAAAATGTTGGCTTAAATTATTCATGCTAATAGTAAATGTTATTGTACTTATTTGTTTTGTCACTTATTAGGGTTTGAACATTTTAGAGCATTGTTACTGTAACTGCAAAGCTGGAGCACAAATAAAGAGACTTTCTCTGAAGATATTTACCGCCCCTTTAATGTAGGAAAACATTTTAGGGTCTTTGAAGAGTTTTGTAATAAAATATGATCACTTGGAATTGGCTCGAATTGGAGCATATCCAGCATGTGCATCTAACTTTATACACTGAAAGTGGACTGAATTTCTGAACAGGGTGTGTTACTTTACAACAGCTTATGAATCAATAACATTTTCATTATTACATTCTTGGTTGTACACTTAAATTCCACACATAATTTGCTTAAGTTTTGACTATTCCATTCTCAGTTTTCTTTCATGCTGCGTTCTATCCAGTTGATGAACTTGGAGACGCGGGTGTACACTCCAGGTTTCATGGCCTTAGCACAGCCAAGACCCCATGATGTCACTCCCTGAAGGATGAAGGTGTTCTGTGAGTAGCAGATTAGAGGCCCACCGCTGTCGCCCTAAATGAGTGTGAGGAACGGGTCACAATTTAAGTTGCTATTCACTGAAAATCTCTCACTCTGATCTCAAATCTCATTCGGATGGATCTATTGTCTAGTACCGAATAAAGTGTAGTTTGTTGAAACACATTCTGGGATTGCTGTATCAGTGAGAAACATATGCAATTCTTCCTTAAAATTTGGCCCAAGTAAGGCACTTTAAAAGGCTTCTGATGTTCGTGCCTAAAATGCTGTCTAGGTAGGCAGCTCACTAGGTTTTGGAATTGAGCAAATGAAGTCATTGAATCTAGAAGAACCTAAAGTCATTTTTTTCTAATGTGACTGTAGTCCACACTACCTGACAACTGTCCGTTCCACCTCCTATGTTTCCTGCACACATCTCATGCTCCTTCACAAGGCCGTTCAAATATGCTGGACTGTTGCAGACTTTATTCTCAATTACAGGGAAGCCGGTTTCTTTCAGGAAACCCTCTCCACCAGTTTCTAGGAAACAGATAGGCTTGAAGCTATGAAATCTTTTATCTTTTTTATATAAGGCAAAAATGGTTTTAAACAGTAAAGATAAAGAATCCATTTGGCTATATGTACTTATTAAAGTGACCTACCCTCTGTCTCCCCCCAGCCTGTTACATAACATTCAGTATTGCTTGGTACAATGTAGTCCTTTTCTGGTAGGCAAGCAGGCAATACCTTATCGTTTATTAATGCAGGCCTAAAATTTGATACAATCATGAGTTTGCTGTCTTAATGTCATTATAAATAAAATGAGGTTGTTATATTAGACTAGACTACAGTTTCAAAAGCCAGATCTGCATTTAATTTAACACAAAGTAGCGAAATCAAATACTTAAAGTGCCCCTATTATGCCATTTTGAATATTGCCTTTCATGCAGTGTATAATGTAGCTGTATGTGAAAGTAAACAATCTGCGAAGTCTGAACCCCCCACCCCCCCCCCCGAAGGTGTAAAGCCGAAAGTGCATGAAAAATAAAGTTATTGTCTCCCAAAACAAAGAATCGACTCTGAACAGCCTAAACGAGGCGTCAAGTAATTCGAATCTCACTTCAGCTACATATCACGGGGTAACACATTTGCATAAAACCCACCTATTTCTGCATTGTCTGGCTGCTAACAACTTGACCCCGCCCACAAACACTGTAGCTTGTTTGTGTGGTTAACATCATTTCGAGAAGACGCTGTGGCCTATGCTTTGGAAGTAAATTAGTTTTATTTTCACTTCAGAATGATGAGGCTGCAAAGAATCAATGGTTAAAATAATTTTTTTTTCCCACTGTACCACAGCAGTACAACCCCAATCTTTTTTGTGTTCCCATTATTTTACTGATGTCTGCTTCTCTAATCTCAGGGAGTTCAACGCGGGATTCACAAAAGTGCTTGTTCTTGAAAGATGGCTCAGTACCCAGTTTATTTGGACCAGCTGGCTCCACTGAATCACAACCTGTTAGTATGAGAAATAATAGATGTTTGTATTATCTATAGAGCGTTCAAAATACGGAACTATGGAAATGGGCGTATCGTTTCTGACATGTGCTGTACGCGGTTTAGACCAATCACAACAGACTGAGCCAGCTGACCAATCAGAGCAGAGTAGGCTTATGGAAAAGGTTTAGAGAGACTAATCTTATAACTGCTTTGAATGAATTGTTTGAGAATCTTTGGAAAATGAAGTGATATTTTGAGAAGATGAAAGTGTTTTTTGACCTTGCATGCATTGTGAACCTATTGTAGGAACCTTAAAAATGGCATAATAGGGGCACTTTAAAAGAGAAGTGTGTATATTTTGCACCACTAGTGTCACCAGTTGGAATTGCAAAGATAGTGACTATTTTTAATCAGGATTCCTGATCACTCTCCATCTGCCATTGGTCAAACAAACAGAAAGTCCCACCAAAAACTCATGCCAATAATTGAGTCAGCGTTGGGGAATTAACTGTTGTATATAAACATCTAAAACATTACAGACTTCACTAGATGTCTGTAATGCAGTGTGTTATTTCAATTGCACTAGCAATGCAACAGTTACAGACATGAACAGTGGACAACAAGACTAACCTGTCCAATTTAAGAAGAGCGATGTCAGTTCCAGCTGGTCCCTTAATAATCTTAGAAACATCTCGCTCCTGTTTTGATAATTCATTTGCACGTTCTGTTTGGATTCCAAGAAAGATCTTGTAGGCAGATGGACTCTCAGACCTGCATAATGGTATGTTCACATTTATCTGTATGAACCCAGTAAGAGTTGGTTTTTATTCCATGTTTTTTTGGGGCTTTGAGGTCATTTATATGCTAGTGCAGTGCATGGTTGTCAACTCCAGTTCAGAGGTCCACAGACAAACAAAATGTACAGGGTTGTGAATTCCCAGAAACAAAGTGAGAACCACTGCACGTTTGTACTCCTATATTGATAAAATACCTTATAATATGAACTCTTTAATTGCCTTTTTGTGCTTTCAAACGATTAAAAAAAAACAGTCACTTACTTCTCTAGGCAGTGAGCTGCAGTTAGGACCCACTGGGCATCAATTAGCGTTCCACCACAGAAATGAATTTTGCCTCTGGTATGACAGAAAATAATGGTTAATAAATACAATTTCTTTTCTGCCTGTTAATGAGTACAGGGGTAGAGAAAGGTAGCATATTGGTTTACCTGGTCCTAAGACTGATCTGCCAAGGCCACGAGTGTGCTTTGGAAATACATCCCCCAACGATCCTCCCAAAGCACCGCTTGGGTTTTACTGCTGGTTGTCCGCATTTCAGGCCATCTGGTTAGAAAGTAATTTTGTATTTAAAAGTTTGTATTTAAGCCCCAGTAACAGTAATTATCATTCGATAATTTCCCTTGCCATTGGAGTCAAAACTTTCCAAAGAGGAATATTAAGAATTGTTACCGCAATCTGGGATCTGACAGTAATCCCACTTCTTATTTCGATCTGTTGTATAGCACCAAGGTCCATTCACATCATTGTCTGGGTTTCTGCATTGCTAACAAAGTAGCCAAGTAAAAACTATTACAATGTCAGTTATTGCCCTCAAAAATGCAAAAAATTCTGCATAGACCTACATTCGACTCTAGACCCTTGTCTGGATGTGTTTCTGGGGTAAAAATGGCATGCTGATGGGGGGTCATAGAACTCCATGCTTGGCAGGTCACTCCCACTATAGTAGTGGATGTGGGACCCCGGTAAGTATCTCCGTTGCCAACCTTACAATCTTGCAAAAAGAAACAAAGCACATTGTAACTCATACCCTTAGACAATACTATGGTACTCTTGACATTTAGTTTGTTAGCTTGTAGACGGATATACCTGTTCCCTGAGAAGTGGATGGAGAAGCTGCAGGCTCTGTTGGATTGCTAGGGGGTTCTTGTGGGCTGGCCTTGCTGTCACACCGCTCTATGTTGCAGTATTCCCACCGAACTGTGGGATCTGTGGTGTAACACCAAGGGGCTCTTGTTCCCTTTTTTTTTTTTTTCGGGCCCTTGTTTGTCTGATCTCTTTTGTGTTCCCTGCCTTTCTTTGTTTTTCTTTTTTTTTTCCTTTTTTTTCTTTTCTTTTTTTTTCTTTTTTCTTTTCTTTTCTTTTCCTTTCCTTTCCTTTCCTCCTTTTTTCGCCCTTTGGTTTCCTAGTAGGTCACCATCTGGATTCCTGCACAGGTTCCTCCTCAGATCACTGCATGATGGGTAAAACCATGACAGCAGCCAGAGGTGAAATGGGTTGAGGCAAAGCCTGCAACAGTTCATGTTGATGCAATTCGGTGTAGTGTCTTACGCTGCAGGGAAATTCTGAGGTGTTTTGGAATGTCGATGAGGTTCCGTGGATGTCCAGAACTGGCATTTCTTTCCACTGACCGTCTCTGACATGGCACCGCGGTAGGAGCTTCCATCATCTTCATAACATTCCTCACCTTCAGGGATCACCGGCTCCTCTGCAAATCACATATTTATGTTATACACAGCTCTTTTACCTGTTCTCAAGGACTCCAAAATCTACATTTAATGAGATATGGATTTGTAATGGCTCCTTCAACACAGACCAGGTCTAAGCTGATCTCCACAACTAGGTACACTGCAGTACTCCCAGTGGGTCTTGGGATCTGTGGTGTAACACCATGGACTTCTTTCATTATCAGGGTTTCTGCAGTAGTTCTCATCAAGACCTCTGGGATGAAAACAAATTTTAGTTGCATTCTCTCTGCAGTCAGTATTGTGTTTGGCATACTGGAGCGAGTAAAATTGTATTGTTTTACCCTAAAGGATAATTCAGACTTTGAAGTGTCTGTCTCTTTGGTACTTCAACTGTGTCAAACCCTGCTCCTGGAGGGTCCTGTCTTGCAGAGTTTAGCTCCAACGCACTTGCCTGGAAGTTTCTAGTAATTCTGAAGACCTTTAGATTAACTCGTTCAGGCTAAAATGGGGGTGAGAGCTAAACTCTGCAGGACAGTGGCCCTCCAGGAGCAGCAATGGATCCTCCGGTTCTAGTTCAGGTGTGCAATAGTGCTCCTGGAGGGCCTTGTCCTGCAGAGTTCAGTTCTAACACTGTTCAAACACCTGCCTGTAATTTTCAAGTAATCCTGAATATCTTGATTAGTTACTCTGCACGAAGGTGGTCCTCCATGTGTAGAGTGGAAGCCCCCAAAACAAAATGGCTGTCTACTAACGTTTACCATCCAACCTGACAGAAGTGGAGAGGATCTGCAAGGAGGAAGGGCAGAGGATCCCCAAATCCAGGTGTGAAAAACTTGTTGCATCTTTCCTAAAAAACTCATGGCTGTATAGATCAAAAGGGTGCTTCTACTGAAATATGAGCAAAGGGTCCGAAATACTGGACCATGTGATATTTCAGTTTTGCTTTTGTAATAAATCTGCAAAATTTCAACAATTCTGTGTTTTTCTGTCCATCTGGGGTGCTGTGTACATTAATGAGGAAAAAATGGCAAATAGCTGCAATATAACAAAGAGTGAAAAATTAAGGGGGTCTGAATACTTTCCATACCCAATGTATATATGTATGTATATATATATATAATATATATATTATAGATAATATCACCAGGGGATTTCAACTAATTAAAACCAATGAGAATATTGTGTTTTTATTCATATATGTATTTACCAAGTGCCACACGTGACCCACATACATTCAAATAAATATGAATTAAACACAGAGATTTTACACTTGTTAATTTGTTTTTAGTTTTTTGCTACCCAATCTAAAAGCTTAAACACATATTGGTTGCTCAAGATGCATTCAAATGAAACAAGTTAGATCCAGCCGAAACTATGTAGGAATGTTTAGATCCAGCAATGCTGGAATCTTCTCTTTGTCAGAATGTAAGCTTGATAGCCAAAATAATCAACACTTTGTTACCTACCAAAAGACAGTACATGCAGGCAGAGTCAGGGAAAGAGAAGCATGCAGGAAATGCAGTAATGGTAAAAATTTACATTTTTTTAAATTATTATTATTACTTATTTATTTTTATAATCTTAGTATCCTTCTAAAGTTTAGATCCTTCAAAAATAAAGATGCAGTAGCAATTGGCTTTGTGTGGGTTATTGCAAATAGCCATATTTGAGTTTTAAATAAATGAAGCAGTGTGTATGAATACTCAATTCACTAAATTGTTTTTCAAGTAAATTGCCTATCCAGTGATTTGTGCAGTGCCACTAGTTCACTGCAGTAAATGTAAGTGTTATGTTAAGTCTGAACATTAGATGGTGCTTGTCATTTAAACATTGTAACCTTACCTCTAAATCAGCCTAGTCAGATATAGAAGTAGACATAGAAGACAAACTGTTGTTTACTTCCAGTTGTACTGTTAGTGTGTTCTAAACCTATGGAATAAGGTTATCTCCATACCATACATGTCTTTTCTGAGCCGGACATTGAATATTATAAATGCCTGCTGGTGATGTAGTATTGTCTGTGTTTTTGTTGCTTTTCACTCTCAGAATAATACTTTGTATAAATGAGGAACTGTTACCTGGAAGCAATATTATGAGGCAACTTACCCACAAATTGGCTAAAATATGGTGACTGAAATGTTTTCAATGATATTTAATAATTTATGGGACTGGGTAAAAAGACATGAAGCATCAAAATGGGTTCACTGGATAGTTGTGTCTTTTAGCATGCTTGCACCTGTGTTCTTAATCTATCTTCATTTTTTTCCTCTTGCGTTTATTATTTTTCTGAAGGAAATGTTCTTAGCTCAGTAAGGCAATAATCAACACAGCGGAGTACCAGATATTAAACCGCTATCAAAAATCTTGTTTGCAAAGGAAGTCTGGGAAATGAACCTCTCGGTGTGTTTGGACTGTGAAGGGTTCAGTTGACTGAACACCTTTAATATTCTCAGAGATCTGCAAAAATGATGGAATTGTAACCCGCATTTTCCAGAGTTCACTTCCAGCAATATTCAATATTTTTGCACAAGAGTGTGTCTGTGAGCAGTCATAAATCTACTGCTGACTGAAGACACTTGCTCGACTTGTCTGCTTAATCAATTCTGCAGGTCGTGGGCTTGCTGTGAGTGAGCTATGATTTAATTCTGGATAGAGTGAGAGGCCTTATGGGCTGTCAGGTGTGTGTCTGTTGGTGTGTGTGTGTGTGTGTGTGTGGCGCATATATCTATTTGAGCCTTGTGCTTGTAATTGAACATAGCAAATGTTAATGGCACTTTACACGAACAGAGTACAAAATTGGGCCACTCTTAATCAAACGAAGCCACTTATACAAATATTCAGTGAAAGAAAGTTCTTAAGCTTCGGGAAATGTTCATCATCAACCTCAGAATATCAAGTTGTGTAGTCTAGAACGTTTTATATTGTTTTATATTAATTGCCTTCTCTATCTATATGCATGCCATTCAAAAGCTTGGGATCAGTAAGATTTGTAAGGTTATACTCAGTCACAAGCTTTCTTGTATTCAGATTAGATGCTGCTTTGCCTTCTTTGAATGTGTTTTCCTTTTCATTCAGAGCTCATTGCAACATTTTATGAGATTTATGTATTTCATAAATCTATTAAAATGCATTGTAATACAGCACAAACTTTTTGTACTTTAAAAATGAATTCAATCGCAATGCCAATAGTGTTCAGCCTTTACAGGAATAAGACTGATATGGAATAAACACAAACACAACAAATCCACCTTAGTCTCTACATGGCCATGGCAAGAAAGACAAACATGCAACAACTAGTTCAGTGATTCTGCCTAGAAAAGCTTAAAAAACTGCTGACTCTGCTCAGAAAACCGCCAACAACATTTTAGACGGCACACATCAGCAGACACAATGCTGTTGGGTTTATACCAAAATGGCAATGAATTAAGTTGTTGAACTGGAACATAATAAATCAAAGGATTGTGGATAATCACATTTGGTTCTTCATTACACTGAAAATGAAATGTCACTTGGGCACATTGCAGTATCTAATGCATTATGCTCTATATGCACATTTTGGCAAGACTTGTAGATCATCCAGATATTCCATGCATACAGAAAATCCACATGCTATGCATAGTATTCATATACATACTATAGTTGCATGCTACTTTCTTTCCAAAATAGTAGAGTAGATAATAGTTTGAAACAGTAACATACTCGTTTTCTTAAGTACGCTGGCTGTGACGACTCAAAAGGTCACAAGTGTCTGCTTTGCTACATACAGACAGAAGACAGGGTGAAGTTGGGTGAGATCACAGTGGTTTGGTTTGTGGTTAGATCACAAGGCACATAATTGTCTCAATAAAACGTCTAAAGCCAAAAGTGCATGATGATTCTTACTGTGCCAGGGTATAAAGAGATGGATGGATAATTGAAGATTGATAGATAGATCTAATCTGCATGAGTCTTGCAGCTCTGTATAATGAAGTCATGCGGTAGGACAGGGGTGCTGGTAAAAGATTTATACAGCATGCGCTTGACCCTGCGGGAACAATGTGATAGTGAAAAGAGATTAGAGAAATCACATGAGAGAGAGTCACAGGACCGCCTGAGTACAAACTGTTACAAATCCACACAAAGAGACCTGAGAAAACCTGACACGACGACACACTGCATCTGACGGTTCACACACAGAGCTGTTCACATTACAGTATTCACAGCTGATTCAAAAACTAACGTGTGAAATTGTCCTGAATAGTCCCAGATAGCAGCCTAAAATGAGAGAGATGAAATCATGCTAAAGTACAACGAAGTTCCACCCGGTGTGACACAACAGGTCATTTTTATGCACAGTTAGGGTGAAAATACTGTGTGATGCAAATCAGAACATTAAGACTATTAATATGCAGTTTTGAGGAGAAGGACTGACCAATGAAATTTTACTGTGGGTGGGGTTATCTGACACAATGCAGAAACAGAAGCCAAACAATCAACAAAATATCCAATTGTTGTGACTGGTTAGTGCAAAAAGCACTTGGAAGATATTTTTGTGGTCACTTTGTGTGTCCTAACCAGGTATGATGTTTACTAAAAGTAAAGTTGTTTTAACACAATGGAAGGAAAATGTTGAATGGCACTGCATAATCAAAGCCACAATGAATGTATTTGATATTTAATGTACAGCTATTTAAGATTAAAAAATCTCTGTTGGTGGGACTGCTCAGTGAAACTCCGGTTGCTCTTCGTTTGTCTTCATCTGTTACCATAAAAAGTCTGATTTACATGGAATGTAAGATTTTAGGTTCGAACTATTGACATGTTAAGGAAATAGATATCAAAACCAGCAATAAACTATTTTCTTTGATTATGTTGATGTTTTCTAAATATAAACTGCTCGAAGGGTAATATTTAAAAACATTTTGAAGTCTCTAATGCTCACCTAGGCTGCATTTATTTAATCAAAAACATATTAAAAATGGTAATATTGTGAAAAATTATTCAGATTTAAAACCACTGTCTTCTGTTTGAATATATTTTAAAATGTAATTTATTTCTGTGATCAAAGCTGAATTTCCAGCATCATCACTCCAGTCTTCAGTGTCACACATCCTCAGAAATCATTCTAGTATGCTGATTGCTGCTCAAGAAACATTTTTTTATTATCAACATTAAAAACAGTTGTGCTTCTTAATATTTTTTTGAGACGGTGATACATTCATCATATGCAGAAGAAACGAACTTACCAAGATTAATCAATGGTCTAGAATTATTCTTAATTGATAGTTAATGGTATCTACTGCATTAATGTTAACATTATTGTAATTGTGTTCTTTCTAAGGAGGCATTCACTAAATCTCTAAATAAAAATCCCTAGAAATTCTGTCCTCTGAGCATTCCAGAACTTTGTGTTTATTTTTCGAGATCATATACAATGCCTAAACTTAGCTGTTATTCTTTCTCCTAGCATTCCCACAAGATCATCCCATATGCTTTGCCTGAAGCAGTGTGGACAGACCTGGCCGATCGGAAGTCTGCTGGAAAATCTGCTGTTTTACCACATCAGTTAGAGCACGCTGGCGTCTGGGGTATTTCGTGTCCTCCGGCAAGCCCGGGCAACATCCTTTAAAGCGCTCGGGCACCTGCGGGACTTGCAAGTTTGCATGTCACCATCTATACGGTCCAACTGCATTATTCACAGCACTCATTAACAGTCCAGATTATTCCAGATTTTACATCGCCTGTAAATGTCAGCCATGAGCTGAATTTTTAAGTCTCCTCTACACGAGACGAGTAATTTGGAAAAATAGATCCTCAGTCCCGCTCGCCAAGATGGTGCTATGATTGTCAGATTTATTGACCTTCACGAATACAAGCCAGATATGCATTTAGAAGAGTTTTGATCTTGTGAAATTATCCAATTCAAGGTAATCATCTGGATTTCCCTAATGCAGAGTAACTCCAGTGGATTTAGTGAGCTCCTGCAAGATGTTGAGTTTCTTGGGTCTTCAGCTGGCTGTTTTTGTCAGTTCAGCCCTGCTAGAAACAGCTCATTACTTGAAACCTCTCAGAGCGGAAGAAGAGACGTTTACACTCAGTTTTGTACCAAATACATGAAGGAAAACCAAAAGCCTAGATGTTTTTCCTCACTGTCACATGAAAATGCGTCATGCAAATCCTTGTCATGACTCATATGTCTATACGGTTCCTTCAGGATTTGATTGAACTCTTTCTGACCCATCAAATGACATATTAGCCTTCCAACAGAACAGAAAGCAATGCACCCTAAATCAAATCATTCCCAGTCGTGGTGTCCGGCACACGGCGTACCGCTCAAATCAACATCAATGTCACACGCTTGAAATGTGTTGTTGTTGTGTAGAAATACAGTGCTGTGTGTTTCTGCTGGAGCCAGATGGCTGGCGCGTTGCATTGGCAGAATATGCATCCAATATGTTCCTTACAGGGATTTATGCCGGATAACGGAATATTTCCCTGCCGGTCCACCTAAGAGCAGCTTAAAGACCAGACAAGACTAAACAGTCATTAGAAAACGTCAGTCAAAAGCGAGTCCGCGGTCAACGTGAGCCAAACACAGATGAACAATAACAGAGAAAGAGCGTAAACGTCCGTTAGCTTACCTGCCTGTGCGACGATGCTGCTGCGTGACCCGGAGGCGTGATCCACGCACCCGCTTTGATCCTATGTCATTAAGTTGAGAGGGAGGGAGTGTGTGTTGAGAGCAGGAGCAGGTCTCAATGTTGACACAGGCATGAGCGGCTCACGGCTGCTGCTGCTGCTGCTGCTGGTACTGATGCTGTTGTTGCCATGGTGATCATTCAGCTCCTGCATGCTGCAGTAGCGCGCTTGCATTCTCCCACCTCCAGAGATGATGTCCAATCTGCTTAAGTGCTGCTGCGCCTACTAGATTGCCCCACCCCCCCTCTCTCTCGCTCTCTCTCACGCTCGCTCTCTCCCCTCTCTTTCTGAGGCTGGATGCATGATAATAAGGGATGGATGTGTGCTCTGTGTTATCAGATGCACTATGCGTACAGGCTTACGTCAGTGTCAATAGATGTGAGATCATTTAGCTTTACTCACGATTAACACCCTGAGTGTGTCTCAGCACTTACAGTTTAAGTTTAGGATTAATATTTATGTGAAAAATAAACCCAGTCATTCACTTAGGTTGGATTAAACTATTTTCCTTTTAACGATATCTTTCAATTAATCAGCCAATCAATACATAAATACATGTAAAATAATAATACAAAAATTTAGATTTTTTCCCCTTTTGTGTTCACCTCTGCCTATTATATTAGCATTGGTTGTGTAGCGTCTGGACCAATCCAACACCTATATATTTTCTTTTTATATTTAACAAATACTCTGTAACCCCCCTCAGTTAAAAAGCCATGTGAGGACCCATGAACCCTTCCCCCCGGGAATGCGTAACACCCCAGGAAGCCGAACAGGCCTCTTTGTTGCATGGCAACCAACGCTGATATCACTGGGTTTATTGGCCAAACGTATGTAAAGCAGGGAAAATCCCTGCATGTCACAAGGAAAAGCAGAGTAGAAATGGACTGTGTTCTAGTTAATTCATAGAAAAACCGTTATTTGAATGAACACACATATTCTTCAGGCCATTGAGTATATTATTGTCATTGTGTATTTTGTCTTTGATATTCTTAGACTATTTTAGTATGCTTGTGAGGGAACCCATTCCTGATCATCCCTTTTCACTATATGTAATCTTACCTTTTTTAGTATCTATGAATTTGCCTTCTTATGATCGAAACAAGCGGGTATATTATATATTGGTACATAGGCAAAATATATTAGGGGGGGGGGTGTTTGCCCTGGAATCATTGTAATTTCGATTCAAGTCCATTTGCAAATTACCGTGCTTAGAGACAAAGGGTCGTAAAACCCTCAAGCAATTGCCACTTCCCGCTTGGAATTTCCATCTTTCTCGTTGGACAAGCCCATCTTGAAAGTCGGAGATCTTCTCCGACCTTAAAGGCCCGGCTCCAGGGACCCGCCCCAGTCGGTGGTTCGGTGAGATGCAGATGAAGATGTGAGAAAACGCTTCAGGATACCAAAGCATTTGTGCCAGGCCTTTCTTCGGCCTAGACCTTTCCATTCACCAAAAACTCTCTGACTCAAACTGGCTCTTTTCATCAACTAATTTCAGCAAGGATCTGGGCATTAAGTCGGAATCTCTTTTCGACAGCCAAGATTCGCAAGTATCAAACTTAGTCTTATTAATTTGATACATTAAGTATCAGTTACACCTTTTTACAAGGTTTGTTTGAACTAAGAATCTGACGTTTTCCCTCAGGTTTTAGATCTGTTGAATATGCAGTGTTCCATAAAATTCATTCTTTATGCCTCTTTCTATGCTGAGTTAAACTTTAACCCTTTCCTATACCAACTGTATGTGTGTGTGTGTGTGTGTGTGTATGTGTATGTTAGACCAGCTTATGTGTTTATGTAGTATGTTAGACAATTTAAGTGTTTATGTAGTTAATAAAACCTTACTTGTATCACACTTGACGTGTTCATTGTTTGCTCATAACCGGAGTCAATAATCATGCAGATTTAAGTTACAAGCTTGTAGAATTGTACAGTAAGAAAGTTATTTCCCTTAACCAGGAAATTAACGTTCTTAGAATTGACAAGACAGTTGACCCTGAGAGGTCAGCTAAATATCTACAGCGGATCTAAAATATGAATAGTTAATTATAACTAGTTATGGTTAATTATTCATATGTCCCATGAGCTGATTCGCTACAGATTTGGTGGAGAATATGCGGCCATGATAAAACGAAAGTTATGAGTTTAAACACTGTCAACTTAAAAGTGTGTGCTTGATAGCCCAGGTTAAAATAGGACGTGACTTCAGATGCCCTGTTGTGTCCCTATTTGCTGGCTTGTTTAGATGCAGATAAAGTGGGGGTTTGAATTGGTACCGCTATTATAATTGGTAGAATCTTTATGTATTTCATGCTTAATGGTATCAGTGTAAGGTTAATCTGATTTTAGCAAAGAAACCCTAATTTCAGTATTAAAGCATAAATCTGTCTTGACAAAGCGTAAGTCTGAATCTCAGCTCAGCGGCATGTCCAAACTGTACCATAATGTAATATGCTTTAGTGAAGAAATCACAAATTGCAGTATTGTTTAAATTGTTTCTTTGAAGAAGAAATCTCAGTACAGTTATATCAAGGTAGATGTGAGCGCTGCTCCCCTTTCTACAGCATAAAGGCCTTATAGTTTATAATTAGATTGAAGCAATTCATCTACACTTTGACTGTATATATATAAGCCGAGCAACCTGGTGGTCATTACTGTGTTTCACTCGCTGAGTGAAATTAAAGGTGTAATACTGTACTTTGGTACTCATGTGTGAGGCAAACATAACTACATATATGTTTAAACCGGTTTTAACTTACAGTAAACCCGTTTTGTAATTCTTTAAACAAGTGCAAGAAGTTTATTGTTACATTAGAAAAGCACTCACCGAAGTGCTTAGTTAATGCAACAAGCCTTGAAGGACTGAAAGCACCACATTCTAAAACTGTAGGCAACTTTTTAAAATAGGCAGACACTAAACTGCTTTAATTGCACTGGCATGCATTGGTTACCGTGACAACAACTTGTCACAGGAAGCGCTAACTTCACATAGCACAACACGCCATGTTGTAAACAAACCACTTGAAGCAGCTAAGCTAACACGACTTAGCATAGTTTCATTTAGGCTAAGCTACTCAAATAGCTTAAACAATTAGGGGGTAACACTCGTTAAGGAAGTCTACTACAGCATGCGTGTTGTGCGTGTGAAGTATGATTAACCTAACCCTGCGTTCTGGTTTTTTTTTTTTTTTTTCTTCTTTTTCTATGTTTCTCAATCTTCAATTCGTCTCAGCGAATTTAACTATCTAGATGTATCCTTCCTGAATGCTATTGCTTAGTTACTAGTTAATTAAATCTAAATTTAATTAAATCTTAACTGTCTATCGAGGAAAGACTCATTAAGGTATTGTGTGCTTTTAGTAACACACTAATCACTAGGGCTGCTATTTGTTCCTAATACCAGATTTATTACCTTTTTTTAATAATAGCAGTCAGCTAATTTTAAATCCATTTACATGTTATGCCCCCTTGATGTTCTCTCTGAACCTCAAAAGGAACCAGAGACATTTCTATTTTTGATTTGTTTATTTTCAAACATGTGCCCTCATTTTTAAGACCCTGTTACAAAGTCATCTAGACGAACGCTAGGGCATAACTATCATCCGGAGTACCGAATAATCAGCATAATCTGAATAGAAATGCTCTCCTTTTCCTTCTGCTTTTCCCTTTTCTCCTTCATACCTCAGAGATTAAGCCTGTTTGGGAAACCGTCAGTAAATTCTGATTGATAATTTGACAATAATTTGACAGTAGACTTAAGTCATCAATCAAAATCCTGTTTACGCCCTTTTCAGCAAAACATATGCTGACCCAAAACTATTTTAGCATTCACACTCTGTTTTGATCTTGTAGTAGTCTCTAGCCCTTACGCTCAACACAAGTGTGCCAAAATGTTGCAGATGCTCAGACTAACTGCCCAGAATGCAGACCAAAAAGAGGGCTGGCCAGGCGTTGTGAGGAAAACCCCCTACCCAGGGCCGACGACCACCTACTGAGCCGAAAGCAACTGGACACAGAGAGAAGTGTACCTCAGACTCATGACTCAAGCGAGAGTTATGGCTACAAAAAGCTCACCAAGGTCATCATCTTCCTGACCCACAACCTAATGGGATTGAAACAGGAGGAAATTGATAGATTTCAAGAGACTCCGATCCAGCAGCTGAACAACACTCAAGACAAGCTTGACATGCTCCGAAGAGAACTCAGGGGCTCCTACAGGCTGCGAAAAGAAATGCAGTGGGAGAGACACCCTACTCCTGCATCCTCACTCAGCCGTGCAAACTTCCCCATATGCACCAAGCTACGAAAGGGGGGGAGCCAACACTTTCTGCTTAACAACTCAGCAGACAGAACTGTAATACCTCCAGCAACCACAGAAAGGAGGGGGGGTCCCTTCCAAGCATCCCCGCAGCAGCGCATGATGTGACCCCCAGAAACTTTGACAAGCTAGCCAGAAAACAATAGTTTCCTACTTTATGCAGTACGAGCAGTAATTTAGAACGGTGGAGTCGTTTTAAACATTGCTTGCAAGCAGACCCAATAATCAATCTTATGTGTCTGTTTCATACATTTTAGAAACTTATTTTCCATGCGCATACCAATTCCTGATCAAAACCAGATAAAATTATAGTTTGAATGCACCTTCCTACGAGCAGTAAGAAGTTCTCAGTGCTATAATGTGTTTAAACTGTACAATAAGAAACTAACCTGATTTTATCGAAGAAATCCTAAATTCTGTTGTTAGTGGAGCATAGGTCTTTTTCCTGACGACGAAATGTCGGGATTAGCAGCTCATATAAATGGTACCAGAATAAATCGGTCTGATTTTGGGCGAAGAAATCCCCTTCTTCAGTACTGTGTAGGTGATCTGAGCGATGCTCCTCATTTCACTGATTTAAGGCCTTATTATGTGTTATGTATCATTGTATTCATATCGACCCACTCATGTGAAACATTTACGTAACTCTTATACATGCGCGCACCAGGTTCTGATTATAATCAGATAAAACTATAGCTTGAATGTGCCTTCCTACAGGTATTAGAAAGTTTCCGTGCTATAATGTTTTTAAATCGTACGATAAGAAACTAACCTGACTTAGCGAAGAAATCCTAATTTCTGTGTTAGTAGAGGGTACAGCTGTTCTGATGGGTAAACCTCAGATTAGCAACCCATATAAATGGTACCAGAATACATCAGTCTGATCTTGGGCGAAGAAATCCCCTTTTTCAGCACTGTGTAAGTGATCTGAGCGATACTCCTCATTTCATTAATTTAAGGCCTTATTATGTGTTACGTATCATTGTATTTCATTATGACTCGCTCATTTGAAACATTTACGTAAAATTAATGGAGTTATTCTAGCGTAGCTAACTACGAAACCACCATTGCCTGTGAAGTGAATGTGATGTTTTGATTAATGAATGAATTTGTACGGGACATGCACGAGTTTCCCATGCATGCTCACAGCAGTGCAAGTCTGCTCCACCTGCACCTGTTGTGAGCTTGCATTGGTCTCCTAGCAACACGTGACCCCGGAAGTGTGAGCAGACTCTTCCGGTTAATCTGACAACAGCACCCACTTCACAGACGTGTGTGTAAACAAAGAATTGCGTGTAAACCAATGTTAACTCTTAAGCTAAGCCCTTTACCTTAACTGCTAGCTGTTAGCATCTGACTATCGCTTAGATAGGCGTGTAAAGTGTAATTTTCTAACCACACCTCTCTCTCCCTCTTTCTCTCCGTCACTCCTGGTGTCACTTCCTGTTGATGCCATCACAGGTCCCCGTGGGACCCACCCACATACTGGGTTTTACTTGTATTATTGTTTATTTTTGTTTTTACTTTATTGTACCTTTTTTTTTTATTGCATTTATTTACATTTGTTTAGCACAAATGTACCAATTCAGCTAAATTGATTTGTATTAAATTTGAGATTTAATTAAATCAAATTTTTATTTATTTTTATTTTATTCCATTTTTATTTTTACTTTTATTTTGTTTATTTACTTTCCCCCTTTAATTTCCTACAGCTCTTAGGACCCCTTTTATTTTATTCATTTTTTTTTTTGTGTGTTGATTACCTTATTTTAGTTTTTTCACCATCACCTTCGTCGTTTTTGGATAGGATTACAGTATTTCGAGCAACTGTTGTTTCCTTAGCGATTTATACAGGTTATTAGTAGCATAATCTCTGTTTCCTCTCTACTTCTCCTCACGTCTCAGTGCCAGGCCTAATACATTGAAGGGCAGCTACCATTGCAACACAATGTAGGCTAACATAAAACTAGAAACAATTCCCACTGTTTCTTTTTCTTTTGACGAGGTATTTGGTGGGTCCCTGCTAGTTTAGCTAACAGCATAACCCTAGGGTTATGAAGTCTATTGCAGTATCACACACAAGTGAAACCTGCTTAGTCATATCTCTTAGAAAAAACTAAAATAGATAAAATCTTCCTTTTCTTTTTTTTGTTTTTTGAGTTCATCTTATTTCAGTTTCGTCACAGTGACCAAACCCGTAAACCATCAGTGTTTTAAGTAATAGTTTGACTACATGTATAGCCCGGTCATCAGCTGACCCTGCTTACGGCCCCTCAACAAAGTTACTCACACTCTCCCTTTGTGTTCACGAACACAAAAACATAGCACCCTACCTCACTAGCTGCCTCCCACCAGCTAGTCATACCTTACACGGCCTACACAGCCGTTCCCCTTAGAGATAGCGTAACACCTCTGTACGTACCTGCATTTACCTTGTGTCTCTCTCTCTCTGGTGTTACCACAAGTGTGCCAGGATGTCGCAGACATTACACAGACATCAAGCCCTGCCAGCTCACCAGGACCACCTAAAAACCCAGTAGAGCACTGTAATGGACATCCTTCAGCTCAAAGCAGCCAACGACCAGCCATGGCAAAGAAAGGAAAAGCGAGACTGCGACATAAGCGAACACTTGACCAGCATCATCCTCTCCTCGGCCCACACCCTCAAGGGCCTCAGACAGGAGGTATACGAGCTGAAACTGCAAGTCACAGAATTCTACAGAGAACTGACACCTGCTCAACGAGAGAAAGCACAGAACGGAATGCAAAGAACCTCACAGAATGGTGCAAAACAGAAGGAAATCACCAGTCTTCAGAAAGCTCTAACAGCTGCTGGACACCAAGCACAGCTGGAAAAAGCCATCAGACAGGACATGAAAAGAGAACTGTTTCACACAAAGACACTCTTAAAAACAACATATGTGGAAATAAATGAGAAAGACACCACATCTTAGTCCTTACAAGGCCACCTGCATACAGACAGAGCTGAGGTCCAAACCCTGACTCAGCAATTAGAGAGGAGCTTGACATGGTCCAGAAAGAATTTAAACAGTCCTACCGACTGCGCATAGACTTAAGCAAAAGACAGAACATCACGTCGCCAGCAGTGCAAGACCTCCACGCCTGTGCACAGCTACGAAAAGGGGGAAAGGAGCCAAAGCCTTCTGCTTGACACTTTACAAGTCAGCTCCCTGAAAACCTCTGGAGCTGCAACAAAAAAAAAAAAATTTTTAGGCGAACCGAAGCAACGCAACGAGGAGAATTCAGTGTCACAAATGAACTGAAATATGCTTGCAGACCACAAGGCGAACAGATAGGGAAAACACGAAACAGAACTTCCCCTGGCCAGCAGGCCCACCCCCTCAGCCAAGAGTCTGAACCTGCGAGGGGGGGGGGCGAGAGCCACTGTTCACGCGTCACCAATCAGCAGCCACAAGGGGGTGGGGCAAGGACCCTTCCAGAGGATCACTGCAGAAACACACACCGTGTGACCCCACAGACCCCAACAAGCTGGCCAGAGACAACACATCTGGCAACCTAAATACTCTCAGACCCAGGGTCTGAACACGGACTGATCACTGCCCCAGACACCAAGCAGGGCCGGCGTGAAACTCCCATGCTTACTACCACAGACTTTGACAAACTTACTCCAAAGCTCACAATTACCCTGGGATGGCGGAGGACACCAGCTGCAAGAAGGCACCTAGGCATTAGGGCCTGCCGCACAATGCCTAATCAACAGCTGCGTAACCTGACACAGAAGGCCTTTAACAAGCAGCAAGGCCTCCACTAAAGGTGTTTGTCAAACCCCAATGAGTCTGAACTTCACAACTCAGAATCCAAAGCGGCACCAGAAGGCACCCAGACATGCCACAAGGCAAAATCCTTCTACAGAAAGCCCTAGCCAGCAGAGGACGAGCATCACCATTGCAAAAAAGACCCAGGGTCCAGACAACCATGGGAAAAGGCGTCCTCATCTGCAAACACACGGTTGTCCAACACGTCCACCACACAGCCTCCCCACCAACGGAGTCTACAACAAGGACGATGGACACGCCTACTTCTGGTTTACACCCACCCCCCCACCCCCGGAGCTGTTGACACTCGCAAAAGAGCTCCTTGAACCAAACTCAACTAAGGAGTATTGAGAAGGACAACCCCCTGAATCCTTGCCTGCTGCAACACAGCATCAGGCCCCTCCAAGGGAGGAGCATCCCTTGAAACCGGTCGACACCCCCAGAAGCAGCCAGACAACGTTGGACTGAGCAACGGGCCCACATGCCCAACAGCGAAAGCTCTACCAACACAACTCAGGCAAGCTCAAGTCGGTGCCACCACAAGAGCCAAGTGACACCGCAAACATCGAATTTCTAGTGACGTTGAGAAAAGCAGAGAGCTCACAACCACCTGCCGCTTTCCTGCCAGCATCACTAGGTCAGTCAGAAATTCTCTACACACGATAGAATATCCATAACAGTTCCCGGCAATCCCTAAAACCACCTGCACTCTCACCAGTGAGAATCTAACCTGACTGTTCCACATCGCGGGTACCACGGATAGCCTACTGGCTAACAACATCAACAAAAACATCCTACCCGGACTAACTCACTTCAGGATGACAGGTGACAGCCTCGACACCTGCTGCATAAGCTCGAGGACCCACACCTTGCTACAGCCTACATCACCACAGCACACCACCTGACAGCATCCACCACGGCACCAACAGCCAAAAAACCACCACTGGCTCCCAGCCGTGAGGGCCAGGTGTGTGTCGCGTGTTCTGCACCTTTGACGTCGCTCGCTGTTGTCTATTTTACGGACAACAACGCTCGAAAGGGGGGGGAATATGTAGCGTCTGGACCAATCCAACACACTATATATTCTCTTTTTATATAACAAATACTCTGTAACCTCAGTTAACAAGCCATATGAGGACCCATGAACCCTTCCCCCCAGAATGCGTAACACCCCAGGAAGTCGAACAGGCCTCTTTGTTGCATGGCAACCAAAGCTGATATCACTGGTTTTATTGCCCAAAGTATGTAAAGGCCCCCCGGGGAAAATTTTCCCCCTGCATGTCCCAGGGAAAAGCAGAGTAGAAATGGACTGTTTTCTAGTTAATTCATAGAAAAACCGTTTTTTGAATGAACACACATATTTCTTCAGGACATTGAGTATATTATTGTCATTGTGTATTTTGTATTTGATATTCTTAGACTATTTTAGTATGCTTGTGAGGGAACCCATTCCTGATCATCCCTTTTCACTATATGTAATCTTACCTTGTTTAGTATCTATGAATTTGCCTTCTTATGATCGAAACAAGCGTGTATATTATATGGTGGTACATAGGCAATATCTATTAGGGCCCTGAGAATCGTTAATAATTTCGATTTAAGTCATTTGCAAATTACCATGCTTAGAGAACAAAGGGGCGTAAACCCTCCAGCAATTGCCACCTACCGCTCGGAAATTCCATTTTGCTCATAGGACAAGCCCATCTTGAAAGGCGGAGAACTTCTCCGACCTTAAAGGCCCGGCTCCAGGGAACCGCCCCAGTCGGTGGTTCGGTCAGAAGCAAAGATGATGTGAGAAAACGCTTCAGGATACCAAAGTATTGTGCCAGGCTTCGGCCTTGTCCTTTCTATTTCAATCAAGATTCTCTGACTCAACACTGGTTCTTTTTCATCAACTATTTCACAGATTGGAGACTTAAGATCAGGTAATCTATTCCCGAAAGGGCCAAGACTCGCAATTATCAAACTTAGTCGATTTAATTGATATATTAAGTATCAGTTACAACTTTTTACAAGGTTTGTTTGAACTAAGAATATGACATTTTCCCTCAGGTTTTAGATCTGCTGAAAATGCAAAATGGTTCCATAAATGTCATTCATTATGTCTCTTTCTGTACTGAGCTAAACTTTAAACCTTTCCTATACCAACTGTATGTGTGTGTGTGTGTGTATGTGTATGTTAGACCAGCTTAATGTGTTTATGTAGTATGTTAGACTAGTTTAAGTGTTTATGTAGTTAATAAAACCTTACTTGTATCACACTTGACGTGTTCATTGTTTGCTCATAACCGGAGTCACTAATCATGCAGATTTACGTTACAAGCTTGTAGACTTGTACAGTAATAAAGTATTCCTTAACCAGGAAATTAACGTTCTTGGAATTGACAAGACAGTTGACCCTGAGAGTTCAGCTAAATATCTACAGCGGATCTAAAATATGAATAGTTAATTATAACTAGTTATGGTTAATTATTCATATTTCCCCATGAGCTGATTCGCTACAGTTGGTATCTTTTAAAAGCCATTTTATGAATGACATTTTTGCTTAAATGGCAAAATAATATTTCAGACTATCCAGACTAATTTTAGAATGTTTTGCAAATTACAGTGCTAGTAATTGTCAGAGGTTTATTTTTAGTAGTAGTGGTAGTAGTAGTAGCATTGTTACTGCTAATATGTTAGTTGATGCTCATTAATGTTAATCATTTTAGTAATTGTCAGAGGGATTATTATTACTATTAGCATTGCAATAATTAATATTATTATTTTCATTGCCATTTTATGGATAATTTTATCTTGGAGGCAAAAAGCATATTCATTTACATAATGTATAATAAAAGATTTGAAGTATTGCTGTTTCAAGTCATTTGTTTAATATTGTTTCCGAATTATACAACATAAATCTGTATAATATGTATATAATATATATAATGTATATTTGTTAGCCGAATTATTAAATTTATTTTATTAATATATAGAGTTATAATATATTGTTTGTATACATAGTATATGTGTGTGTGTGTGTGTGTGTGTGTGTGTGTGTTTAAGAAGTTTACATAGATAAAGTAACAATGCAACAAAACAAAAACCTTGCTTTATGTCCTACTTACAATAAAAATTTCAGGATTGACCCTGTATTTACCTTTTGTACCTCCCCTTAATACTCACAGAAAATGGAAATACTTTAATCAGATATGAGGAATTGTGTGTTATTAATGTGTTAATGACATGCATTTATGATTAATATAGTTTTAACGTAGTAATTATTGTGGATCTGAGTAAATATAGTCTGACGTAAACTAATATTTAATTTAAACACCTGCCCATGATGGTTAGGTGTTAAACCTCTGCTATTCATATTCAGATTACATATTTAAGTTACCCATCATTCATTGCATTCACACTGATGGTTGTTTAAACACACAGTGTGTGCTATGCACTAAAAGCATGCGGGTCTGTTTTGGCCATTGAACACGGCGGTCACCTTGCCCTCTCTGTGTACCAATCAAATATTGATGC
>JADLZN010007321.1:0-370359 GCA_018155175.1 Sinocyclocheilus anophthalmus | reverse complement strand
GCCCTCGGATTTCTGAGCCAAGTGGATTTTGAATGCAGCTTCCAAAGAACAAAAAATACCCGAATAATATATTTTTATATTTGATACAATCACACCGGCGTGATTATAACGTTCAGCGCATCATATCATCAGCTGCTAAATTCAAATCTGCTTCGCTGGCTGGCGCTGAGCCAGATACAGACACGTTTTAAAGCACTGCGCATTATAACCAATCACAAACGATTCTGTTGAGCTTATGAATGCAATGACAAATCAGAGACGTTCCGAGAGTCAAGTTTGTTCACTTGCTCGGACGAATACCTCTTCCTTTTTGTTTTTTTGGTTTTGATGCGCATTCTTCATCAGAAAAACAAAGTGCAGATGTGGTAGATGTAAGTAAGGTATTCATTTCACATGTAAACGATTCAGTATTTCACATGAAACTAGCGTTATTAAAAATATTTTATGGCATGGAACACACATATCTGGAAAATGTCAGTTTTTATGTGTCTGGAATGGATTGCACTATTAGTATACTTTGCCCATCACCATTTATTGATTAAAGCTGCAGTCCGTAAATTTAGCTTCTTTGTCGCCATCTCTGTTTGAAAAACTGCAATTGCAGCTGTTTGCGGAATTATCTTCCTGGCGTGAGGTTAGTAACAAGTAAGAAGTCTGCCCGTTTGTTAGGACACTGAGGAAGCCACCCACTCATTACACTAATCCGCTAACCAATGGTGATTAAATCTAAATCGAGCTCAATCACACCAACTGTGCAAATTATTAGTATATATTGTATTCTCAAATTGTTAATGTTAAAAAACATCGCTTTGCGTGACTATGATATCGTGTGTTAAGGAGTAGATTTCAATTCTGCCCGTCTAATATCTAATTGTCATACTCTTCGAATTTAATATTAAGAAATTCTTTTAACCCAAAAAACAAACTGCTTCTAACTGGTTGTCTTTAAAATACAAATCGGTAACACTTACTTGAAGGGGTGTGCATAAGACTAACATGACACATATCATGAATCAGACATGACACATGCTGAATATGACGGGTGTAGGTTTTATGAATGTTTATGACAACTGTCATTAAGTGTCATGCGCTCAGTTATGTCATTTTTAATGCATATATGACATTATTTGACCTAACCCTATTCCTACCCTTACCCTTAACCATAGCCCATCACAAAGACATCTCAAACAATGTCATCCTTGCATTAAAAAATTACATAACTGAGCGAATGACAATTAATGACAGTTGTCATAAACATTCATAAAAAACCTTCATATTCATGACACATGTCATGAATATTATGTCGGGGTATGTATGATTTGAAGGTGTCATGTCAGTATTAGCCCACCCCTTAAAGTAAAGTGTAACCTACAAATCTTTGTAATCCCAGGGCTATCTGTAATCAGAAGCACATTTAAAATTGGAATATAATTTTATTTCATTCGCATGTGTTTCATAAACACGTAATCCTTTCTGGATTATAATCTGCCATCAAAATGATACATTTATTATTCTAGCTGCTGTGAGAAAAGGATATAAACGATCCGCCACCTGCAGGATCCTCACATGCGATATAGCTAGTAGCCGGCACAACTTCTTTATGTTTACAGACGTGACGTAATGACGCAGCGGCATGCGTCGATTTTCCCGCGAAAACCTACCCGTACCACTCAAAAATGAGAAACCTTTATTACAAGCTTACCATTGTGAATCGAGCTAAAGTAAGGCGATAGTTTCGAAAACTGGCTGGTTATGTACTTGCTCAAATATTGATTTTGGATCATTTTTAAACAAAACAAAAAAGTTACGGACTGCAGCTTTAAAATAGAAATCTATAAAGGTGCAAAACGCATTTACTTACACATATTTAAGAATCGAGATATTTCCTGATATAGGTAGCACGTTTGGAAATATTTGCAAAAAACAAACAAACCACAAGCCTATATCAGTTATACAGTGCTATAGTGACCCCCACGGATTCCCTTCAAAATCATGAGTGCATGATGCCCTGACTGTGGGGGTTCACGCTAACTTTTCACTGCGCATTTTTAGTAAATCCTGACAGTACTATTTTAATGCCAAAAGATGGTTTGTGCTGGCACAAGCTGTTAGTAAATTTAGCCCTTATTTGCACATGCTAGAAGATTGGCTAATGGATTGCTACGGAAGGGCATTTTCTGTTCCTGATTTATACACTACTACATATACTAGTATATGCGCAGCTCATACACATCACACACCTCGTTCTAGGTCAAATATATTGCAGAATATGGAGCAGAATTAAAAATGATGCAATCCTTTCTGCTCTTGCTGCTGCTCCATGGTTTCCTCTGTCTGTAAGACAAAACGTCACAAAAAAATGATTCAATAAACAACTTATTATAGGCCTGTAAGTGGAACCTAGGCTTCATTTAAGCATAAAAGCAATACAACCTTTGTACATTTGTACATGTTGTCATATTAATTGTAATTAAAATGCATTTTGTCTTATTGACCACAATATTATTGTTCATAATTGTTGAGAGGGGCACTTCTGATTAATTTTGTAAAAGGGCAGAAACTCAAGACCAAGCAAACAAAAAGACACAGGAACTATGACCTGAAGGTGGATGTTTTTACAATTATACTAAAAGACCTTTTTTATGAATAACAGATAGTAAAGGCATGTAGTAGAATGTTTAGAGGCCTTAGAATTTGATAAGATGGCTTTATAGGGTTAATCAGTCATTAACAAACTGTATTAAAGTTGGAAATATTGAAATAAATACACAATTGTTTTAAAAAAATTTTTTTATTATATTTCACAAACCTTTGACAAAGAGCTGCGTGCTTGGATTTTGATATGCCTTTGTGATGTAGCAGACGTACTTTCCGGCATCATTATATTGAAGGTTGTTGAGTTTGAGCGAGAAGTTTCCTTTCATATACTCATTAGGGAAGGTTCCAGCTCTGTTCTTGTAAGCCGGGTCCTGCTTCTCCACTGACCCTTTACCCTCAATTATATCATAAACATTTTGGCTGCTATTATGTCTCCAATAAACCGTTATATCTTTATTTTTAAGGCCATTGTCAATAGTAGAACAGGGCAAGACAGCAGAACCTCCAACTTTACCCTCAATAGTGACTTGCAGACATGCTGAAAATGAAAGACAAGCCTTTGTAAATAAATTCTTAGAGGCAAATGTCACCTCCTTCCTATTAATATATAATTTCACATCCAATGGTAATGGCTACACTTACCTTTGTTTAACAATACTGCAAACACACAGACACAGAAGCAGCAGCACCTGGAAAAAAAACAAACATGTATTTTATATCTATTTACAGCATCAACAACAAAAAATGACTAAAATGACAAAAGTGACTATTTGCACTATATATACGCTGCCGCTATCTCCACTATTTTCACCCCATTAAAAGTTATTGATTTGCTGAGCTGTTAAACTGCAGCAATGTGGTTCAATGACACTGCACCAAACTCAACTGCATCTAAAAAGCCTTTATATTACTGTACTACAACTTTTCAGGGCACAATACATTTACATTTACATTTAGTCGTTTAGCAGACGCTTTATCCAAAGCGACTTAAAATGAGGACAATGGCAGCAATCAAAATCAACAAAAGAGCAACAATATATAAGTGCAAATGACAAGTATCGGTTAGACTAAAGCAGTACACGTAGCAAGGTGTATATAAATATACATATTATATCCACACACCACACACACACACACATACACACTCACTCACACACACACACATATACACGCACACAAAGAAAAACAAGTCGATAGAATAGAAAAAATAGAAAGCTAGTGTATTTTTTTTTGTTTGTTTTTTAAATGAATAAAAAATAAAAAAAGATAAATATAGATAAAGTAGAATTATAATAGAATAGAAAGTTTTAGAGTTAGAGGGTCAAATAAAGGTGGAAAAGATGGGCGGTTAAACTGCAGCAATGTGGTTCAATGACACTGCACCAAACTCAACTGCATCTAAAAAGCCTTTATATTACTGTACTACAACTTTTCAGGGCACAATTACAGGTCACTGTTTTAAAATAATATTCCCCATAGTAGTTTAGAATTCATTACAGTACAAAATAAAGGCAAATACAATCATAGTTCAGTGTATTACAACTAGACTGGAGTGCATGCAGGGACACGATATGACATAACACACTTCCAATGGGACAGACACAGAACTGCAATCTAAAATTAGAAATGCTTCAATTAGAAAGTGTTCAAACAACTATTCAAATGAACAAACAACACTAGAAAAGTAATAATGTAATTGATTATTTACAGAAATAGTCCCTTTAATGATAATGAAAACAGCAATTAGCCTAGGCCTACTACTAAAAATTCACATAACATAAAACATAGCTATAAGCTATACCTGGTTCTCATGTTGCAGGCAGTAGAATCATAGGAAACGCTCCGGTTACTATCTTAACCTCGGTTCCCTGAGAGCGGGAACGAGACATCACGGAGATATTTCTCCGTTATGGGAACGATATTCAATCCCGCCGTGAGAGAGGCTACGAGCAGCCTGTACAAGTTACACACTCAGCGAAGATAGAACACACACAATTCCCAACCAATAGCGACGCTTGTTAGGCGGGCTTATGGGAAGCCAAACAACCCAAATGTGGGACGAAACAGCGCGGTATTACAGTGTTCGCGCCGCGCTGACCTGGCATAGGCGCGGCTCAGTGGACCGAGCTGCGCGACCGACTCGACAGCGCAGAGAGGACGTGTTACTAGCGCCACCGAGCTGACAGCGCGGCGCTGATCAGTTACAACAGCGCAGCGCGAACATTACTCTTCTTCTTCTTCTTCTTCTTCTTCATGTTTTATGGCGGGTGGCATCCAACGTTAAGGTGCATTACCGCCACCTACTATGCGAACATTACTCTCCGCAGAAGTTCGTGTTTTTTTCCTGCACATAACATAAAGAAAATCAGTATTAAGTTATTATATTTCTTTTGCTTACCTTTTTACTACATGTAAAAAGTTGTACTTTGAAAAACTGCAAATATAAAATATATAAGACTTTAATAAATGTTCGATACCATAGTCCTCTTGAGGAGCACACCCAGCTTCTAGTGTATATATATATAATAATATAATATATATACTATATAATATATATATATATATATATATATATTATAATTTTGGACTTAGTATATTGGTTGGCGTCAAGTTCTATATTCAGCACAATATTGCCCATTTTAAATTTGAACTATTATTAAATAGCCTAATATATATATTTTTGTTGTCTCTAGTAAAGGGAACGTTGTTATTTAACTTTAACATTGCAATTTTATATAATGGATACGGTTTGTAAGGCTTTTCTCTACACTCCAATTTAAATAAATAAATTTTAATTAATTAAAAAAACTTTTAAAAATTAGGTACAGTGTATGTAAATTCAATATGATGTATTTTGAATTTTGCACTGCATTGTGTTTAAGGTTTATCGGAAAACACATTAAAATTAACCATTTTATGACACTAACCTTTTAACCATACATTTGTAGTTAAACTGTGGGTTAAAAAAAATGACAATCAATCCATGGTTACTGCACTTTTTCTATAGTAAAACCATTGTTAATTTCCGTATTTCCATAAGGGAAAATGTATGTCCTGACAGAAAAGTATAAGTACTTTTACTCTTTTTTTTTTCCCCAAGCATAATCATATGCTACAGTTACACAAATATCCTTAAATGTAAAATTTACTTAAATATGCCTTGATGAACGAAATATTTCAATTCTAAGAGGTTAATGGAAGTTTCTGCTGTGAACGTGACTACTAAATATAGGCTATACGTGCTTCAAAGTAGCTAACACTACTGTTTACATGTAGTAATATGAAAGATAATAAGCAAAAGAAATGTAATAACTCTTCAATTTGTTATGTGCAGGAAAAAAACACGAACTTCTGCGGAGAGTAATGTTCGCATAGTAGGTGACGGTAATGCACCGTAACGTTGGATTCCACCCGCCATAAAACATGAAGAAGAAGAAGAAGAGTAACGTTCGCGCTGCACTGTTGTAACTGATCAGCGCTCAGCTCAGCGAGTCGAAGCACACTCCCAGATATGTTATAGACTGACTCGGGGTGAGAATGCTCTTCTGCGTGTTGACACATAGCCCTAGGGACTCCAAGTGACGAAGCAGCGTGTTTATATGGCTGACTAGCGTGTCCTGGGACTGAGCTAAAATCAGCCAATCGTCCAGATAGTTGAGAACACGCATCCCGCTCGCTCTGAGGGTGGAAAGTGCTGCATCCATGCACTTTGAAAGAGTGCGTGGGGCCAAAGCCAGCCCGAACAGGAGAACAGAGTATTGGTAAGCTGTGCCCTCGAAAGCAAACCTCAGAAAACGTCTGTGATGTGGTGCTACCTGAATGTGAAAGTACGCAACTTTTAATTCCACGGACGCAAACCAGTCCCCAGGGCGAATTTGCGCCAGGATCTGTTTCAACGTTATCATCCTGAACGGACGCTTGCAAAGCACTCTGTTGATGGGCCTGAGATCTAGAATCGGGCGAAGTCCTCCATCTCTCTTGGGCACCACAAAATAGCGGCTATAAAACCCACTCTCCAGCTCGCTCGGAGGGACTCTCTCTATTGCTCCTTTTTCGAGCAGACTGCATACATCTTGTCTCAGAACCAGGGCTTTTCGGGGCAATGTTAGAGACTGCACCACACCATTGAAACGGGGTGGTCTGCATCTGAATTGAAGGGTATACCCACGCTCTATCACACCGAGTAGCCAGCGTGAGATTCCCGGAATAACTTCCCACGCGCTCAGGAACTGACATAGCGGCTTTTGCGGCTTGGTCGTTGGATGCACCGGCGAGTGTGTGGGCGGCGGCTCTGCACTGCTCTGAGGCGGGGCGAGTGGCACCGCATTGACTGAGTGAGGAGGAAATAGCTCTTTTTGTGAGAATGTATGCATTTTTATTTAATGAACATCCAACACACAAACATTTAAAGCCCTGAACTTGCGGCGCTTGGGAGCCGGGCCGCTCACGCACTCTCCTCCTCTCTTCAGACCGTCAGGACGATGGCTTAGCCGGCGGCGGCGGGCAAGAGTCACGTCGCGGGCTCCTCCGCTGCCCGTGGCGTTTCCTCCCGGGACCCCACACCTTCCTCTGGAAATCCGGCTCCTGGTGAGGAGCAGTAACGTTAGCCGTCACCGCTGTGGTCGCTGGCCTGGGGTTATCCCTCCGCTGGGAAGAGCCAGGTGCCGACGAGGATCTGGATCTCGCCGTCTGCTGCTGGAAAGTGCGCCTCAGCATCACTTGATTCATGGCTTTGGAGCACTTTTGAGCCTCCATGAAGCGTTCAATAATGGACTCCACGGCGTCACCAAAGAGAGTCACAGGAGCGTTCAGCAGCACTTTACGGTCAACATCCTTTAGGTCAGCTAGGTTCAACCAAAGGTGCCTCTGAAGGACGACCATAAAACCCATGGCCTTACCCACAGCCTGGGCCGCTCGCTTCGTCGCCGCGCGCAGATCCTTAACGGCCTCTGTCGTGAGGGCTCCGCCCTCAGTGCCGAGCAGAGCTTCGCCGAAAAAGCGCGGAAGCCGCCTCGCCATCAGACGCATATGCTTTATTGGCAAGGTGGGCGGTGGTCCTGCACGGCTTTGAGGGGAGGCTGATGTCTGAGCCTAGGGTCTTGGCTGCTGCAGGATACAGGTGCGCAGCGACGGTCTCCTCGGCTGGGGGAGAGCGCACGTACCCGTGGGTCTCCGCCCCATCCACGTGGGAAAAAAGGGCCTGTGTGGCAGAGTGGACGTGCGCTAATTGGGGCACAGACCATGTTTTCACCAGGTGCTCATGCACGTCGGGGAAAAAGGGGACCGAAGTCCTCGAGTTAGCTTTCCGGGTGGACCTGAAATACCAGAAGTCAAGCTTACTCCTGGCAGGCTCCTCAGGAGGACTCCAGGTAAGCTCCAACTCCTGGACAGCCCTTGATAGAACCCTCATGAGCTCCTCCTGGAGGTCTGGGGGCCCCATGCTGTCCAGCTGATCGGACTCCGATCCCGCCCAACCCTCCCTCTCCGAGGCCGAGATGGACATCAAGTCATCCCCCTCCTCCTGGCTAAAGGATACAAACTCCGCGATGTTAGAAGGAGGGCGGAAGCAGTCCTCGGGGAGTGAGACCGGGGAACGGGGTGACCGTTGGAGTTGGTGGAGCGACAAGACGACACTCCCGTCACCGGGAGGGCCCACCAGAGACACGCTGGCGGCAGTGGGCCTCATCCCAAATAGGCCGCGAGCCACATCGCGGCGAGTCCGGAGCACGCGGGCCGGAAGGTCCGCGCAATGCCCACAGTTAAACTCGTCCAGCGCCGCCTCGGCGTGGGCCAGGCCCAGGCCCAGGCAGGCGACGCAGTAGTCGTGCTGATCCAGCGGCTCTATCGGTCCCGCGCAGGAATATGCAGGATTGTTGCCATAGTGAAGTCAACAGGTGAAGTAGAAGATTCTGAAGTAATTGGCGCGTGCACTGCATTTTATACTGCCGCTTGAGCTCGTCAGTATTTGCATGCGGTTGCATACTTCACGTCAATTGGCCAGTCATTTGGACTGGCGGGAGCCAATAGGACTTCAGGAAAGGTTGGAAGGGAAGGAGTTCACATAACGGAAAAATGTCTCCGTGATGTCTCGTGAAAGCTCGAGAGGGAACTCTTGTTTTTTTTCTCAGACTCGGTAGTGATGAAGATAGGGTGACCATACGTCCTCTTTTCCCAGGACATTTCCTCTTTTTGGACCTAAAAAAAATGCGTCCGGCCGGGATTTCTTAATCGCCCAAAATGTCCGGGATTCGGCTTCTGCTTTCTACAGTCACCATACATTGTGTGCGTTTTTGCATTGCTTTGACCTTTCTTTTAAGTCCCACCTTCTTGCACGCCACCGTTGGCCGTCATGTATGCAAACACTGGTCAATTTGCCATTTTGTTTTTTTTTCTGCTGATGCTAGATGCTAATAGAACCTGCTTCAGGAGAATAAAATGATCTAAATATTTCAAATAATTTCCTCAGAAATTAGAAGATGGGGTTGATATACCATGGCTGTGACACAGGAAATATTAACATTAGGATTTAAAATGTTCTAAAATCATAAAACTTAGCAGAGCCTGTCTGACAACTGATGTACTCTGCAGAGGTGAACTGTGGCTAGGGGGTCCTTTAGAGTGACAGCTGCCCCTGATATTCCCTGATTTTATTACATTTTAATGAATGTCTGACGGTGTTGACAAAAATTGGGGACACAACTTTGAAACATGCATGTGTCAATGAAAAACAACCTTGCATTGATATGAGATATTATTAAGTGTTGCTTTTGATAAAACAAGCTCTTTTTCTTCATTAAAAACATTTTTATCCATTTTATAGCATATGAATGATTGAACCCTTCTCTGTGGACACTGTTTTAGATGCAGTGAGAAGACAATAAGAGTCATAGGTTTCACATAATAATAATGATAAAATTAAATTGAAGGGGATAATTGTTGTACAATACATTCTATTATTAATCCCTCATAACATTTACAATTGAATATATTTTCAATTTTAAACCTAATAGCAGTTACAATTGCTGGACATGTTTTGTCCCATGTCTCAACAATCAGTGAGATGATTTGTTATCATCACAGTGAAGAAGAGATGAGGTCACACCTCAGAGGACCTCAGATGATGCAAACCCTCAGACAACATACAGAACTACCCAATTTTGCTATAAGTTTGATTGCATCATCTAATAATTGCTGTTAATAGTGTTCATAATCTGTTTTATTACGTCTTAAATTGATATTTCCATAAATTTCTGCCATATGTACATAAACTGAAAGTCACCACTGATAAGCTACCACTAAAAATTGTAGAAACTTAATTTGCTGTAAAACTGCTTTGCAACGATTTGTATCGTGAAAAGCGCTGTACAAATAAACCTGAATTGAATTGAATGCAAATGTAGAGAGAGTTTTTTCACTGATGCAAAGCCAGTGGACAAAGGAAAGGAGTCACTGAAGGGGCTTGTTTGCTTGATTGGTAATCAAGGCACTTTTGGGAAGAAAGATTCAATCCTCAGGACCGTATACCAGAGAACATCAGGGGGAACAATACATTTGTTACATGAAATAAGGATTTTTTTTTTTATGGCAACTGGCAATTAAAGAAATCGTGTTCATGTAAGGTGTTAAAAGCTAAACTATTTTAGGTTTTGTTTGTTGTTATTCTATGTTGGGGAACAAAAGTGGAATGGAAAGGATGTGTTACTTATGTATTAAGCTTCAGTAACATAGTTGCATGGGTTGTGAACGCATTGTCAAGTATTTAGGCCCACCTTCCACCCACTGCAGGTTTCCATCTGCCTCCTGCCCCCACTGTCCTCTTTTTTGAAAACTAAAATATGGTCACCCTATTTAAGAGGATGGTAAAATCTCCAGCAACGGTCGGCTGACAGCCTGTGAATTATTTTGAGAGGACTGCTGAAGTTATGGCGCATGCGCACACCCTTCTTACTGTTACACACACTCAGGCCAAGCATGCATAAAAACAAACTCATTGCCAATGTTTTAATGGAAGTATAAACTATCAAATGCAATTAACTATTGATCTAATACAATTAAATATGAAGTGTCTCTGTGTGTTCTTTTATCCATTTGCACATCAAATGAAAACACCAACATCAAACAGACATCTTTGCGATGTATGTGTGCCATCAGGGGTTGGATGCTTAGAAGTTAATTGCAACATTTTATTAAGTCTTTTTTTGTCTCAATTCAAGTTTTTTCCTCACTCCCCACTGTTTCACTATAACCTTTCGATTTATATTATGCAATATCTCCACTGAGTTACGCATGGAATGTAGAAGATAGGTGAAAAAAACGATCAGAGCAAACCTGACTTCCTGTGCTTGATGTGTTTGAACTTTTTCTCTCTTTGCTGTGTACTAGCATACAGTGCTCTCTGGGAGGAACCCGGGTTTCATATCAAGTGTTGTATTTGCAGTTACAACATGAGGATTTTGCAGCTTCATTTCTGTGAGTATTAGAGCTTTTAATGCGCTGAAATTTATTTCATGTACAAATCCAGTCAAAAGTTTTGACACGCTACTAGTTTATTGTCTACTGATAAAAACGTATAAATGGTTGCTAAATATAGATAATTAAGGAAAATCAGCCAACAGGTGGCCAGCAAATAAACTGTGAATATGTCATATGAATGTGTGTGCACATTTTTTTTTTTAAATTTTACCGGTAGTGTTTAAAGAGGTACTTTTAAATTAATGTGATTCTGTGATTTTTTTTTTTATCTTGTAGATCTACTCATATGGTGTCAAGCAGCAGAGACTTTAACAGGTCATCTAACAGATTTGGGGCAAAATGTGACTATAACCTGTAATCTTGACCAAACTGAGGTGCATTGGTTTTTACTGAAACTACTTGGTTCTCCAGTTGTGATATTACGCTCCTTCTCGAACAATTTTCCTCATTACTACAACAAAGTATTTGAGCTCAAATATGCAGTGAACTCTAAACATCATCTGCTCATAAATAATGTCACCATTGATGATTTAGGAGTTTATTGCTGTATGAGTACAAATACTGATCCACAATTCATCAGCGCCACCAGACTGTACATCATTGGTAAGTGCACTATTGCTAATTAAGTCATTCAGTACAGCAATTATTTAGAGATTATTAACCGATTGTGACTTTATTCCTTCCTTACAGAACCAACTCCACTAACTGAGTGTCAGAATTATACAGAAGTGCAGTATATTCAGCAGAATCAGACATCTTGGCAGACTCTTACCCTCATATTTGGTCTGTTAAATGCTGTTTTGGTCGTTATTGTCATAGGTGAGTTTTCACAAGTGAACAAAATGAAGCAACTCAATGCTCAATGTTAAAGTGACGTTTTCGAATTAGTAACCAAGGCTTGGGCTCAGCTGTTAAACTGAGATTTTAATCTGTGGCGGAGTAGTTCTACACAAAAGAGGGGTTTTAAAGACAATCCGTCATTGTCTCTTTTTTTATTTACACACTCGTGCCGTCGACCTGTTGTATAAATGCAATATAACACGAGTAGCAGTGTGATATGGCTGTATATCAGCACGCTGTGATTACCTACGGCCGAATCACAGCTGTGCGTATACGCATATTACATGCTATCATGTCGATATTGCTCATATATACACACATACACACACACACACCATGGACACAAATTAAAAAAATTAGTTCTCATAACTTATTTGTGGCCATGTTGTACTAATTTGTTCCCACATTTAAATTTATTTAAATCGTTTATATTGATTTTGACATTTGAATTTAACATTCAATTACATTTGTTTTGAAATATAAACTTGAACGTTAGATGATAGTAAATGTAACATAAATGTCAAAATAAAGAAATGAGCATGCACAATTAAACATAAAATATCAGCCAATAATAATAAAGTAAAAAATCTGTAATAGCAGCCAATAACCCAACACGCTCGTAAGGCAATTTGTAACTAATTTAAATTTGGGCAAAGTGGTGGCTAATTCGTATGAATTTGTGCGATCTCATTCATGTGTTTTCATATTTAAAATTTTTTTTTTAAAGAAATTAGTTTCCATACTGTACAAATCACATCATACAAATTTATACAAAATTGCCACTTTTGAGATAGTTATGTTTTCTCATGAGATTGAGTTGAAAACCGATATTGATAACCGATATAATACAGATATATTGTGCATCCCCATTCAAAAATACAGTATTGTGGCTCCATCTCCAAGTGTTGTAATTGGATAAACATTTATTGTTTTATTGAATTCTCAGGACTGTTGAAGGTTTGTGCTTGTAGAAATAAAAGGCCTGCAGATCTTTCACAACAACTTCATAACACTGATCTACAGTTGTGACAAAGTGTTCACAGCATCTGATCCAAAACAAGTACAGGTACATTTATGTCAATTCAGTCAATGACAATCAGTCAATCAATCTATCTATCTATCTATCTTATCTATCTATCTATCTATCTATATATCTATCTACTATCTATCTATCTATATCTAATCTATCTAAAACTCTTTTCCTCATTGCTCTTTCAGCATGCTGAGGAGGACTCTTCCATGTTGTGTACAACTATTCATCTTGGTCCAGTCAACAGCACTTATGTTGCTTTACAGCTGCCAAAATCATAAACAGAAGTGTACAGCCGAGCTCATACTGACTTCATAGCGTTTAAGAACAAACTGAAACTCTTTCGGTTGTCCAAGCGCGCATGTGGATGATGGATGTGCATTGTGGTTTAGTTTGCTACAGAAAAAGTGTTGCGTCTAGACAGGTGGTCTGCACTTTAACCCAGTGAAGAGTTTTCTCTTTGCCTTTTCTGCTGCACTATAAATATAAACCTTTAGATTTATATTATGTCATATCTTCAGTCAGTCACTTATGATGTACAGATGATTGGTAAAAAAGTGATGAGAGCAAACCTGACTTCCTGTGCTTGACGTGGTTGACATTTTGTGATGTTAACATTTGTGTATCAGCCTTCTCACCAAGTGTTTGATAAGTTATGATATAGTATACATTATAGATTTTATAGCAAATGAAGGCCTTTCAGCTACTGCTAATGTTATTAAATTAAAGTGCTTATTAAACTAATACTTTCATATAATCACACTTCTGCTGAAAGCTAAAAAAGGTGTGATAATCTGCAGAAAGGACCATGTGGAGACACACAAATGTCTAGATCTAAGATAAGCAGAGTAGCACTAGCAATATTCGCCTGCGTGAGACAACTGAAAATATTTATAGTTTTTTCTGAACATACTGTAGGCTAAGTTTTAAAACAACCACACTGCTGTTATAACTGTTATTCAGCAACAAGTTCAACAGAGTAACATAGAACAGCTTTTCTGGCTTTGACACCCTGTGGCAGTGATGTACAAAAATAAGTGTTCCAGCAGCTGCGACAGTGTTCAGACATTAAAATTCTTTTAACAGCTTTCTGACAGAAACGCCTCTCATTTGTATGGCAGTACTTTTACCAAAGACAAACAGAGCATGTCAAACTTACTTCCGCCAAGATTCTGAAGTGCATGAATTTAATAAATGCATCCTTTTATAATGTCTATACAGTACAGTAGACTGAAATACATCTGTGCAGGTAATGGTTTGAAGTGTAAAGACTTTTAAACGAGTTTTATTCTTAATTGAGCTTATAACAGATAAATGAGTGACAGACCAAATAGCCAATCAAATCTCTGCACTGAGACTCGCTGCCATCGGTCATTTTATCCATCGAGCTTTGCAGAAATGTCAGGCACATTTCGGACAGTTTTATGGTAAATTCCTTAACTATGGCAAAAAGGTGTTGTTTTGGCACAAGTCTTTCAGATATTCAGAATGACTATAATGTAGTTTAGTTTCGACCGAGAAATCAGATAGTAATCTCTAAAAATGGAAGTATATGATCAGACTTCTCATTCTTTATGACAGTGACTTTATGTTAAATTTCCATTATGTTTTCTCCATTAAATACAAAGACTGTATGAATAAAGTTTGCGTGTTTGAGCAGTTTTATTTGGAAAACAAGAGCATGCTGAATGGACTCCAGTGTGAATCTCTGGTTTCAACAACTCTGTGTTCTAAGTAATAAATAATGTGACATGTCAGTCAAAGTTAACTTCTTTTTCCGAAAAACCTGGGAAAAAAAACTATCAAAAGTAGGTTCAAATAACATACAGTTACAAATTCCTGGGCGTGCTGTAATGACCTCTCTTGGTCCCTATGTACATCCTCTTTAGTGAAGAAGACACATCAGCATCTCTGCAAGGCAGACACATAATTTCAGTGAAGCAGCAGAGGAAATAAAAACCTCTGTGTCAACACTAGGGGTCAGTAGACTGTAATCACTGGAGGTGAGTCTGTAGGACACCTGATAGTACCGTCATATGAGATCCCACTTGTGTGTGTGAATATATACACACACACACACACACATTTATACTATCATTTAATGCTAATTGTACATTAAGTAAGTTTGTTTATTGCTCTTATTGGTCTCCCAGCCTTGTCAAGCTGATCCTTTTCTGGTTTTAAAGTCGTTTTGGTTATTTCAGCAGGTCAACCTAGGAGACCAGTAGACCAGCAAAGACCAGCAACCCATCTTATAAGGCTAATAAGGATATTAAATACAACATAAATATGCAAAGTTTATTTTTATTTTTTCCGTCGATTACTTGAAGTTAGCATAAACTAGCAATTCATCAGTATTTCTGGATTAGCATAATTGTTAATAACCAGGGTTTATTTATTTATATATCTGCAATACTCTGACTCTGTCACAAGGAAACAAGCACGTCTGCTTAGACCTTGAGGTGGCTCTAAGCATATTTCCACATCAAATTACATAATTCAGCACCGCAAACTTTTGTGTTTGTTTTCAGACAATATCATGAGTACATCATTGATAGCTCCACCAGTCCAATTTAGTTAATAACATTTTGATTATTAAAGTGGTTTATAAATGAGCCACAAGTGGAAGCAAAAAGATGATGAAACCACTTCCTGGTATGTCACATTTCCAGTGTAACCACCTTAAAATACAACGCGCACACACACACACACACACCACCACGACAAAGACACCAGGAACAGACACAGAACACACCCACACACCACACCCCACACACACACACACACAATAAACAACAACAACAAAAACAACTAAGACAACTCAGAATCAGACTTAATAATGAACCTTCACATATGTAAAACCCATGTGCACTGTTTCTTATCAGAAATATAAAGGCTCTCTCTCCAGCTTATTTTGTGAGTCAAACATAAACCTGTTGTGGTCTGAGCTCTATTTGGCTCAGTGAAGCGCAGAAGTCAACTAGATGAATGTGGTTTATTCTGGTGGATGAACAAATGGTACTTGTTCCTGATAGTTTTGTGGTCTATTAATAGATGGTGTGTGGTTGGTTGGTTGGAGTAAAGGATATCTTGTTCCAACAGTTATGAACCTCACAGTCTGACGTCCATTCTGCTCAAAACTTATGCAAGACTATGTGGTGACCTTTTCATCATAAACTGTATTTCGAGTCAAATTATCAATGATTATATAGTCCTTTGGCTAAAGCTCAGGGCTGCTAACTGGAAGGTTGTTGGTTTGAGTCCTGCGAGGAGAAAGTCAAAGGCCATTATCATTGTGCTGTTAACTGAGACACAACCTGAGATTGATAGAATCAGTGCATGCTAAATAACTATTCATGTACAGAAAATGTTTACATTTAAGAATAAGATTGTATGAGAAGTTTCTGACACGTCTAACTGCTGAACAATATGATTCTTATTTTAGTTTTGCTGCGTTTATGGTTCTGGCTTTTGGGTGGTAAATATTTCAGATTTTTAAGATATTCACTTCTTGCACAAGTAAAATAATTATTACAGTTATGTAAACTCACAGGAATTGCATATTAATGTACAGATAAATGTGTAATTTCTTAGGCAAAACTTAGTCACTTTAATCTTTTGTTAGTAAAAGTTTCAGATTTTTCACATCTTTCTGCGTTTTCCACAACAATCCTCAAATCAGTCTAAAATACTGTTCTTGCAGAGTTAAGAGTTCATGTGTGAACGTGTTTCAGGTGTGTTTGGTGTTGTGGCAGGTGAAATGAAGACTTTGTCAGTGATGGAGGGAGATTCTGTCACTCTACACACTGCAGATCAGCCCAGGTATGTTGTGATGTGAACCAAGTTGTGATCTTGTTGAATCAAGAACAGCTGCAATCGGATCAGTGTGATTCACAAATGAATCGTTTAGTGCGATTTGTGAACTGTTACCTCTCTTGTTATGCAATCTACTACCCTTTGCGCTATTTTAAAAAAAAAAGTCAAGGTAAACAAGTCATTTTTTATTAGTTGTTGTAATACTGTCTAAACTGTAGCATTGTAAAATCATATACTTTTAATCAGTGTTAATAGCTAGCATGTGTCAAGATAGCATTGCAAGTTTTATCGTTGCTGTCAGTGTAGGGGACATGTTGTTGTCCCAACATGCTGTCTCTCATCACAACATTGATGTAAAACTTGTCATAACCACATTGTAATTTTATGGATTAATAAAGAAACCCTTTCAATAATCAAGTATCTTCCCCTTTTTAATTTAAGAAAATAGCTGATCTGATGTGGACTACTTTCTTTTTGTCTTACCCTCTCCCTGTCAACACCACACATACGCTACATACCCACAACACACACACACCACACACACACGGGTTTGTTTTTGTGAAAAGTGGGGACATTCCAATAGGCGTAATGGTTTTTATACTGTAAAAAAACGTATTTTCTATTGCCCTACACCAACCCTACACCTAAAAACCTACCCTTACAGGAAACTTTGTGCTATTTCAGTTTTTCAATACACTCCATTCTGTGTGATTTGCGTTTTGAAAAGTGGGGACATGGGGGAATGTCCTGAAAAGTCACCTTCTCCTAATAATACCTATGTCATACCTTTGTCATTATACAAAATGATGTCCTCATTTGTCCACAAAAACGCGTACACACACACACAGCGCGTGCACACACACACACACACAGATCATTCGGTTTGATTTATACGTTTTTCCTCACAGGGACCAAAAAATGTCCCCACAAGGACAAAATGTACTGGTATTACAGTCATTTTTATGGCAACGCATCGTGGAGCACCATTCACAAAAGAGTCGAGTTATAACGAATGACGTAGGCGTGGCAGAAGCTAAAGTAAGAATGGTTGTTACTTGAAAATGTTTTTTTTTTCATTTACTAGTCTTTGTCTTTATACAGCCTATTTAACTTAGTGAAGACAATGTCTGTGCACAAATAAAACACAGAAATTGCAAAATGGTGTTAAAGAGTGATTGTATTATATTTTAATGAATGCTGCAACTGCCCAAGCTGTGGACTGTTGCAACAGTTCCTTGATATGGGGTCAGCGGCAACATTTGACTTTGACTATTGAAGTATAAATTGTACATATATCATCACATGTTTCAGCAGTGTGGGTGAGTAGCTGACAGAAGTGGGTTTAATATAATCAAAATTTTGGCTTCCCAATACAAACACTCTCAGTCTTAGAGAAACTGAAGGAAGTGCAAAAATTGTTGCAACCGTCCTCACTTTCCCATAACCAAAGCTGGAAAGATGTACTGAATGCATGTTCTGCCAAAGCAATGATAAATGATCCACAGTTTATCCCACCTACACATAGTAATGCGTGTAAAATCAAATCCACAAAGCCATAAATATTTGTTTCTGGAGAAAAAGCTAATACTATTGTGCCTGTATATTATAAGATTATTATACAACTTTTAAACATCTGCCTTTTCTAGTCCAGAGCTGAGTAGTGAATTAGCTAAGAAACTAAATGAATGTGTTATAGCTTGGTTTGGATCTGAATACTGTTCTATTAAAGTAATATCATAACATCCTCCAAATGCATCATATTATTAATGCATGTTCATACAGTGCTTAAAAATCACAATACAATCCACATATACACAGATGTCATTTCGTACCTGTAATTATTTTTATTTTTAACAAGTTTCTTATAGTTGTAATTTAACAACAGTCCTTCGGTTTCAAGTAACATATAATGGCTAATAAGGCCCACAGCTTAGTCACTCTTTATCAAAGAGGTACACAGAACAGAAATGTTTTTTGTGACCCAAGTAAAGAGATTGTCTTCCTCAAGTATGTTTAAACATTTGTTCTGTGAGTAGTGCATAAACATTTCCATATAGCTAACATGAGAGCTCCCTCTACAGGTGTGCCTGAAAAGTTCACACCCACTAAAAACACGAAATATAAAATTGCATTACTTTGTAAGGAAAATGTCTACTGTAAAAACCGGTTAACTGTAAGTTAAATATAAATGGGTTAATATCAAATTGTATATAATTTTACTGTAAAACTTGCAAATTACCATAAAATGTACACTTTAATACTCCTAGATAAAGTCTTACCAGACCTAAGTCTTTGTAACATAATTGTAATATATATCCAAAATACTCATTCTTCTGCCAGCAGAAAAATACATGGAGAATTGCAACATCATCATGTGACAAATGGAGATATTGCCTCATGCCTCATGGTACCATCACAGAGAGGCACAAAACCACTTTCCAGAACATTTACATTCACTGTTCCTTGCTGGTGGAAGTCTGATTCATCATGTGGTCTTCTATCTATCTCTATCTGTATTATTATGGTGGTTATCAGTACAGTACATTGATATATTCACATTACATACACACATTTTTTATTTTTTTACAATCTCTAGGACCAATTTCTCAATAATTAGGTCACTTTTTCAAAACTCATCACAGTGAGCACAACAGCAGTCTATGTGTGTTAAAGGAGGTGACATGGTTGTTAGTGAATCCAGCAGAATACCTTGGCGAAGCCAGAACATAACAGGTTCGTTGCATAAGGTACCAAGACCAGACAAATGGGAAGTGCACAGTGAGGGTTTATAAAGGGTGGCTTTATTGGTGAAGGCAGGTGCGGTGAATCAGAACTCCGGGGATTGTGAACGAATGGGTGGTGCTGCAGGACCTGGCATTGCTGGAAACTCTCTGTGCATTCCAAACGGGATATATCGCCCTCCGAAGGGCACTTCGGAGTGAAAACAATCATGGCCGCCATATTGAAAGGTCGTTCTAAACCAAAGTGCTCAAAACTGGCCACTTCAAAGGGCCCTTCAAAATGAGGGATTTCGAAGGGTACAACTGATGGACACTTCGGGCTCCCATGATCCTTTGCGCAGATTCTTTGCATGATGACGGCGCCTCCGTGTGGGCACGTGATGATGACGCAGAAGGGCACTTCAAGGAACAGTTGTTTGGTCCCCTATACACCCTTCAACCCTTCGAAGCTCTCACTCTGGAGGGCAAACCTATTGAAGGGATTAGGGAATAGGGATGAGCCCTTCCGAATGGAACGCAGGGTCTGTGACACCCAACATGTGTTCTGTCCGATATTTATCCAGAGGCGCTGGGCCAGCACTGGGTTGCCAAATAACCCAAAAATGGTTGATTTTAACCCAGCATTGTTTTTAGAGTGTATGATTATTACAGATTGCTTTAACACTGTACATTTATATTTGCATTTCCTGAAGGAAATTCAAGTGTCAGTTAGTTTGTAAATAAAATTCAGTCACTATTAGAGACATGTTGCTGTCATCTCAGCAGTCATCCTGTTTCTGTCTCCGATAATCAACAAATGCATTTAGGGTTTATTTGATTTTTTTATGTATATATTTTACTTTTTTGAAGTGTCTTGGCGAGCTGGAGAGATGTAGGCTAAATATTATGTAATTGACAAGTAATAAGTAATTACGATTGTTTTAAAAGGAACTAATCAATCTATGAATCGTATGTACAATAACACTAATATTGCAAATTAAATATAATGTAGTATATATAGATGTATATAGATTGATTGATTGCTGATTTTAATATCAAAGATTTATGATGGTGTTGTGGGGCAGGAGAACTTTATTCAGCAGGCCATTCACATCTCACAGTGCATGTCAGCATGTGAAATGGATCAGTCCACTGCAGTTCCTCCATCAGTCGCCCCTCCAGCACCAGAGCCAATGCAAATGGCTACCTATCGCCTGTCCCATGTGGAGCGTCAGAGGAGAATCTCTAATCAATTATGTCTGAACTGTGGAGCCAGTGGTCACCTGTTATCCACCTTTCCTGTCCATCCACCTCGCCCAGCGGTGAGTACAGTTCAAATTCAACCCATGATCGCATCTCTGACTCGTACTACCGTTATGGTAACTACTGCCCAACACTCTGTTTCAACACAAGCCCATGTTGACTCTGGTTCCTTGGGGAACTTCATCTCCCTAGATCTACAGCAAAAACTTCAACTCAAACGGAATCCTAGGAAAGCCGCTGGGCCACGGACGCATCTGCTCACCTACCGTCACGCTCCGCATCCGGAATCTACATCAGGAGCAAATCTCCTTTCTGGTGCTGGAGGGTTCTATGGCTGACATCATCCTGGGATGCCCGTGGATGACTCAACACGCACCCATCGTGGATTGGAATACTGGAGCGATTCTTCAGTGGGGCGAGCGCTGCCATCTGAACAGTCTTTCACCTATTATGAAATCTTCTGGCTCTCCATCAAGACCTCAACTATCCCCTTCCTGCAAGCCTGTAGACCTTGCATCTACCACGGTTGAGAATACCAGGCGTTCCAGGATGTATTCAGCAAGCAGGCAGCCACCCAACTACCACCACACCGGGACTGTGCCATTGATCTGCTGCCTGGGGCTAGTCTACACAAAGGAAAGATCTACCCATAGAAGGAGCCACTCTAAGGCTGATGATACACGGGGCAACTTTTTGAGCAATGTTGCTTCAATGGGCAATCAGATGAGACACAGGGCCCACGACCAATCTGAAGTTACCAGATAGAAATTTGTTATCCATTCTCAATGTGAAAGTGCCCGAGCAACATTGCTCAAAAAAAGTTGCCCTGGGTATCATCAGCCTTAGAGTAAATCTACTGAGGTAGACACGTTTGATTCCATTTTTTACACGACATACATTAAAAAAGTTTGATTCATGTGTTAGTTTCTTTGTGAAATTTACTAAATTCTGAGTGAAAAGTGTTTCTACACCAATTTTTTAAATCAGTGTATAACATGATTTGTAGATGGATGTACTGCAGTTAAATTAACCTTTTATAATTACATTTATAACCTTTATAAATAATGTGGTAACACATAGAGTCCAATTCTCACTATTAACTAGTTGCTTATTAGCATGCCTATTTTTAACCTATTGGCTGTTTATTAGTGCTTATAAAGCACATATTCTGCATGACCATATTCTACATCCCTGATCCTACAATACCCTAAACTTAACAACTACCTTACTAACTATTAATAAGCAGAAAATTAGGAGTTTATTGAGGCAAAAGTCGTATATAGTTAATGGTTTGTTAATGGTGAGAATTGGACCTTAAAATAAAGTGTGACCAATAATGTTTTCATAATTCAACATCTAATCTAGTCGCACTTGCACAGCTTTGCTTATCTGAGGTTTACACCTATTTTAAGAATGTTACCTCATACAAAGTGTTAATGTTCCATTCACCTTGCATGTTATAAGCAACCAGCAAATAAGGCTCATCATTTTTTATTTAACACAGTTAAAACACACAGCTTCTCAGAGAATGTTCTTGGCATTTTGACGGCTTTTTGTGTTGACCATCAGCATGATCAATCCAAAGTAGGGCTATAATACCAGAAGAAAGTTCATTTTGGGTATGGATGTTTTTGGTATGGTCATTCAAGCTTGGAAATGGAAATGGAAAATTACCATAGAAAACAATAAACCACAAACTCTCACCTACATCTAGGTAGGATGTGTAAACTGACCAAATGTTTTTTATTTTGACCTTTGGTCATACATATATCATTGGTTGTTATATATAGCTTTGGTTGGTTGAAATGTATTAATAAATAACAATAATTAAAAATGATGTGCATTTTGTTCACAAATGAATATGACAGGTGTGCTTTTCCTAAGCTGATAAAAAAGTTGTTTCACTGACACTTTACAAATGGGGGCATCTTCCATTCAACATATGGTTCACGTAAGATTTTTTTTGAAAGAAGTCTCTTCTGCTCACCAAAGCTGCATTTGTCTTCTCAAAAATACAGTAAAAACATTAATATTGTGAAATATTATTCCAATTTAATTAAACTATTTTCTATGTAAATATATTTGAAAGTGTAATTTATTATTGCGATGCAAAAGAGAATTTTCAGCATCATTACTCCAGCAGTGTCACATGATCCTTCCGAAATCATTCTAATATGCTTATTTGCTGCTCAAGAAACATTTCTGATTCTCAATGTTGAAAATGGTTGTGCTGCTTAATATATTTTAGATTTTTTCCCCCCCAGGATTCTTTTATGAATAGAAAATTCAAAAGGACAGCATTTATTTAAAATATAAATCTTTTGTAACATTATAACATCTTTACTGACACTTTTGGTCAACGTGAAATCTTGCTGAATAAAATAATTAATAATAAAAATAATTCTTACTATGTTTTGAACAGTATTATATACACAAGTCTAAAATCAGGTATTTAAATATATAGCAACCACTACAACATTAAAAGTATATTATGCTAGAGAGAGATATAAAGGAGTAACCCAACATGTGAACTCCATTATATAATCAACATACATTAAAACAATGTACATTTAGTGTTTTTTAATCTAACCATCAACCAACCATGAACCCATTTAATTTTTCACAGTGAGCCAAAGACAACTTTTCATTTAGTTACGGTGAAGAACAAAAGCACGAGGATTCTGGAAGTCATTTTCATGGGCAGTGAAGAGAATTTTAAAAAGCTCTTTGATCTTTGGATGCCATTTTCTACTTACCATCCCCAGATGCTTTCACACACGAACACATCTTACACATACTGTACACACAAGGGACCAGAGTGGAGAGATTTGCAAAGGAGTCATAAAACAAACACAATATTTACTCAAGGATGTTCTCAGGAAAGAGCAGAAGAGATTGTACTTGAAGGGGAAGGAAACATATGAAGGGCACATCCTGGGCAAACTTCCTCTGAACATGAGGCACCCTTCTGTTGTCAGAACAAATTTGTAAATATGACTGTGTCAAGAGTCCAAATATAATAGCAACACAATGATATACAGCTCTAGGGACTATTTAAACGACATGCCTAGTGAAAGCAAGAGAAGTCAGTTCATCGTTGCACTGCATTTCGCTCAAAACGGTGCGTTAGCTTGTCCATTTTCAATATTAGCTTACCAAGCATACCTAGCATTTAGCATAGGTGCTTGTCTTTCAAGAAGGTTCACAAATAATAGAAACGGTTTGAAAATATGACATTAATTGTAAATCGGCGGTAAATCTCCATCACGTGCGTGCTTTCACATTGAGCAGCATTAACTACACAGAGCCGTTGTTCACTGACGAGCTGCGCAAAAAAAATTGCGCGAATAAGAACATGGTTTTGCGCAGCTCGTCAGAGAACAACGCGTTTTTTTCTCTCTGTGTAGTTAATGCTGCTCAATGTGAAAGCACACACGTGATGGAGATTTACCGCCGATTACAGAACCGGCTTTACTGATAAGATGCGCATTAAATATCGCATGCGATTTATCGTGCAGCCCTAATTAAATGTATGCGAAATGTGGATGCCAGACTACACAAATTCATCTCAGTTGCACAGCTATAGTCTGTTTGATTATACTGTATTAAAGCTACATGCTAACAATAGCACAGGCTACAAAATAAAACTTAAGAGAGGACTTAATAGAAGAATAATACAGTTCTTAGCTGTAGCCCTTTGTTGTTGTGTTAACAGTAGCATTTGCTGGTTGCAGCTAGTCGGGATGTAGCTTTAGCCATTAAGCTACAAACAGGATGATAATTGTCCAGATGAAGTCACACAGTCCTTCTCTTCATCACAAGTCTGCAGTTTCATCTCCGTCTAGAGGCTTGTTGGGTGGATTTTGTCGCCTAACTCTCGCTTTACGATTTTCAGCCACCTGCTTCAACTTTAGCGAGCGTAGTTTTTGCTGTCGACGTTTTTCGCGGTACCAAAGATGTTCACAGTACTCATCAGACGTTAGCTCACTAACTCCCATTAGATGGAGTTCCTTGTAGGCCCGTGGCGAGGTTGCGTGATTTCCGGGATGGGTGTTCTGCACTCTCGACATGTGGTTCTGGGGGATAACGTGGACCTCGTAGCGGGCTAGCGTGCGGGAGAACTTGTGTTCGTAGGCTACGCAGAGGTACAGGCCAGCATTAGCGAATGCTAAGTGCTGGAGGAGGAGCCCGCGTTGCATGTGGATGAGATTTTCTTCACCTGGAACCAACTGAGAGATAGAAAGGGGTTTGTGTTAGAATAGAAGAGGATGAATTAAGTGTATATCCACTTATTTCATGGTTTTTCGTGATTAAATCTTCTAAACAGGATGTGGACGGACCTCTTTGCTGCTTTGGCTGTGGTTTGGCTGAATTATCCACTTGATCATGGCTTGTGGTGAACGTGGGACACACTCCAGGAAGGTTGAGTTTGTCTCCACAGCGTAAACTGTCTTCAGTTCAGCATTCTCTGAACATGTAGAGACGAATGGACACTTTTAGCTCCCGAAAAGTTATTTTTTATTTTTTAATTTGGAATGTTCTATTACTTCTTTAACAGTAAGACCAAAAACTTGTATTAAGAATGTAAACAAGATCTGTTTTGATTTCATATTGAACTGGTGCACACATCTTAGCATGTGTTAGTGTCCATTTTGTACACTAGAGGGAGTAGTGTGCATTTTTTTTCAGGACTGGCCAATATATCTACAACCTGAAGGTGGAAAGTGGTAAGGTGAACAGAAAGTGATTTATTACCGTCTCTCATGTCCCGTACCGGCTCCAGGGGTGTCCCCCCCCCCCCCCCCCCCCACCCCTCCATACCGCACACCTTCTCCGGGCTAGGCTTCGGACCACAATAGGATGTTACTGACCCTCAGATCCATTATTTGACAGGTTTCCTGGTGGTTTTCGGTATTAGTAATTCAAGTAATTTCCACTAATAAATACTCCAAATAAAATTAATACAAATTCACTCTAACCAAGCCTACAATTTCTCCATTGTTTGTTAATAAAACTTAAAAAAAATTATATATTTAAGACTGAAATCAATTCTACAAAAAATAATAATAATAAATTGGTGTAGAAACAATTTCCGCTCAGAAATTGCTAGTACATTTCACAAATAAATACAAAGATACAACTAGTAACATTGAAATTAAACAAGAAATTCTGAAATACAAAGGGTGAAATAGTATTTTCTTGTAAAGCATGCTCCAAAAAATCATTTACTAATTTGCAAACTTTTCTTAAAGTGTAATAAACTGCACCATTGTTGTTATTTATGGTGTCCTTGTTACAGTATAATTATACATAATACAGATTAATATGAATTAAATACATGTATTTACTATATGTTTAGGATTAGGATTTGGTTTAGAGTTAGTTGCATGTAATTATGCATAATTTATTGTTATTACTATCGTAAGTACATGTAACGTGTAACAAGGACACCTTAAAATAAAGTGTTGCCATTTGTTATCGTTGATTTAAAAAAATAATAATTCAGAAACATTCCTTTGAATAATCACTAAAATGATTATATGGTTTTCTGACCAATGAGAATGTATTAAATGTAATACAAAGGGAAGTACCTTTTGTTGCTAGGGAAGTAGTTAGTACAGGAGGACCCGTCCCAAGCGCAGTATGGGTCACGAGCTAGACAGCAGTCTACACACGCTTTACCGTACAGCTCACACCTCTGCACAGGAAGCTGGACGACCCCTTCATCACTGCTTACAAAGAGCACTTGCTAGAGAAGAAAAATCAAAAATACATGAGGATGTATGTCTAAATGTGATATAAAACAGACTAACCTTTAACAAATGAATAAAAATGGTAATTGATAAACCTTTATCAAATCTAGCGTTTACAGTGGCACACTTACAAAGGAAGTCTATGGGGCGAGACATTACAGTGGGTTTAAAAGCAAAAACATGAAGCTCATATTGTTGTCAAAGCAAGTGGCCACCCACTAAAACATGTCCACTTACCCTCTTGGTGGAGAGCTCCATGTTTAGGACTGGGGTTTGAGTCTACAAAATAGAAAAAAAGAAAGAAAAAATACGTCAACACATAAAATGAATCATCTCTTGAACAAAGAGGAAGAAGACACGCATTGTTGGCGCTGAAAAGGAGCAGCTCATCATAACAGGCCCTTGTGAAAGTTTTAAAGCTTTCTGCTCTGTTGGTCCATTTCTCCTTCATAAACAGCAGCAAATGAACCTTGACTCTTAAAACGTCTCTTTCTTCAAATGGCAGGAAATATGTGCTATTATATGTCTCCTGATAGGTTTGATTGACATGTACTGCTCTGTAATATACATACTTATGTTTTTGATGCAGTTTAAATCACTTGAAATATTTGTTATTCATAATGTACTACTAATTTTTGAGTAGAAATTTGAGGGATGCAGCGGTACTTAAAAGTGAGTATTTGGAAACTTTAGAAGACTTGAAATATGAGCTGCGCGTACTACTTTTATGGTCTTGTATTTCTTTAAGAAATGAAAACTCTGAGCTAAATGCTATTGTAAATCCATCGTTGTTCTACAGAACATTCTCCAGGCATCTCATATTAACCCTGTTGACTTCTGTTTGCTTACATTCCCTTCATCCTCAGAGCAAAACTGACACATTCCTCACTGTCTAAAGTTTTGGATAAATAAGCAGTGGCGGCCCGTCGGGGGAGGCACAGCTTCCCCAAAATTTTGAGGTGACACACCTTGGAGGAAGATTTCATTCTGTTCTAATAATTCTACGTTACTTCATTTCAGTTCATGTCTCAGAATGTATATTTTTTTTGTTTATAATTTCACAGCTGTAATACCATAACATGTTACTGAAGTTGGAAAGCGCTGCTTTTCTATCGCGAATGTGCTGAATCTGCTGATAAAATTCAACCACTAGGAGAAGAGGAGGGGGAGGCCGGGGGAGAGCTGAGCTCTCGTGCCTCCGTTGGTAAAAAAAAATTAGCAAATCAGCATCGAGTGTTCACTTTCAGTGCTGAGGAGTGTTGAGAAATGAACCCTCGTAGGGGAGGCTAGCCTCCTTTCTGATATCAAATCACGTGATATTAGTTTGAACGTCCCGCTGTGCTGATAATGTACTAAGTACTTATGAGTAGCGATATTGAATATTTGATCGCCAACAGATTTACGAAGCTGTCATTCAAACAGTATATATACAAATTAAAAATAAAGGGAGAACACTCCTAAGCTGGATATAGGCTACAGCAGTCGGCTTGGATGGGATGGATGTTTGCTTCAAGTGAAATGCCAGGTAAGTGAAGTTACCGTATTGGCCCGAATATAAGACAACCCCCCTTTTTCCAGAACCTTTATGGAAACAGTGATTTTAAAAACCAAATCTTATTTTTGTTTTTTTTTTTTTGTTGTTCTCAGTAAAACAATTTTTCTTTCAATTATTTTCATATTGGGCATATTTTCCTACATTTTAAATTTTGTTCTTGAAAGATGGTAAAAACATGTAACTGTCCAAAATCACATTTAAAAATATACACTTTTGAGTATAACCCATTAAAAAAAAAAAAACAGGTAGCCCATCAGAATTAGGACATTTAGGCTATCCATCAAATAGTAGCCTACCAAAATATTATTAACCGTAGAAGTTAAATCTTACTGTAGTCTTCAAATCTGGGTACTGTCTTACGTTTTAAAATCACAAAGGGAGTTTGGTCGCGATCTTTACAACACGCATTTACGTATTACATGGCGTTTTATGCGCATTTGGCGCCACCTATTGTTGTGGGTGTATTATTGACATTTCAAAGTCTAGACCCTGAATATAAGATTACCGCGTTTTTTCAGATGTATTTCCAAGAAAAAAACATATAGTCTTATATTCGGGTCAATACGGTATATTATCTTGCTGTATGCGTGTCGTTTTCTTTACTAAAACTGTTCTGACTAAAAGCAACCAAAAAGCCATTTTAAAGTGGTTACGCAAATAATAATAATAATAATCGGCAGGGATCCCAGACCAATACAATTAGTGTGCCTCCTCCATTTTAAAGCCCATGAGCCGCCACTGTAAATGAGATGATCTTTTTGTTCACTAAACACAATATTCTTGGTGTAACGCTGCCTCTCCTGTTCCTGGGTTTGTTTACTTGAGTAGACAGCCATGGGAAATCTGGTTTTCTTCTTTAGGAGTTATTTTTGTTTGGGAAGCGCTTGACATGAAAACAACAACCAATAAGAGCCCAGGGTCAGAGGTCATGAGTCCAATAGATGGCACGATAAACAAGAAGTGAGAGAAGAAACTGAGCTCATTTTAAATTACCTTGTAGACATTAAGCTCTTCTAGAATGATTTCTTCAGTTTCCCAGTTCTCTTTAGGTACAGAGACCACCTTTAATACTCTGCCATCATCTGGAGATACAGAAGATTTACCATGCATGATTAAGACAGATAGATAGAATGATAGAACTATAGAATGATAGATAGAATGATAGAACTATAGATAGAATGTTAAATAGATACATGATAGAATGATAGGACGATAGATAGAATGATAGATAGAACGTTAAATAGATACATGATAGAACGATAGGACGATAGATAGAACGATAGAATTATAGATAGAACGATAGAATGATAGATAGAACGTTAAATAGATACATGATAGAACGATAGGACGATAGATAGAACGATAGAATGATAGATAGAACGATAGAATTATAGATAGAATGTTAAATAGATACATGATAGAATGATAGGACGATAGATAGAACGATAGATAGAACAATAGATAGATAGATAGAACGATAGAAAGATAAGACAGATAGAACGATCGATAGAACAATAGAATGATAGATAGAACGATAGAAAGATAGAACGATAGATAGATAGAACGATAGATTATAGGACTAGAGAATGGAACGTAGAACCATAGATAGATAGATAGATAGATAGATAGATAGACAGATAGATATAAGATGACTGAATGACAGAACGATTGACAGATATTCACATCAAACTTCAACCTGAACCATCAATTGTACCATCTTTGAATATATCCCATAATGCACCCGTACTTAATTACCATGGTGAGTGAGCACTGGCTTTCAGCATGTGGATTTATGCTGCACCTTGAGGGCTGACAGCTGTTACACTCTTCTAGTCCTATACACAGTAAGATTGCGAGTTGGCTCTCTGTACACATCGGTTAAGCATATTTATCCTGAACAGAGTATCTATTTGCCCTAAATGAGTCACTTAAATGTGGCAGAGTTCATGCATTCACCCACCAGTCCAGGAGAACAAATGTTAGACAGGAAAAGAAACATTGGCTCCTCGGAATGTCAGAATAATCCCAGGCAACAGGACCACTGACCAGCGTGGGAACAGAGGTCGTCTTTGATAGCATTTACAGATTTCCATATTTGCAGTGCAATTTTAGGTTTAATGCTAACACCAACCGCTAGTTGTCACACTTTTTTACTAGTATAAAAGATCCCATTCACTGAAAACGTAGATCTTTTGTTTACCACTTTCCAACATACCTGTGCCAAGATGTAAGACGTCATACTGGCCGTCCTCTGCATCAACCCTATCAACCACGAGCTTCTTCAGCCTGTAGGGGGCGTTGATCCGAGTAAAGACGGGACGCCTATGAATGGGCATCACTGGCTCCCACATCAGCTGATGGGTCCTCATGAAGCTCACAACATCATCTGGGAAATCTCGGGTGGACTTGTGCAAAGGGTCATAGGTTTCACTCGGACACTGAAGGAATATAGGAGCTTTAGTTAAGCTTATATTCTGGAACCCTGTAGGGACTGAATTTGGCTTAACAGTCCCAGACTAAGGTAAAAATAGTCAAAAACATTTGTGCAGATGTGGATTTTGGCCACTGCTCGAGATCATAGTGCAGTGAACATCATAATTCTTGTTTACCCATATTGAGAAATGCAGTTTTTAAGGAATCTTCAGTTGTCATGAACAATTCGGTTTAGCGAGTCCCCCCAAAGTAGGGAATGTTACACGTTAACACGATCTAGTATGATAAACTTGCTTACTAACCTTGCCTGTGCAAAGGTAAGGTTTTACCAGCTTTTACCTTGTAAAACCACTAAAGATGGTGACCTTCAAACGATGTGCGCAAAGGTAAGAGAATGGTGTCCGAATGAAATAAACACAAGTAGATCCATTTTACTACTATGTGTGAAATTAGTCTAAAATATGTTCATGATCGTAATTGTGTAAAACTTCACACACTTGCCTGGAAGTATCTCGTAATCCTGAAGACCTTTATTAGCTGATTCAGGTGTGTTTAATTAGGGTTGGAGTTAAACTTTGCACGACAGTGGACCTCCAGGAACAGGTCTGGACACCCCTGTTCTAGTCACTAAACCCCAGAATTTGAAAGGGTTTAACGGTCACCTCAGAGCTGTGGTCAATCCGTGGTTATGACTTTAGCAACTAATGGAGCAGACCTCACAGCCCTGATAATTGACTTCCTATTGGTGACCTCACTGGAGTCCACACTCCAGCCACTTCATTAACCGCACCGACGCGTGACCCCTAGAGTGCCTGCCGACATTTTTACAACCCCCTTGAGGTAGTGCAGCTAGTGCATGGAGTAACTGGCCACATGGTTTACAAGCTGTCCCAACATATCTGCAATCCAGAACAAACCGTAGATCTCAAATCTTGCTCACAACACCAAGATTACAGTTTGAACAGTCTGAAGTCCTTCAAGTTGCCAAAAGAAAGCAACTCAATATGACAAATCATCTTCTCTACTCTACCAAACATAATTCCTTCCAGTTGAGAACTTACCGTCCCCGGCCGTGGATAAGGGATCTTCCCCTTGTACTCCATCCAGCGATGATCAGGGCTCTCCTTATGCGCAAACGGCCCGTTGAAGGCGGCTCGGATGGAGGCCATGGAATAGATGCAAACGGCTGAACCTCTGAAGACGGAGCTTTTGAAAAGGAAACATATATTGGTCTGATGCCAGGTTAGAATTACAGAGTTCCTCAAGCTTGGTGACCTTTCACCCTCCCGTTTCGCCTCAAGCTATCCATTCCTCGGGTGGGAGCACCGGGACAGATTGTTCTAAATGGATTGGGTGGGGAGGAGAGCATCCTGTGACCAGATTGGTGATTTTACGGGAGTTTTGATACTGATGTTAGTTCACAAGTTAAACTGAGATCAACATATTTAGGTTGTTGGAACAAACAAGGGAGGTCTAAGAACCTGAAGAGTTAGTTAAATGGGAATGAGTGTGACCGATTGGTTGATTTGGATGGAGCCAATGATAATTCAAGAATTGAGATAAACAAATATAACATTGAAAGGAATGTGTTAACTAAAAAGTTAAGAGGATTATGGGGTGGTGACCCAAAGAATTACTTATAAATCAGACTTTACAGGTAATAAACTTACCTGGAAGTGGAGAAGACACCGTAGATGACTGGATTCTGTGAATCTTTGGTCTCCAAGAGAAATATGTCCTCTAAAAATAAAAAATGAGCAGAAAGGAACAAGATTGTTGAATAAAAAAATCTATCTAGGATGAGTTTTTGAGTTCATGTTGACTTAAAGTATAATTAGAGTGTGTGAACATACCCAGCTCGTCAAAGTGTGAGTCCATGTCTCCAGATCCTGGTACTGAGCACACCAGCCTGGCTTTCAGGAAGGTGCTCCAGCGATTAATTAAGCTTCGTTTTCCTCCTATGTCATTCTAATGAACACAAAGAACATGTAAAGCTGTACACTACAGGACTTTTAAAATCTGAACAGATTTTGAAACACTAGGCACCATACACTTGTTGATTTTTGTAAATGGTTACAGAGGAAAAACACACTACCAGACTTTTAAATTCTTCCAAACACAACAAAGACATGCAGAAACATTGTGCCTCATTTCTAGAAGAGGCATGACAAATGACAACAATATGTGTTCTAAAATTGACTTAAAATATTGAGTATTTCTGATATCTTCTCACTTGATGGAATCATAGTCTGAAGTTAAAAATTCTGAGTTCTGAATTTTTTTTTTTAAATCTGTCAACTCTGACTGTCCAAAATCTGCAGACTGGCTCTGACCTTTGGCAACTCTTCTATCTCCACCAGACTGCAAATTGTGGCAAAAATCTGTGCAAAAGTTGTGTAGTGTATTCCAGCCTTTATAAAATAAATTAAATATATAAAGCATCTTAAGAATGCTCTGACATGAAAAGCCTGAACTGAAAACCTAGTTTGCTAGATTTGTTACTAGATTAGTGTTTAATTACTCTGAAACAAACCCCTCATTCATCCATTATTAGATACACAGTGATTCTACTACTGTGCAACAGATGCTACCGAGGCTTACATGTCTATTCATTAATGTCTACAAAAGACTCATTGATTCTTCATAACAAACAAAGGTCTTTTGGATCCATTTCATGTTTTTATTGGCTCATTACGGCATTGGACTTGGCGCTCACCTTGCAGACACGAGCCACACGACTGTAGATACGCTTGTCCAGCTGGTTGGACTCTACGGCGGTCTCTTTAAAGAAGAAGTAGACTTTGTCATCGTCCAAGCTGTGTGTGTCAGGGATAGAATACGATCCCACAAACTCTGGCTCTGTGAAAAGAAATTGGCATCGGAGTGAGGTTAGAGGAAGTCACAAAAGTTAATTAGGCAGCACACACAGCTTTTGTAACCCCAAAACAGTGGTTTCCAAATGTTTCAGACCACGAACCACCTTCTGATCCACTGCCAACATTTTCTAAACCAGTATTTTTGCCTTGTATTTTAGCAAAAATTATACATCCTTAAACATTATTCATCCTTAAAACATGACACATTTTTTGCCTTCTTGACTTCTCCCTGTCTGCTGCAAGGAGTTCAAATATAGAGTAAACATAAACATCACAGGCGACTGGCTTAAAAAACTCTCCTCTTGGACCCCAAGAGGTAACTGTTTGTAAAGCCTGTTCAAAAATTAATCCTTTTAGTTGTGATTTCTTTTAGATGATCAACATTTATTGTTTTCCTTTTGTAGCAGTGATATCTAAGCTGGCATTGATTTGGGTAGCTGTATGCTAATCGAACAGACTAATGTGTTGACTGTATGCTAAGCTAAGAGGCTAACTGATAACAGTATGCTAAGCTAACAATCCAATAAGTTAAAAATATATTAAACTAACAGCATGCTTTGGAAGTCAGCTAACTGTTAGCTTGCAAGCTAATTGAAGAAATATAGAACTCCAAATGTTTAATTTGACCATTTACAGCTTTGGTTATGTCACATATGATTTTAACACTTTAATTGTCAAGTTTTTTTTTTTACCGATTTAGTACTAAGCAGGTCCGTGTGTGTCAGCATCCAGGCTACGTATTTTTGAGCTGCATCTTGAGGAACTGCCATTAAGATAAATGGAAATCTAAACTGATAGCTGTCTACAGGTAGACTTCCTAGTTAAATTGGGCCAAACAGTGTTTATAATTGTGATATCAACAATAATTTGGTGTTTTAACCTATGAACAATATGAACGTTTATTTATCAATTAAACTTTCTGCCAATACAAATATTTTCTTGCACCCATATTAGCCCAGATTGAGAACTAAGGCCATGCTATCCTTGCACACACAATAAAAACAATTAACTTTTTATTTCACTTCTCACCGTTTAGCCAGTGGTCCTGGTAAGCTTCAGTGCGGATATAGTGTTGATTGCTGCTATGCACAGATGTGCGAAAAATGGCAGCGTTTGTTCCCATGAAGTCTACGGACGTCCCGGCATACAGGTCCCCATCTAAGGTGAGCATTAATAGCAGTTTAATGAAAATCACATCCAGAACGACTTAAAATGACAAATAATTTTTCATGATACATAGCTCCTTTTTAATGATTCTACCCTCTACAGCAGCTTGTGTGAAAAGAAAATTTCGATTATTCCAAGGGCATAATTAAATGGTCAAAAAGGTCTCCGGTTGCAGTAATAGCCTTTAATTAGGTAGCATATGGTTTATGCATTATGGTCTTCTGGGCTATACATGCTTTCACAAAAAAAATAAATAATAATTAAAAAAAAAAGAATTATATATAATATAAATTTTGCAGCTGGGTTTTATTTCCTGACCACACAGTAACAGCAACTGGGCAATTTTTTTTAAAGTAACTTTTTAAGTCTAATTACTGCATAATAAGCGTTCAGTAAAGACAAATACGGGTGACAAACCTTTTTACTGGGGGAACTTCCAAATTTCCCCATGTAAACTAGCATCTGGCCAGGAGTTATAGGATCCAATTCAATGATTCATCTGGGATATGTCCTAACAAATGGGCCATTTTTGTGCATGTTTCCTCAGTATATTCTGTCTTCAAAGTGCTGATGGGTTGTTTTTGAGGACAGTGTGCACAAGAAACTCACCTGTCAGTCGGGCGGTAAAGGGCTCCTGTGGACTGAAGGGACATTTTCCTCTCCCGGATTCTCCAACTTGGCTAAGGAGCTGGAAAGTGGGTTTCTGGCATACCAAAACAAGACTGTCACTCTCTTTGCACCATTACCCTCATTATTAGTTCAGCTCTACGGTCAATAACTCTCAGCGGGTTCCGTAGGGTCCAATTCACCCTGCAACTCCTCATTTGCACAAGATAACAAGCTTAAATGACCCTTAAAAGTGTTTACTGCCTTTCACACTGGTTGTTGGCCAAAAAAACAGAAGTTCTGCTTACCTCAAGATTGTGTCCCAGGTCAATGTAGGTGCACTGTGGGTGGAACGCACCGGTTCCACATACATAGACATGTGTTTTATTGAAGGGCTGTAGGAGTCTCACGTAATTGGCACAGTCCATCTGAGAGATACATGTGGTATTTGATTAAAAGCACGATTTGAAAGCGTTATGGTGAGGATAGGTGAATATGAAGCATTTTAAATCACACAGTAATGCACCTACTGATTTTTGCCCGTTATTGCAGGGGGGACTGATGTTAAAACTTCAGACTTACACTCCCTTAAGACTTTCCAGCTTGAAATATTCCCCCCATAGCGCTATAAATATGACTTTTCAGCTTTTATTCTTATCTCAGTCTGTGAGAGCACTTTTATTAAAATAGCACCTCGAAAACTTTATTTTTTTTTCCTTTATGCCCTTTTAAAGTTACTTACCGATAGATTCTTTCCTGCATATTTGCAGCGTTCAGTGTGTTCCTGTCCAGCTGGCCAGTGAATCTAAAAACAAAAGAGATAATGCATGATAAACAGAAAATAATGCATAATAAAGCAAAATGTTTCAAGCATTCAAAAATGATGTATGTATGTATGTATGTATATATGCATTTGTGTATATATATGTACACACACATTTATTCTTGTATAAACCTGAGCTATGAGTACTGAGTTGATTAGTTCAGACCCTCCTTGCCGTTTCACCATCATTACTCAACAATCTAAATGCCTCTCAAATTGTAATCATTTCCATGTGGAAATAATGTGCAGGTATTGACCTCATCATTAGCTGGCAATCAGCACACTGTACATGATTATATAATTGGGAGATGGAGAACCTCATTAGTGCCTTAGTTCTTATGAAGATCACATATGTATGGCTGTGCCATGACCTTACGTTTGACCTCATAATTTCTTACAGGCATCTTTTGGTATTCACTATTATAAAAGACAGAATCAATTAATATTGCTGATAATTGGTGTGAAGAATTTAGGCTAGAAGTATGCAAATGTATGCAAGTAAGCAAACCTTCATAATGAAGGGGAGCGATAGAGGCACTTTCAAATATCTGCATTATTAAACTGTGTGCTATTAGAAGCTAGCTATAAAGTCAACTAGCTTTAGCTCATTAGCTCAGTAAGAATATCCTCAAACTTGCTTTACAGTAGTGACAGTAGTTACAGTAGTACTACAGTAGTGACAGTTGTCCTGAAAACTGTAGAAAAATATCATATTCTAACGCTAGCAGCGAGGCTATCAGCACACATTGTGGTTCAAGTCGAACGTAAGTACATAGCTATAAGAGTTTTTGTTCATGCAGTGTATGTTAAACTTGAGTAGATTATGGTATGTTATGAGACCGTCATGCTGTCGATTACCGCAGAAAACCGTTTCATCTTGTCACTCAGTTTGTTAAAACGAACAAAAAGTGTGGTTACGGTAGCATATACAATGAAAACCTAGTTTAAATTTTAGTTGAGTTGAATGATTGGATGTAATTTGCTGAAACATTTGCTTTAGCATTTGTACGACACCAATCTCAGCTAATATACTAACGTAACACAAGTGAATAATTAGTGTTAATGCCAAACTTAGTGATTTGCCGTGTTGCTAGTCAATTTTATTTGAATAGCACTTTTCACAATACACATTACAGAAAATTGTAATGTTAATGTTCAGATATCTTAATATCTTCATGCCTTATAATCACATTTAGCAGGTTAGAACTTTGTGATAGTTTACATTTTGCGATAATATATACATAAAAATCAAGCAGTTGAGATTTGCTATTTAGTGTAAATATATTGTTTTACGTGAATAATGTATGTGTGCAGATAAAACTTTACATATAGAGCTGTGCGATAATATAGTTTACATTTTGTAAGTAACTGTATAAGTGTACTACAGTATATACATTTTTTCATATACTTTTACAGACTGAGGGACAGGGTGTCCCCCCCCCCATTAAAGTTTCTGTGTCTAATCACAGATGTCTGTAGGTTGTGGAGTCAGGTTCCGTAACTCATAGAGGCCATGAAAACAGCATTACAGATGTACAGATTGATGTGAACAGTAAGACATTGTAGTCATGGTCTGTTTTCACTTTAGTGCCCTTTATCCTCGCGATCTTAATGAATATGTGCTGTAAGATGGTGGTAGTTGTCGCCTGACGTTGCCGGGCCGGTTGGGTGAAGCTGTCATTTTAGCATGTAGATTTGGTCTCGGCCTCCGACCACAGCCATCGCGCGGTCCTCATCCACGTAGGGCCTGAGCTCCCCTCTCTCCACCGTCCGCAGAACCACAGCCGAGCTGTTCCTCGACTCAGTTCTACCAAAAACACAGTTAGGGTTTTACTAAAATGTGAGGTTTCAAATGAGATGTCTGTTTAGTTGTTCTGAACAACCAAATGTTCTGGTATCACATGACCTCCTTAATTAAAAATAAGCTGCACTCTCAAAAATGAAGGTTCCAAACGGGGGTTTTCACAGTGTTACTAAAGATTAACCACTTTGGGTTCCCCAAAGAACCTTTAGTGAACAGGTTTTTCTTAGTGTGAAGAAGAATCTTTTTCCACTATAAAGAACCTTTTGTGCAACGCAAAGATTGGATGTTAAAGTTTCTTAAAGCATCAATGCTGATAAAGGACCTTTATTTTTAAGAGTGTAGAGAGACCATTTTAGGTCTCCACAGAACCTTTCAGTGTAATACTATTCTGAAGAACCTTTTTCCACTATAAAGAATATTTTGTGCAATGAAACGTCTTCTTTCAACCATCAATACCAATAAAGATCCTTTATTTTAAAAATCTATTTTACTGCATAGACTTATTTTGGAAGGATTGTGTTGCAGTTGCAGTTTGAGGTCATTGCGAGGTGGTTCTGAACTTTAAAAGATATGTAAAATAAATATGCCAATCATATGCTGAAGTGGTTTTGGCATGCTCTCATTCCAACCAACAGCGCATTAGCACAAAATTATACATGATTTCTCATATAAACACATTCAGAAACATCCACATCTCCACAGCTACCCCCCTCCTCCCCCGCTGGCGCTTAAACGGGCAAAAACAACTCTCCTAATTAAAGCCAATTAACCCTCAACACACTACTTGACAGCTGCACTCCTGCTACCCACAATTCCAAGGGGAAACGAGGGGCCACAGCGGCCCACATATTCAGCATAAGTGTGCATAATTACACACTGACAAGCAGTTTGACTAGCAGAACGTCCAGCTCATGGAGGTGTCAGGCATGTTGTGGTGAGGGGAGGAATGCGGTAATAAACGTTGACAGGTGTTTTCTTAGCCGCACACCAAGCCTTGAGATCAATGAAAGGAAGTTGAGATGTTGCACAGGAAATAGCTCAAGGTTTAGTGACTGCATTTTTGGCTTGATGGTCTCTCTGGCTGGGTCACATCAAGGTGAAGGTGAAGTGATGCATCTGGATGTTTCTCTCTGTTCTTATTCTTATTCTTTTTTTTAAACATGGCATTAAGTAATAGTGTGTTATAAAGTTTTCATATTTTTATATCTATCTCCAGCAACATTTGCTTTCAGCCATTGTGATTTAAATGACCATTTGTTGCTTCCATGTGATCACTGTCCAATGATTTGACAGACTTGACAACTTGATTGGCAAATAAGCCATTTGATTTATTTAAGAAAAACTACTTGTAAACACTCTTTTAATGCTTTTTTTTGCAATAAAAATAACTTACAAATTGATTTCTTAATATAATTTTATTGTTTAAACTTAAGCAATAATTTTCAAATATTAATATTTAAAGTTTAGTTTTATTTTAAACATTTTTAAAACAATTCCTAAAGCATACAATTATTTACTTTTTAATTTTAATTTTAAATATAAATACTTGAAGATGCATAAAGTCATATTTTTGGCAATTTATTTAGTTATTATAAGTTTTATTTAAAAAAAAACTATACTATTAACCCCTTAACTGTCACTGTCCCACCTGTGGGACGTTTGGCACTCTTTTTTGTTTTCCTTTTTCTCTATCAAATCTTTTAGTAATCAACATAAATCATATATCATTTGAAAGCTAAGAAGCCCAAAATTCATCCTGTGAAAACCATTTCGAAACCATTGGACATTGTGTTACCATGGAAATAGTACTTTAAAATCTTTTGGTAGTCTCCTCCCCCTTAGTGGGCAGTGTAAAGTGTCATATTACAAAATGAATTACACTCTTTTAGAATCAAAACTTTTTATAATCTTGAGAAAAAACATATCATTGGAAAGGTCTGAGTCTCAGAGATAGAAATAATATTGACAGAGAAATCTAGACATTTGTGACAGAAATATGCATTAAAAAAATTCAATGGAGTTTGGATGGCACCCGGTGGCTGTTTGTGGTATAATGCCCTAAATAATATCTCACAGGAACCTCAATTTTTTTCATTTCAACTTCAAATTTGGAACATAACTTATTTAGACATATGGCTTTAATTTTATACCAATTTTAGAGTAAAACAAACCTGATTAATTGCATGATATATATCGTTTGCGATAATATCGTAATTGTTGTTTTAACGATGTGCGATTTGACATTATCGAGTATTTTGCAAAAACCATTCAAAACATCCCTACAGAGCGCACGCATACATTACGTGAAGTCTAGACTAGTGCGTGTGCATTTAGAGTGCGTTCTTTCACTGCATGATTCAGTCAATTACAATGCATTTAGAATGATCACAAATTCCAAACATGGGGGCAGGAAATGTATATATTTATACCACTTCATATAGTTATTCAATTTCACACGAAGAGTGCCATTTTTCTATAACCATGAATTACAATGTGACATGGAATTTCAATAAACAAGAAGTTGATTGAGACTTACGTTTTAGACACCATATTGCTTGTTTTTGCTCTATTTCGCCAACAAAAATCATTCCGAATACAGCCACAGCACTGTTTTGTGTCTCTGAGCAACATGACAGTGTTTCGTTCTTGAATGAATCAACTGTTTAAATGATTCGGATCAATCGCAATGACTCACTTAACAGTAAACTTGCTGCCACCTACTGGCGGTTTTAATTTCAAATTTCGGCTTGTTCCTTGTCTTTTTTTTTTTTTTTTTTTTTTTTTTTTATAATTTCAAATATCAGTTTTCAACGTTTTATGTTTAATATATCAAAACATTATTTCTGCTTTTGTATTGCAGGTTAAATACATTCATGTCTTGCATTAAACAAAATACATGTGTGTAAATACATCTAAATGCCACTTCAGATGCAGCTTCTGTGTTGATTTAATTTGCTTGGTAACAGCCCAAATGTCTTATTATTCTAATTCCCTGATTAAATGTACGAATTTCTCTCAAAAGATTATGGACACTTTTAGAAAAAATGGCTTTATAAGGTAAAAAATGCCCATAAAAGGTAAAAAATCAATTTAAACTTATTGGAAAATATTAATTTCTATCAGTATGAACTGACCACCACACAGAATATGAAGAATATTAAAAACTTTAGGAGTCAGCTGTCCACGTCAGTCCTGCAGCGCGACACACTCAGCAAAATATCATCTGTTTATCGTTATCGATAAAATCCCAGAAAATATCGAGATATAATTGTTTGTCAATATCGCACACCCCTAATACATTTAATGTTTTATTTAGAAAAAAATTTAAATAAATATGAGAAGTGCCTTTTATTTACAGTAAATTTAAACTACTATAACTTTTTGATACTTACATATTTAGAAAAAATTCTATAATTTGCCGATTTTCTTCTTTAAAAAGAGACCAACCTTAGGTCTGTATTCCAAGTGTTCATAAATTACAACTATTTAAGTTTGGATAGTGCACCTGCACGCCTATTTTAAAAAATGGGGGGTGACAGTTAAGGGGTGGAGACTTAATTTAACTGTCCATTTATTATTCAATTTGTTTTTCAATCAGATTTATTCAATTACATTTTGTTTGTTTGTTTTTAATTTAACCCAGCCTTTGTCTTGGCCTTAATTCCCAATTATTAATTAGATTTCATAAATTAAGATTTCATAAATTTTGCAATGTGCATGAAATCTCTATGCTAAAAATTAAAACAAACAATCATGATCATGATTTTAGTAGTTTTGTTATATTAAATTAGCATTGCCTAATACCACAGTTAACAGAAATATGTTCTAAGAATGTTACTTACTTATGTTACATATGAATGTTTAAAACATCCAGTTTTAAAATGTAAAAAAAAAAAAAATCCTAGTTATGCAAACATTTTATAATGTTTAACAACATTTTATAATTTTGCAAACATTATGGGAATGTTACTTTTATGTTCTCTAAATGTTCTGAAACAAGTAGTAACATTTAAAAAATGTTAGACGAACATCCATCTAAAATATTTTGAGAACGTTATTAAAGACCAAATAACTTTGAAAAAGCATTCTATTAATGTTTCTGGAGACGTTTGTTCATAGCTTTGAGAAAACCTTGCCAGAAAGTTCTAAGAACGTTCCCTGTTAGCTGGGATATACAAACACTGGTTTATTCTAAGAAACATGTTCTTGTAGTTATATGTATGGATTATGTAGTGTATCTATATATATATATATAAAAAAAAATACTTTATTAAATATACATACTCAACACTTGGGCTGCCAATTAAAAAATAAAAATATCCAGGAATGTGATATACAAAAACAGATATTCATTACTGAATAACCCGTATAATCAAATTGAATGTAATTAGGATCTGTGATTAATGTAAGCCAAATGTGTTCCTGCATTATATTTCACATCTCTTCCTGCTTCAGCTTTATCTTTTAGTTTTCATCCTCCATTAAAGCTGCACATTGCATGACTCACCATTAAAGGAATTCTTATATGACAGAAGGTGATTTCTCACCGACAACTAAAATAAATCTCATAATTGGGGCATGTTGATGCTATCCATCATGAAAGCCATTTAGCACAGAGGCCAACATACAAGTCACAGCACTTGCTGAATCCTTCCCACTGCAGCTTCCAGCGCCGCGTTATACTGTTTCCGGAAGACAGCGGCTCTTCGTCAGCTTCAGAGAATTTGCCACCATTTCATAATGAGAGTTCAAACACAGGCGATCCATACTTTTTACTTAATTATTAATAGTTTTTTTTTTTCATGTCATGTTTATCCATTTCAGTGTTGAACAAGTCTCCACTTCCCAGTTAGTATTACTTTTTGGGAAAACGTGCCCAGTAGATATTTATATTAACTGTCAAAAGATATTTCGGTAACACTTTATTTTAAGGTGTCCTTGTTACACATGTTACATGTACTTACTATTATAATAACAATTATTCATGTTTATTCATTCATTCATTCATTTACACATTTATCACTTTAGAAAGTGGTCTTTAATTAGTTATTTAATTTTATTTAGATTTATTCTTATTTTATATGCATTTATTTGTAAAAATGAAATACAATGTAAATAATGAAAGTATTATTAATCTTTTTTTTTTTTCTTTTTTTTCCTTCTTTTTCTTTCTTTCTTTCTTTCATTCATTCATTCTTTCTTTCTTTCTTTCTTTCTCATTTCATTTAGTAATTTATTTATTTTTTCAATGTATTTAGACATGTAAATAAATACCAATAAATAATAACCCTATTTATTTTAGCAATTGCTCCACTGATTTGTTTTGTCTCCTTTTTACATTGTTTATAAATTATTCCTAATATTTATTTAGTTATCATCGTTAATGTCCTTTTTTTTATGAAATATTTTACTTTAATTTAATAGTAAAAAATCAAATGAAATTGAATATTAAATTATTATAAGTATAGTCATAGATTTATGTTGGTGTGTTGCTTCTTTTCTTTCGTTCTTGCTCTTTATTTTATTTTATCTAAAATTATTCCACTTGTATTGGTATGCCCTTTATTTTTAATTATATTATAGCTATTTTATTATTATTTATATGATTTTTATTTATAGATTAAAAAACGAAAATAAATTATATTAAAAATCATTCAATTGTAAATATATTTATTTATTTTGTTTTACTTTGACACAATTAAAACTTTGATCCTTATTTTTCTTATTAAAACTGAAAAAGAGCTTTGAAAAGTTTTTTTTTTAATAAACCCATTAAATCCATAACACTAGAAGCTCATCTGTTCCTCTCCAGTGATGGCCTGCATTTTGTTCACTAGTGTCTTGAGTTTATTTAGTGTCCACATACAGCGTGAAAACAGCTTTTGCATCACACGATCACACTACACATCTTTATGTCATTGTCGACAAATGAAACAACCTTCCGATGAGATCATGGCCATAGAGAGTCTAGCATGTGTTGATCGTGTGTCATGCGTTGGATCGGGAACATCTTTTAATCCGTGTTTCTGATAAATGAAGAAAAATCCCCCTTTCCCACCCACTTCCTAAACACACAAATTCTCATTACTAAAGTCTTAAAGGGGTCATCTGAATGCGATTACAATTTTCCTTTCTCTTTGGAGTGTTACAAGCTCTTGGTGCATAAAGAAGATCTGTAAAGTTGCAAAGACTAAAGTCTCAAATCCAAAGAGATATTCTTTATAAAGTCAGCCACGCCTACCTAAAACGGCTCGTTCTAACACGGCCCCACATGTCTACGTCACTGTGTGGGAAGATTTGCATAACGCCGCCCAAATGTTCACGCAAAGAAAGAAGGCGTAACTTTTATTCTCGCTGTAGTATTGTTGCTGCCGCCGCCATGTCGTGAAGGCGCTGTGTTTTTCGTTGTGAAAGCGAAACTACTTTGTTTGGCCTTCCAAAAGAGGACGATATCTGCTTCGTCATGCCTAGAGCTGATCCGTGCTGGTCGCTGAGGAAATACATCAACTTTGCGCTGTGGATCGCCGGATCGGCTTTCACCGTGGACGAAGCGGAGTCCAGCCCGGAGTCGTCACATGTCCTTCCGGACGCTCCTTCGTCGAAATCGCCGACACTAGCCGTTCTCAAGCCCACCTGCTCACTCTAGCCTTCCGGCCGTTCCTCACGCTAGCTCCCGGCCTCTGCTCACTCTAGGCCGCCGCCGATCACTCTAGGCCACCGTGTGTGATGCTGTGTTTCGTTGTGAAATCGAAACTACTTTGTTTGGCCTTCCAAAAATGGACACGACTAGAAATCAGTGGTTAGAGGTTGTATTTACAACACTGTTCCAGAACAGTTTAACCCAAATATTCAGATGTGTGCAGCGCATTTTATTGAGGACTGTTTCCTGATCCTGGTAGAGTAGACTACAATGCCGGCTGTTCTGACTCACAGACTGTAAGTACGTTTTTTTATATTTAAAGAGTTTTTATATTTTATATATTAAAAAAGCGAGTTTTTTGGGCAGTGTAGTGTAGGGCTTGTTGTTTGTCATTTCTTTGTTCACAAATGCAGAATTGTTTTTATGTTTATGCGGCGCGATGCAACACAACGCGCAAAAAGACATTAGAAGTCATTATAATCCATAATTATGTCCCCACTGTATGCAACAAATACCTTGTTTATAATGGGTTTTAATGTTTTTGAATCATCACTCCGGCCTGACAGGGCATCATCACAGTATGGTAAGGGGCGTAACATTTACGTCACACGCTTGAGGTATTCGGCCAATCACAACGCACTGGATAGCTGGCCAATCACAGCACACCTCGTTTTTCAGACCGATGAGCTTTGTAAAAGCTTTGTTTCAGAAAGGCGGGGCATAGAGGGGAAACAATAATGTACAGTATGTGGAAAATAATGTGTTTTTTTAACCTTAAACCGCATAAACACATTTCATTACACCAAATACACAAAATAATGTTCTTTTTAGCAGCATCATATGACCCCTTTAAAAACAAGCATAGCCACAAAAGCCTCCTTTCCTTATATTATGCAGAGACGCATCTGGTTGTGACTCCACCCGGTCCATGGAGTCCTTCTATCAGCACTTTCCCAGGCTTTTAAGATGCTGGGCCAATGTACAGGTTCATGTCTTATGAATTGTATTTCACACTGAGGTCTAGCCAGAATCCGAGAGGAAATGGTTTCCATTAATGTGTCCCAACCATAAAACATCTAAGCACTGACCTGGAGCCAATAACGTCTGCTCGTAATATGATGGTTTGGACAGATAATAAGTTATAATTCAATACAACTGAAAAACACTCATGCTCTGCTACTTAGCAACCCAACTAGCATGCTAATTGACTTCAAAGTGATTGATGAAATGATTAGGGTTGTAAGACTGAGGGGGGTATATTGAGCTCTTCAACGCTTATCGAGACTGACGCGCATATCTGGTCGACATGATACAGCTGGAATTGAGCGCTCTTGAATAATCCATTCATAAATGTTTGAACTCACCCATTGCGAATGATAACGCAATGTAAAAAAACGTGATTATTACTTAATGTCAAGTGTTTCATGGGTTGCTGAGTTGTTTATTGTCAAGACATTTGGCAGTCTGTTTCCAGGCGTATTACAGCAACCACACAAGTAGACACTGATGAACTGTACATGATATTGTTGGTTTGATCCATTAATGTGTTTAGCTTGCTGTCAACAATGTCACAGTGTCTGGTTGTGGTGCCCTGGACTGGCCACTTGAGGGCGCTCTTCCTTTTTCTATGTTGTATGTGTTAAACTCCATTTCCCATAGTCCCCTGCTCGTTAATTCTGTTCTGATCAGTAGCACCTGTTTATCATTTACTCATTATCCCAGCTATATATACCATGCTCACTCTGTCTGTCATTGTGTCTTGATTATATTGTCTTCTGCGTTCTTGTTGTCTAAAGTTACTTCATGTTATCTGGTCCCTATGTTTTGGATTACCTTTTGCCACGTTTTTGTTCTGTTCTGTTCTGTTCTGTTTAGTTAGTTATATGTTAATAAAACTGCACTTGGATCTTACCTTGTCTCTCCTGGCATTCCGTGACAGAATCAAGACGCCACTACTAGATCCAGCAGTTTGTTTTTCTTTTTAACTTTTTTGTGGACCATGGACATTCAGATAATTCCTCCTGCTTCGAAGGAGCGCAGGGCTCGGCTCCGGATGTTGGCGGATCTTCGCCAACAGGGGATGGAGATTGGAGGTTTCGCTCAGACCTTTTGGAACCTTGCGGTAGGGATGGGACTTCATGACTCTGACTTACGAAGATTTTTAATGATTGTTTAGACAATCCCGTGCCTCCTCGGGAGATGGATGGGCTTAAGATTCTTGACTTTTGGGGTCTCATTGAGTATCTCGGTTACCGCAACTTGGTGATGTCATGTCGGTCCTAGTCCCTTGCAGTGCCAACACAACCCCCCCGGAGATGTCCCGAGCCCGCTCCAGTGGATAGCGAATCATCAGTGTCTCAGTCGCGCAAGTGAGGGTCAAGGAGGAGGGCAGCAAGGTCCACTCCAGTTCTCCCGGAACCCGCTCCAGTCCGGGAGCTCACAGAGCCCACTCCAGAGCCCGCTCCAGTCCGGATCCACGAGACCACTCCAGATCCCGCTCCATCCGGAGCTCACGAGCCCAGTCCTCATCCCTCTCCAGTCGTGGATCGCATAGAGCCACACCTCTGTCCCTTCAGACTCCACTAAGCGTCGGAGGGTGAAAATGATGACATGGAAACCACACTCCATAGCCCCGCTCAGCCGTTCACACGTCACAGAGCCCGCCCTAGCCCGCTCCAGTCCGGAGCTCACAGGCCCATTCCCCCCGAGCCCGCCTCCAGTCCGGGAGCCCACTCCAGAGCCCGCTCCAGTCCGGGAGCTCACAGAGCCCACTCCAGAGCCCGCTCCAGCCCGGGAGCCCACAGAGCCCGCTCCAGTTCCGGGATCCCAGTCCAGAGCCCGCTCCGGTCCGGGAGCCTACTCCAGAGCCCGCTCCGGTCCGGGAGCCCACTCCAGAGCCCGCTCCAGTCCGGGAGTTCACAGAGCCCGCTCCAGTCCGGGAGTTAACGGGGACCGTTGCGGAGCAATCGACTTGTCCTGTTGCAGCAGTTGAGGCTGTTACTAACCTCTCTCTGCTCTTGTTTTCAGTTTCTCCTGAGTTGCTGAGGATTCCGATTCCACTCTGGTTGCCCACCGGGGTTTTGGTTTTGCAGGAGCCTCACTGGCTCATTCCTCCAGCTCCGTTCTGGCTATCTGCTGGGGTTCCTATATGGTTGGGGCCCTGCTGGTTCGTCCTGCCGGCCCCGCCTTGGCTTTCCACCCTGCCGGTTTCACTCTTAGACCCTGGTCTACCTCTATTCCCTGACCCTCTTCCTTGGCATGGTCCTGGCCCGCCAACCCTCCCGCTGGTCGACCTCAGTTCCACCTCCCTCCTGAACTTTTATGTTTTCTGGTGGAGCGTCTGGTATCCGCTCCATAGAGGGGGGGTAATGTCACAGTGTCTGGTTGTGGTGCCCTGGACTGGCCACTTGAGGGCGCTCTTCCTGTTTCTATGTTGTATGTGTTAAACTCCATTTCCCATAGTCCCCTGCTCGTTAATTTCTGTTTCTGTCAGTAGCACCTGTTTATCAATTTACTCATTATCCCAGCTATATATACCATGCTCACTCTGTCTTTGCAGCTAGATTGTATTGTCTTCTGAGTTCTTAGTTGTTTCATGTTTTTCGTGTTATCTGTTCTCTGTGTTTTTGGATTACCTTTTGCCACGTTTTTGTTTAGTTATGTTAATAAAACTGCACTTGGATCTTACCTTGTCTCTCCTGGCATTCCGGGACAAACAATTTCGGATATTTATTTTATTATTTAGAACGTCATGGTTGGACATCTTGGGATCAGCTAGTGGAAAGATGGGCCAATATAGAGCGTGAAGTCAGCTTGATTTCTTATTCAACACAAGGTCAGGGCACGTCAGGAGTTTAACCTTCAGAAAGCTGTTCGTCCACAAAAGGACACAAAACTCTTTATATTCATATAAAATTGTATACATAAACTCTCTCTCAGCTCCTCTCTCTCTCTCTAGAGAGTATTATATATATGAAGATTTTAAACTCTGTTACTAATATTCAGGACATGTATAAATATTTTGAAAACTTTATTTTTGCTTTTTTTACTTTCTCTTGGGCAATAAATGATGAAGTAAATAAATAAAAGTTATTAACATTAACCAAATAAATAACAGCATCTGAATGGATAACAGGGTTGCAAATGTAGCCTAAATCAAGCTGTGAGTGAGTTAGTGCCATTTTATTTACATACTATCACAGTTGAATAAATATTTTTAAAATAGCTTTTAATTTTCAATTTACATTTTAATTTTAGTTTAGGTTTTAGTAACTTTGTTATTTTTAGTATAATTTGTAATTGTATTAGTTTTTGTTTTAGTGATATTGCTATTTAGCTTTAATTTGAATATTTATTTGAAATTTATCATTTTACGTACTTCACTTAAGTATTTTTTTTTTTTTCATTTACGTTTTGAAGTTTGTTGTCTCTAATATTTACATTTATTTTATTTCAGCTTTATTTCAATTCCATTAATAATAGTTTTATATTTTCATTTTTTAATAGTTTAGTTAACAATTACAATGCTGCTTTGCAGAGGATAGCTAGTTTAGGACAACATATTGTTTTGTAGTTAATGGTAAACTTACATAACCCATAAATGAAAAAACAAATCTATATATATAGTTATTTATTTTTTTCTGTGTTTTTTTTCTTCTTGAAATTACATGGATCATAGGGTTCAATGATTGAGCTTTATGAATACAGTTAACTACAATTGTGTACAAAACAAAATATGGCTTTAATAGCTGGAGTCAAGAATGTCAAGACCTCTGATGTGGGACATACTGTAAGTCAACTGACACTTAATGTGATTTGTTTTATGTGGTGATTGAAAATAAGTAATGGCCACCAATTTGTAGACTGTCAGATACTGTTCCGTCTTTCAGTACATCAGCTGTGTGACATTGATGCACCAGGCAGTGTGTCTTTTGTTCAGTCTCAGTTAAGTGTTTTAAAGGCCAAGTTGCCGAAACCTTACAGATTTAAGAGGTCAAAGGTGATCTGTCTTGATTACCTTTCCTCTTTTTGTACTGAACTTTGTGGATTAGGCTTGCAATTGGAATTAGGCCACCCAGAATTCTGTTCGGCTTTGAGCTCTTTAACAAAGTATCTTTACAAATCCAATATCGATAAAAGCAAAATCCTGTTTATCAAGTCCAGGGTTGTTTTGCTTTTCGTACGCAAGAATAGGGTGCTGGCGAGTTCACAATCTTTAGAGATCAGAAAACTCAGGCGCTCTGTCTTGTGTCTGACGCAAGTCAATTGCAAACATTTGCACGTGATCCATGGGCACATCAAACAGAGACGTTCACTGGGACTCTGCCAAACACCTGTAACAATCTCTTGCCTTTTGCAGAAGGTCAGAGGGCAATGGAAATGAGCAAAGAAGGGTGAAACTTCTCAAAACAGCCAGTTCTGAGAAATTAGGACGTGTGGCTCTAATAAAAGACAGAAACCCTAAAACTGTAAAGAAACAGATCATCTAAAAATAATATTTATTTATATGAGTTGTCTTCAAAATCTTACATTGCATGCAGTTGCTGACGAACATGATCCAGCATGATGACTTAATGTGATGCTGAAAATGTGATATCGATTTTATATAATAGTTCAATAAGCAAGAAGGTGATATTGTTTTAAATTTTAGACATAATATTGCCTGGTTTTGCTCAATATCACAAACGAAAATGGCTCCAAAGAAAGCCAGAGGAGAACTGTTGTGCATCTTCGAGCAACAAACAGTAGTGTTTAGTTCTGAATAACTCAACGTTTTTGAAGGAATTGAATGAGCCAATGATTCAGTGAGCCATTCATAAATACAGTCACTTGCTTGTTTCTGAACGAATCAGCCATTTGAATGGATCAGTTAAATGAATGACTGAATAACTCACTCACTAACACAGACTTGCCACCAATGGCAGTTTTATTTTCATATTTAAAGTAAATAAAAAATAAGTCCCATTTCATAAAAATAAATAAACAAATAATATTAACATTAACTGTCCCTTTAAATACGATTGGCCTAGTGGTGATTGTGTGCATTAATGCTATTAATCAGTCTATTCAATTTCTCCATCAGTTTGAACATTTGAAACTGTGGTCTCATTATATTAGACGGTTGATTAGCTGGAGGAAGGACTCTCTATTGAGGACTTTTAAGGTCACTGACAGGTTCTGTCACTCCTCAAGCAGCAGGGAGTCCGCTTCCCTCGTTATCTCGGATTTCATCAAGTGCTGGGGGCTTTTGATTGGGTGTAAAGCTTGAGTGATGGAAAAATCACTGGAATGTCAAGGATCGGATCACAGAAGTCTCAGCTGTAAGGTAAAGATCAAGAGAACCTCTCCCTGTCATTGCATCTGTGTCCGACCACTCGAATAAGTAAACCACTGGGCAGAATCAAAATCAACACAGACCTGGACATGTAGATCTTTTCCATCTGCTAAAGCAAGTGATGCATGTCTACGCAAAGCAACATCAATCTGTCGCAGAAATATGCAGGCTTACTTAACTGGCCTACTGTACGTTAGGGCTGTGCAAAAAATCGAATGCGATTTTCATGTGCATCTCGTCAGTAAAGTCGGTTCTGTGATTAGTAGTAAATCTCCAGAACGTGCTTTCAGATGGAGCGGCATTTACTACACAGAGCCGTAGTTCACTGATCAGCTATGAACTGATAAGCTCGGCAATGAATCGCCTGTGATTTTGAATGCGATTTTGTGTAGCTTGTCAGAGATCTATGGCTCTGTGTAGTAAATGGAGATTTACTACTAATCACCAGAAGCGGCTTTACTGAAGAGATGCGCATGAAAATCGCATTAGATTTTTTTGCCCAGCCCTACTGTACGTTTATCAGTGCCACATTTTTCAGGTAGTCCCCTGAAGTCAGAGTGACGTATGCAAGCTAATAAATTTGACTCTGTTTCCTCTCTGAGGCCTTGTATATCCTAAGTGGTGAGGAGAATATAGCTGTTTATTTATTCCTGTTGCTTTTTTGGCTTTCTGTTTTGGCGAGTGTTTTGATTGCTGTTGGCATGTCTGTAATGATTCAGACCCAAGAATTGTTCCATATAAACTAAATAGAGCATGGCCAGGGAATATAGATGTCAACTTAAAGAAGTTTGGGTGTAGAAAACATCACTTATACACTTTAATGTTACTAAACCTAATGAGGTTGTCTCTAGCCAGGAAGCATTTTAAGGTGGCGTGAAGGCTGTTTTAGAATGTAGGCAGCAATACTGCTCAGACTCTATCTTTTGGTTTCAAAGCAATTCATATTCAACTGCAGCATTGGACAAACTGATTGTGAAGAACGCAATCCCAGAATGCAGTACGAGTCAGGTGAGGCAAGAGGCAAGTTGTTACCGAAACGCATTGTTAAAAAAGTTGAAATGCTATTTACCCTATCCTTGTGTGTTAAATTTTTTATGTTTGCATTGTTAGCTTAGCAACAATCTACCGTTAAGCTCTTGAAATCAGCTGTGACTGTTTAGTTGCATCCCAAATGACGCACTATACACTATGCACTTACAGTATATACTATGCACTATGTACTTATCTTTGAGTGTATGAATTTTATAAGCTTATTTTGTCATTAATAATCAGAGTCTGATAGCCCCTCCCCCTCCGCTGCATAATTAAAGCTGCTACAGTTGAGTGCATGAAGTTTCCAACATTCCAGACTCTTTTCAGTTAAGTGCATCATCTGGATATTTAAAGTAGAGACCTGCACTCCCACGGGAGTACCGTGGGACCCGCGGGACCCAACACAATGGGGTGCGGCGCGGGACAACTATTGATGGGCGAGTGTGGGTGCGGGCGGGAAGAGACTCGTGTGTGTGCGGGATGCGGGAGAATAAAATGATTCGCATCGCATATCAATTATCTAAACATAAAGTGTTTAAAATATATAAATTGTTATTATCTGTTGCACAAAAGCCACAAGAACAACTAATATTCACCCGTTACAATTATTGACATGCACAAGCCAGGCCAGGTTTCTATTTATAACATGTGTTTAAAGGGTTGCGCAATGTAGCCAATCACAGACTCAGCTGTTGATTTCTGGAACGCAATGGATTAAGTGCCTGATTAAGTTAGAATCTACTCACCGCAATGCTGAAATTGCGTGCTCAGGAATCCTCTTCAAAATTTTTTTTTTTTTTTTTTTAACACACAAGTGTAGACACTGTGAAAGATTCATTTTGCATATATTTAATGTGCTATAACAGAGCTTTATGAGATCGCGATTAACTGTGATGTCAGCTTTTAGTGATAATAAAGGAAGCGCTGCTCGCATTCTGCTATGCCAAACCATGCAGGCAGCAGCACATGCTTGCTTTTCTGTTAAAAATAACAGTGGTTTGTGAATGTTGATGCTTAGCCTAAAAAACAAATATTTTATCGGGAGTGTTTATGCTGGGATGTTGTGGAGCTTAGGAGATGTTACAGCACCATTTCATGTAAATTTCTTCGAATGTACGGGAAAAAATCTATATGGATTGCTTTTATGTGGGCTTTGTGGGCGGGAGCAGGACAAAATATGAATGTTGCGGGCGGGAGCGGGACTAGATAAGATATATTTCTGCGGGAGCGGGAAAAATCTGTCCCGCGCAGGTCTCTAATTTAAAGTGTTTTTTTTTCTTTTTTTGGAACTTTTAGAATACTACATAATGACATAGAATAGTACTAAGTGTGCACGAATTGGGATGCACCTTTTTGAGTGTACAAACATAGCATTTAGCATCTAGCGCCATGAGATCAGTCAGTTAGAAATACTTAAATTTAGACAACCTTTTAAAAAATCTAATTACAATGGACTAACTACTGCTTGAATTTTAAGATATATGTGTGTTTTCTGTATTTGTATGTTTTGCATTGTTAGCTTAGCAACATGCTAACATCAAACTCTCTCATTGGAAACAACTGTAAGTCGAGCGCTATTTGAATGGCACACTAAGTTGCTGCCTATGAAGAGTGTTTCAAATCAGTCATTTCTAAAGTACATTTCAGTGAGGATGGCTTTAACTTCTAGCGCCACAACAGTTAGAATGTTTTAAACACATCTCTAGATTCCTGCATTTTGTTCCATTTTGTTGCACTCTATTGAGCTGTTTTGGAATGCCAGAGCACATGTGAATGGCCCCTTAGAAGGCAACTGTCTATGAAAGCAGTAGTTTTTAAAACAGTGCTTCATAAACTGAACTGTCATTGACCTGTAACTCATTCTGAACGTCTTACACATAACATCTGGAATCTGAGGTTGAGATGAAGCTGGCTTCACTATGGTTTGGACATTCCTCTTACTCCACAAATCAGAATTTCACACACCAACCACATTGTGCAGACAGTAATTTTTGCAATTTTATAAAACATGCTGGAACTAGCTACAATGCTAAATGTTTTTCAAACTAATGTGTGGGTACTGAAGATTTGTTTGTACACTAAGTACAGTGAGATTTGATTTGTAGTGACTAAAGTATGGGCAGAAATGGATTTCAGTGATTTATTGATACTTTTGTGGTGAGTATAAATTAAGATAATGCAGCATTGAATAAATGAGATGCAGATGTTACTGATGGAAAATCAATAATACAGGACTAGACTTTCAACCCTTATTATAAACAACTGATACAACTGTAATATATTACAATCACAGGATATTAGATTATCATATTTTTCTGAAGTCTTTAGGGCAATCAATTGATCTATCTTGTGGTAATAGCAGCACAATATTGAGAAAAAAAGTGTCTGAACAAGAACGAAACTGGATTGAATGAATCTGGTTTGGATTTGTCAAAAACGACTTGCAACAAAACACAATTGGCCAAGCAAAGGCTGCGGGCGAGTGCTTAATGACAACTAATAAAACGTTAAGGGTTCCCCAAGAGCTGTATAAAATAATTCTACTGACAATTCTGACTGTTAAGAGACAGTTGTGAAGGCCAAAGTGACCACACAAACATGAAAAACCCATTCAAAATGTCTTAGGACAGTCCTCATATGACACCTGAAATGTGCCAAATAATGTCGCCGTAAGTCAATGGGAAATTGCAAGTACACTGTGAGAATGATGGCCATGCTTGCTTTGTCTTTGTATCAGGTGGCTGACCTACAGTACATCATCTTACTGTTTATCAATGCCTAGATTTATTGAAGTCTCATTTTCCAACTGTTTGTTCAAGATGATCACAAGGAATGTTCAAGGTGTGAATGTTCATCTTGTCATTATTTTTCCTCCTGTATAAACAGGTCTGGAGAAAATTGGCGGCATGCCTCTAGTATGCACTGTTGATCTGTTTCCAAGGCAAACCACAGTACTTTTGAAGAGAAATGGCATTTAAGTATAGCTTATAAAATTAAATGCATGCTTGTACTTTTAATATACTTGAAGTAAAAATAGAGTTGAATTAAATTCAAAACTTTTTGTGGCTTTTATTTTCAATGTAGAGTCTTTAACAAAATCTTCACTTAAAAATTCACACAAGAGCAATAGTTCCTCTCTAAATATGAGAAAGCTCATCAGTCATGGAAAAATATACAACTGCATTTGATGTGATTCATGAAACTGACGCCAGAGGAGACTCGCTTTGAGGGTGGGAGAGGTGTTAACATCAATATACCTCCTCATTTATCTCCCACATTCATCAATTGTCTTCTCTCATTTGTCTTTTTCAAACTGTCCAGAAAGTCTTTTTACGGTGATGGAAGACATTGATGGACCTCATTTCAATTGACTTCTTTTTCCTTTGGGTCAGTGGCAGCTAGTAATTCTAATTACCCATAAGCTCCAGTTGTAAGTTGTGTTCTGGGTCGCCAACAGTAGCAGAAGCAGAGTAATGGAGTGAATGTGAAAACCAAAGGGATTATCTATCAACTTTTGGTTTTCATTCTAATGGCAAATAATGGATGCTTTTGTATGAATGGATTTATAAACCCTTGTTGCACAAATTAAAGTGACATTAAAGAGGTGTATATTTGGCCAGATTTCGTTTTAGTCTGTATCTGCAATTGATTTTCCCTTCCTGTTTATTAAGTAATTCTAAAGGGCTTTAAAATTTTTTTATTCTTCTCTATCACGTCTGACTGATGCAACCAGCAAAAGAGAATGAATTTGTGACTAAACACTACAGTATATTGTTGATGAGTAAAAAAGACCAGGCCAATATTAAGCCATTAACTGCCCATAAAGAAAGACCCCTTGTAAGCTTTTACTAACACAGTTAGCTCCAGATGTAACACTGTGACTTACGACCCAAATGTCCCAGTGTTAAACCCTGTCTGTCTGTCCATCTATCTATTCCACATCGGATTTGAGGACATCCTCAAGTCCTGGTCTTATGGCTCACGAAACACAGTAAATGTAAAGCCTGTAAGCCTGGTCTGTGAAATATCCCACAGATGGTAATTCATCTTCCTAGTCTGGTTTAGACTCTCCCTTATTTTCTCATATGTGTCCTTGCATTTGTTTTTATAGGCTTTGTTGGACTTTGCAGCAAAGATTAGGAGTTTGTTTTACTTCCTCAAACTCGCTGTTGGTGTCAAACTTCAGATCAGTGACTTTTTGCTCAAGGGCACCTCAGTCGTGGTATTGAAGGTGGGAGAGAGCACTGAACATTCACTCCCCCCACCTACAATCCCTGCCGGTTCGAGACTCTAACCCGCAACCTTTGGGTTACGAGTCCGACTCTCTGACCATTAGGTCACAACTTCCCCTCAAGATCTTTTAAAGATCAAGATTTAGGGAATCTGCTCAATTCATATAATAAATTTGTGTGAGAAACTCACCAAAAGTTTGTTAGTTGTTCATATAAAGTATTTTTCTTTTGCTATGTGAAAAATAGCTGTATAGAGTTTAAACATTTCTCATTTTGTGTTCCACACATAGAATAAGAACATGCAGGTTTAAAATGACATAAGGATGAGGAAATTATGTCAGATTTTTTATTTTTGGGTGAACTATTCCTTTAATACTTAAAATGCAATAGGGCCTTAGATATAGCCTTGGGGTACACTGTTTATCAGATCCCTGAAACAACATAAGGGTGAGTAAATAACAACAGAATTTTTCTGTTTTCTAATAAAAGGAAATTTGTTGTCCATATAGCAGGGGTCGGCAACCTACGGCACGCAGAGGGATCATCACTGACACGCGAGCAGTAGGAAAAACTGCATACTGACGTACATTTTGAGGTAATAACTTCTCATAGTCACACAGCCTATTAGGAGCTATAAATACTATTCAAGTGTGAGAATTAACTTGCGCTAGTCTACGGACCACTGCACATACTAGGCACTTCAGATCAAAGCCTCAGCAGTCTAACAGCGCTCGTCAATGTGAAAATGGCTGAGATGGCCAATCAAATCAAAGTAGGTGGGGTTTACTGTTCACAGAAGCAGAGCGCTAACTTCGTCAGTTTAACGTTAAAGAGAGCGAGATAAAATGAAGCTGCAAACCATTTAATATTAGTCAACTTTTAGCGATACATTTTACGATAGAAATGTTAAATGACCGACAGCTATATCCAGTGATGGAAATATATATATGTATACGTGACCCGTGCTGGCAAAATGAGTCTGAATGCGCACGGGCTAATTTTGAGCTACAGGCAAAAAAAGTGAAAAATTACGGTTTTAGTCGATTTTGAGGTTTCAAAAAAATGAGTTCATTAAGCCCTCGTCTAGCGAGCCCAATGCTCCAAATAATAATTCTAGATGTTTAATTACCTTTATTTGTTCGTTTTCTGAGAGGAGTACCTTTTCTACGCTCGTTTCTCGCGCCGACTGTCATCCGAAGCGTGCAATCCCACAGTAAAGGAATTTTTACATTTGATTATGTTTTTCTTGAATGCTTTTGTTTAGATGTAAAATGAATAAGGTAATGCATTATTAGCTTTTTTTCCCTTATATTTGTTTTAGTGTTTTTTTTTTGCATCTGTTCTTATTTATAATAAATATAAAATAAAAATAGGTTTATTGTGATTATTAATATAGTAATTATTATTAAGAGAAGAACTGGAGGAAAAGATGCAACGTTGCTAGGTGATTTTGCTTTGGAACCTTCAGAAAACTTGAATTCAATTTTTCTCAAAATTTACTTTGCTGACTTTGCTGATTTCAAACAGTTGTAGCTCAGTATTTATTTAGTATGATCCACAAATCATACATCATTCTGAAAGATCTTTTAATGAAATGTGCACATACAAATACACATTTTTTTGAAATGTGCTCATTGTGACTCTTTGTGCCAGCACAGGTCACACACACACAGATATATATATATATATATAATATATATATATATTTTTTTTTTTTAAATCCTTAATGTATGTTTAAAGAGCTCCTTAGAGTTTTTGTGCGTAGTTTTTTGTGTTATTCAGCCGCGATGCACCAGCACCGTTTAAAATAGAAAGCGAAATCAAAATAGAAAAGAAAATCAAATAGGCCTATTGTTTTTTTTTTATCGTATCATCTAAAAATATTTATGTACTGTATAAATACAGAATGTATTAAAAGGGGGCAGGGGATGGGTGTTGGCACAGTGGTTAACCAGAAAAATAAAAAATGCCACGTCATGCCGAAAAGGTTGCCGACCTCTGGTCCATATAGAAATAAACATTGACTTCCCATTCAACATGTTGAAGAGCCCTGAAGGAAACATAAAGTAAGAATAATGGTCTTCTGATGACCAGTGCATCCCACTGGAGGTTTTTGCGGTTGTGACCTACGTGTTTTTGAGTTCGCTGCCTATTTAGGACTGTGGACTAAATGCCTCTCTCTAGGGGGAAAGTGTGCCTCTACAGACGTACAGCACTGATGAGAGGCCTCCGCTGCGGCACCCTTCAGCCCCAGAGTTGTTTTCTTAATTACACTCTGGGACGACGTCATCTCCCTAAGGTCCCATGGGGTGCATGTTTAATTGCTTCAGTCCCAGACTGGAGGTGTTGAAAGTGTGCTCGCAAACACACACGGACATGCACAAGGACGTATGTGCCACTTAAGTGCAGTTTGTGAGAGATAAGTCAAGTGAGGCAACCCAAATCCTGTCAATTACCCGACCCAAACCGAAGCCCTTGCTGCTTTGCTCAAGACAGACTATTATCTGTCTTCATTCTGAAAGACTTGCTAAAGACGAGAGACATGTATCACCAATTGTCACAAGGTTGCTGTGATTTATTCTGAAAGTATGATTACAAAAAGTCAACAGATTGACCATGGTGTTTACGTTTAGGGTGGACGTTTTGTCTTGCATTTTAAAGCATGAGGTCAGGACATTTCAACAGGAGACACAACTGAAATCAAATGATGCTCAAAGAGTATGAATAATAAATATGTTTTTGAAGGTTAGAAAGAGTAACTGACTTCCAGGTTTGTGCTCATATAGGAAACAGTTACAAGTTAGCCCAGAAACATACTTTGTAGCAAACGCAGATGTGACAGCTTGGTCAGAGCATTTCAGGCACGCAGTCTGACTGGACATACTTGCATGTAGTACATATTTGCATGTGCTCTTGCGCTGACAGTTACAAATTGGAGTTATCCTTATAAAAAGTATTTAATGTGAATTGTTTTGAATGTGCACTTATAGTGTATTTCAAATCTTAAAAGTACATATTTAAAAAAAAAAACAGTACTTGCAGATAATATTAATTAAATAAAAGGCCACTTACGTTTACTTAAAAAATACATGATTTACAAATTTCAGTATAAATTATATTAAAGTAAGTTTTAGTTTACCATAAATGCTTGTCATTACAGTAAACTTCATCCATATTTCAAAGACAATAGACATAATTATGAAATTACATATAACTTGCTGTGAAGGTGGGCCAAAAAAGCATGTTAAAGTTAAGCTGATTGCTTTTAATTCAAATATATTACATTGTCATTTAATTGCAATTAACACACAATTAAGTGTTTGAAAACTTAAGTATATTATTTTCATAAGTAGTGCTCTTTTTACAAGTATGCTAAAGTGTCCTTTTTCCCCAGAGATATCTGCACTATTAAGCCCAACTTAACTGCTAATATTCTCTCTATTTTGAGAAATTCTGGCACCCCATCAGCCCCAGAGAAAGTGATTCAGATTGTTTTCATCTTTCCTTCCTCTAGTTAGCAGCAATCTTGGCTCGAGCTCTGTTCAGTGTTAATGCCCTGATGGCTTCATTAGCCCATGCCAGAGCCCGGGACCCTGAGTCATCTACTCTGCTTATCTCCTGCACCTTGTTGCCATGGATACAAAGGGGTTACACAGTCAGGGGTCATCACCGTGACGCACCATTGTGTCAGCTATCAGGAACTACATCCCACAGGTCACATTCCTGGTGCCAAAGGACTGTATTTTTGCAATGACATAGACTGTAATAAAAATGTTTTACTGTCTTGCCAAGACTTGGCCTCTGAGGACTATTGGAAAAATAACTCAGCTTAATTTAGTGGTTCTCTTTGAGTATGCCACTGTGAACAAGTCAAAAGGTCTTATATAATCTCATTTAAATAACTCAAAAGTCTCAAAGGACTTTTGTGTGTTTTTTTTTATGTGGGTGAATCTTCATTCTGTGTCCAGTGTTTTGTTAATATATGAGATATTCTTCTCAAATCTTCCCAGTACACACAATATGTGGTGCAGCTGTCAAAATGAAACCAGTGGGTGTGATGCAAAAAATCCTTCCTGGAGAAATTGAGACATTTAGCCAGTCTCAAATGCCAGGAATGTTTCTTTTGGTTTCAATCCACCCTTCTGTCAGAAAGAAAATCCTCAACATTTGCAGGAGTTTTACTGATAAACACCAGTGGGAAAGTCAGAGGACACTGGAAAATCAATTGTCTGTGCGTCTGCCAGCAGAACTTAATTTTCTGAGGTTAAATAAGCAGTTTAAGTGAGGAAGTTGACTCAATTCAAAAATAATGAACCAAGTCATTAGTTGAAGTATGATAACTGCTTTCAAATAAAAGTGTCAGTGGAGCAGTGCTGGGTAGTAAACTACACTTTACACATTATCACATTAGTAACTGCACTACTACATTATAGCTACATAAGACATGAGGATGAGAAAATGATGTCAGAATTTTTATTTTTGGGTGAACTATTCCTTTAATACTTAAATGCCATAGGACCTAAGATATAGTCTTGGGGGACACCATGTATCAGATGCCTGTTGAAGTTGGTTGCAATGACATAAGGGTGAATAAGTCCCCCAGCCTTATTTATTTTCTTTACCATAACCATAAGTCGAATTGGTCAGTAGAGTTGATCCAGACCGGGGACTTCCTCAGACTTCAGCATAACCTTTCAGTCACTGACCCTCCAGTCGGGCTTGTTTGTGTGTTTTTTTGCGGATTTTTAGTAACAAGCCACTTTTCAACCCAGATTAGCAATTGTTTGTAGTCATGGCCAAAGTGCTATCCTCAGTCAGACAGTGATATTGCACACACAGCGTTATCGCTGCAAAAATCACACTACTCTAGTGTATGGTTCAACTTGTGTGGTTCATATGAACAGTACTAGATATTGACCTAATTGTTATTATACTGTACCCGTCGTTGTAACCTATTAGCTTATTACAAATACAACTGACTTGATTTGGTGTTTCAATCTTGTTGTGACATGGGGAGTTTAGTATCCCAGTGTGCGAAATTGGTATATTATAGGGTTGGTTAGCACAGTGTTGTTGAGAGGAAACAAATTAAAACTATCTCACGTTTACGGTAATATTAATGGTAGTGTTTTTGGGTACTTGTACTTTTTATGATTATGTATTATTTAAAGACTCGGTACGTTTACTTAAGTACAAATGAGCAAAAAATCTCGTTTCCCGTTTATTCCCAGTGTCTTTTTTTTCCAGTTGTTTCCATGATCGGATTGCCCCTTCTTCGTCCCCGATAATGCCTCACTCTGTCTGCTGGAGCCAGGGGACCGAAGCTACATCGAGGCACCATTACTAGGACTGTTCCAAGCTGCTAGGCAAGCACACCAAGCTAACTGCGTGTACTGGCTGTCGACCTTGTGTTGTTACTTCTGAGACGCGCAATGTCAACAACATGCAGATGCAGAGCGCCGTCTCCAAAAGAATGGTCCTGAGAGGATCTTCCGGCGCGTTTTGTGGAAGTGGATTAGGGGGAGAAAGTAACAAATGGTTCACCTCTCACAATACTCCCTGTAGATGGGTACGTCAGTCCAGATTCACTGCCGGACCCAGAGCCCAAGCCCCCCACTCACCCCGCTGTTGGAGCTAAAGGCCCGAGTGCACACCGAAGACGGGAGTAGCTCAAATTCCCGTTGCAGATCTACGACGCCAGCGCGCAGCTTCAATGCGCGATAAGAGAGATTCTTCACTGGAGCGGAGGATCGCCCGGAGTAAGAGGAGAGGAAGCTCCACCCTGCGGACGCTGGGGCTGGAGGGGCGCTGAGTTTTATTGGTGGGCTGGCGTGAAGTGCCAAAGCAGAAGAGGTGGCGAGGGCGTTCGTTCCCCGGACTCCATGTCCGAAGAGTTGAACTACAAAGTGACACTCCTCCCTGAGCAACCATCCGTCCTAGTATCGCCTTTAGAGGAGGGCCTTGACGTGTGTCCAGTAGAGGCTCTAGCCCTGAAGGTTGATTTCCGGGATGCACAAATTGCACCGCCACTCCCACCACGCTCCTGCTCAGAGCCCTCGCCCAACCCTGGCCCACCCCGGATCCGCAGGCATTCCGCCCCGTTTGTTGGCTCTCCGTCTCCGCCTCGGGGTCCTCCACCACTCCGTTGGTCGTGACCCCCTGGAGTCGGGACGGCCATTACCTCCTGCCATGGATACTCCCTTGACCTGTGAAGGCCTCCAACCGTGGGGTCAACATTATGGCGATGGCCTGCGTTCCTGCTTGGCTCCTCCTTGACTCCAAGGGGCCTACCGGCCTGTCTCCTCCGGGCTCCTCCCGCCAGGCTCGCCTGGTCGTCTGTCTGCTTAGCCCTCTCGATCCTGGGTGTCCCATTCCTCCTCCGGAACCTCACCTCCCAAGTTTCCACCCATGCCTCCCTCTGTTGTTGCCACGGTGCGAGGACACACGGAGGGGGCGTAATGTCAGGATCATGGACTGTCTGTGACATGTTTTGCCCCGTTTCTGTTCCCTTATTTGGTCATGTTCCTGCCCTTGTTTTGTTAATTAGTTTGATTTGTCATCCCATACACCTGTGTTTTCCCAATCATCCCCTGTATTTAAGTCCTAGCCTGTGCAGTCTGTCTCTGTCAGGTCTACCTGTATGGTCATGTGTTTCGTGCAGTTCCAAGTGTTGGATGTACCTGTGGTTTCTTGGAATTAAAGACGGTTTCGTATTATCCGCGGTATCATAGTTCCTAAGGCATCAAGATGACGACCAGGGTAGTTATGCCAAATGGTATGCACAAATGATTGTGAAAAAGTCATCAGGAATCAAAATTACCTATTACTTTTTTAGTGCACATTATTCTCTTGTGGGTGAACCAATTCAATCCTGCACAAAAGTACCTACACTGGGGGGAAAAAATTTGGGATGCCGCCGTACTATTTAATTGAAAAACATGGTCAAAATTGACTTTCGCTCTGATGGTCAGTTTGGCTCTGATTACGTCAGATTGCGGCTTGGGGGAAATCCTCTGTTAAGCATATTGACATAAGGACGGCGTTTCAGGGTCCCATTTCCACTGAGGAATACTATCTCAGCAGCCAATTATGCGCACATTGAATCATCTTACATATTTAAGCTAAGCTTTTAAAAAATTGATGTACCACACTACAGTTCCTCCAGCAGTACTCACACAATGTTCAGGCAGCTAGTATTTTCGTTTCCGAAATCACGTGATTGAGCCATCTTGGTGATTTCAGTATGGAGTTAACTTACATGGATGGATCGTGAGTTTTGTTGTCTTTGGGGGGGCGCTGGGCAGAGAGTTAGGACCCAGAAGGCTGGGGTCGAATAGAAGCAATGATATCAGACATCACATAACAAGCAGATCTTCTTAACCCACCATCCAACCGCCGATATGGCTCATGAGCAAGAGATTGGAGGGCGAGGTTGAGTGCCACCACAAAATAAAGACCTCGACCCTTTTTCGCGAATAATTCCGGTTCTCACCTTGGAAAATCATCTCAAACATGACATCAGTGAACTTCTGGTCACTCTATGTTGGGTTGTTTACATATTTATAATTTTACGAAATTTGTCAATAAGATAAAAGTGGGGTTTGTTCAAAGTGGGAAGCTGACAGAAATCCACAAGGAGACCAGGATATGAATTAATATTTTTTTTTGGTCATTTCATTATTACAATATCAGAACCCAGCGTTCAAGAAAGAGTAAGTAAACTAGTAATGGCGATTTTTGAGAAGAGTAATTTGTACTTTTACTTAAGTACTGTTTTGACACCAGTACTTTTACTTGTAATTGAGTATTATTTCAGCAATGTAACAATACTTGTACTTAAGTACAAATTTTCAGTACTCTTTCCACAACTGGCTGGTATCATATTTTTGATAGATCAACTATAATGAAATGAATTATTTATATTCATAAATAAATCTGCTGTATTTTGCAGATTTTACAGTAACAATATACTTTTTTAATAAATAAACACTGTAGCATGAAAAAATGCTAACGTCACACTGTATTCCACACTGGGCTTCTCACATATTATGGATTTTAGTCTGTTGATACATTCAAATGATTCATATGACTGAATTCAAATTAGCTATTAGACTTTACAAAACAGCATTATCATACTAAAATGCATTAGCTACTCCATCATTAGTTGTCAGTATAGTTGTGCAGATATTACAGCCAGTTCAAGAAAAGGATTCACTGACTAGATTCTTTCTACAGGTACGACACAGTACTATAGGGTTGTTAGCTTATTGTAAGTTGGATCAACTACAATTTCCCCCCCAAACAAAGGACTAAGATGCAAACCTGAACCGTCATGTCCCTCAAAAGCTTCTTACTTCTTAATACAACTGTCATATTCAGCTAATTCAAAAGTCTTCTTGTTTACTTGTTCTCATTTCCTGTCTTCTTTAGCTTGGCTTTCAAATTAGACTTCAAGATACCTGCAAGCAAAACATGTGACTTCTCTCCATTAATGAATAACTTCTGGATTTTGCATCTCGATGCCAACCTTTGGATGTCTGCCGCCCTGCACTCGTAAACACATGGCGCCCCTGAGATTATGTATACATTCTATTAACAGCCCTGAAGGAGGAGAATAGCAACTATGGCACACTCTAGACATTATACAAGCCCATCCCACCCGATTAGACAGCATAACCTTCTTGCAGAGGAGAGGAAGCGCGTACTACATTCCCGCAGGTTCCGGAACGTGTTTTCTGAAGGTGGGGGTGTCTTTAGTGACAACCCCAGGGGCAGCTATGTAGATGGTTTTTTCCTTTATCGATGATAAATGAGCTGTTTTGCCGGCCTGCCCACTAGATGGTTGATTATTAGCCCTCGCTATTTCTTGTTGGATCGGTGGTGTCACTTGTGTTTGTTGGCTTGGTCCCCCTCTTTTCTTTCCGAAAGTTTCTCCCTGCTATTAAATGACCTATATTCATTAATTATATTATGTTATTCTATCCATTTGAGGCAATTCGCGAAGTATTCCTTCCTTTCTTTCCCTCCCCCCTGGCGAGGGGCCGAGCGGCGTCGGGGGGTTCGTGTTGCCACCCTGCAGCCTTGTTTCTTCCGCCCTCTGCCCCCCCCCCTTGGCTCCTCTTCGTCCTTGACTTTTTACATCCTTTCCAGTACTCCCCCCTTCTCTGCCTTAGACCCCCATCCCCCAGCCCCTCCGTCCTAACTATATCCACACCTCCTCTTTTCTTTTTTTTTCCCCCCTTTGTCTCCTTCCTTTTTCTCTCTCTTTATGATGTATAATCTATCTGTATCTCGTTGCTCCTCGTATTCTCCCTAATCATCCGTCTTCTCTTCTACGTTTTCCCAGGCGCGCTCTTCCCCATGGTCATCCCGGTTTATATTTTCTCATTGCTTGTTTTCTCCTTTTTATGTTTTTCATACCCCCTCCTGCCCCTTTTCCCTTTGTTCCTGTTTCATGGCATCTTCGGCTTCAGCTGTCGGCCGGCTCTTGGCCAGACTCTTCTACCCCCTCTTCTTCGCTCTCTTCCGTTTTCCTCTTCCTGAGTCACTCTCCCGCCCATTCCGCTTTGATTCTTCTCCATACCCCCACCCCCCACACCCACACACCAACCAGCCCACCCGACCCCGACACCAAAAAAAAAAAAAAAAACCCGACAAAACAAAAAAAAAAAAAAAGACAAAAAAATCAAAAAAAAAAGAAAATAAGAAATTATTGGTATTTTTTAGAATGTAAATGTAATATTATTGATCATTTTTATAATATTAATATTTTCACTTTTTTATTATTTTTGTAGTTCGACAAATCACTAATAATCGGACTACAGATGTAGGAGAGAGGAAATAATTGTATATTTAAAATCATGTTTTAAAAATAAACAATTATTTACAGTGCATCTTTTATACAGTGTAATTTGGTTGTGTTTCATAATTACATTAATTATTATAGCACCTTTTTATAGCAATTTAGGACACAGTGCAAACATATTTACTGCTGACTATTATAAGATTAAAATAAAATAAAAAAAAATTAAAAAAAAAACAAAAAAAAACACAACAAAAAACCTTTTACAAAATAAGGAAGACTGGAACCAAAAAATGGCACAGAGGACCGAATTAAATTTGTCGTTTTTCGAGGCCGCAAGCAGAGAGTTAAAAGTGGTATACCCCCTTCCCCTGGTTCATATGTGATCCATCAAAAACGGGACTCTTCGGGCTAGACCATGATGGGTCCTCACGGCGTAACGGAAATAAGCGAACGGCAGCCTTCAGAAGAGCAAGATTAGCTGAAAAAGATGGCCGCTGTTTTTTTTTACCACAGCAACAAAAGAGAAGACTTCGACGTAGTAGGGGAGGACGGTAACAATTAGTGGTTGCAGAGCATGAAATTCACAAGTCAGGACGCTATTTCATCGATTTTCCACCACACTGGTCCCTCTGATTATCTCACCTATGAAAAGTGAATATCAAATATGTGTGGAAGAGAGTGAGTTCTGGACTGCTGAGGAGGAGCTGTATGTCGTGGTATATTCTGCTTTCCAGCAGTACTGGGTTGGCCCGCTTCTATAAGATGACTGCCCCCACAGGACGGCGCAGCGGGAGTGGAAGAGCAGAAAGGACCAGGTAGGGGACTGTCAGGACGCTAAATACGCCCAGTCACCTCACAAAATCTACCACAAATACCTCAATATCCAGCTTCCGTAAGTATGGACCCAGATACAGGAATGGTTTACTCTGTCAATCCCACCTGTCGTAGTGCTGGAGCAACAGAAACATACAAACAGCTATGAGCCTTGTAGAAGCCTGAAAATTATGAGTAATCAGTACTAAGAGTAAATTATGTAGTTTCTGTAATATGATTCTAATCTCAAAGAGTAGAGTAATCTACCTACATATACTCTACTTCTCATTTTAATACCTTTTTGGTTAAGTTGCGATTCGTACAATTAACAACTATTACATGTCACCTTATTTTACTGTTCTTGAACCACTGTTACCAGTGCAATCTTTCTTGTACACGGTTCCCTCCTCCACCTTTTCAGTACTGGAACAATAACGATAAACATGATGGGTGAGCCTGAAGTTGACATTTACTTCTCCCAATGACGTACTAATGGGCGTATAAACTCTGATACCACCCCTCACAAAGCAACATTGGTTTCTGAGCAGTACTATGATAATTGCAAATTCAAATTATATTGTTATTATTATATATTTCCTAAATGAAGAATTTTTTGAACTGAATGTTTGTTGTGGATCCGATTCTTAATTTTAAATTCATACAAGTCATTCATCTATAATAAATAGGACAACTCTGGGATGGAACTATTGTGATTGGACAATTATATTGCAATATTTTAATTCAGGATTTAAGATTTTGTATATGGAATTTAAAAGACACTAGGATACTGAACCCCACTATATGGCCAAAGTAGATCGCAACTTGTTTTTTGTTTCTGTCGTCATCAGATCACTAATGCATATTTAATAGCAATTTATAAAATATATAATTTTGGGAGACACGATAAGTAGTATGTTATAAGATTATAAAGGATTAACAGTTTCTATCCTACAATTATTATATTATAACAAAGTAAACAAGAAATATACAGTATAAAAAATACATAAATGTTATAAATAAATTGGTATGTTTCTAAAAGTTGCAATTCCAAGATTTAGATTTGAGGTCAAAATTAAATAACTTTGACAAACGAGAATCCCAAAAGCAATATGTTAGATGAAGATACAGACACATAGTCCACAACTTCAAAATGGGAATATGTTTTTGCCATTATGGTCAAAGGGAAAAAACCGACGACAATGACATTTGGCACAATGAACCAAAACCCTGTCCATATCATCTTCTCTAAATCAGAAAAACAGAAATATGCCACATCCTTAGCCCATCAATATCGACTGAGCAGCGGCGCTCGCGATTGACCCACTGGGCCCTTCCGGTCTTCCTGGAGCCCACAAACAGATTGTGCTTAGCTTCAACGAACTGAGGAAGAGGATAACCCACGACATGCTTCAGAGCGTTTGTTGTTGAGCGGCGTGCCGAGCTCACGATTCGTAGGCTGGGCTGCGCGGGAGGCAACCCAGCCTTCGTGCTGAGTAAGGAAGCCCGGGCTAGTTCGAGAAAAAGTTCCCATGGTTAATCAGTTGCACTGATCTTTATTTTCTGCCTTTCAAGAGGTCCACCCTACTGACAACAACAGCTCGCGGTCCGGAAAGAGCCAGTGATCCAACTTTGAAAAGCATTAGTGCGCAACCTTAGACACATCCTATCGAGCGGGTCCTCCTGTACAGCTAACCGCCGTTTTAAACACTGTCAAAGTGGTCAGAATAGATGGGAAATTAATTTGGTATGGTTAGCAACTTTCGTACGATGAACGCCCGGTATAGAAAGTCAAACAATTGGCGGGCTTGAAACAAATGAGAGCAGCAGGTCGGGTGTTGGCGCTCAGGGGAAGCATGTTTCCCATTGATGTAGGAGGGAATTGTTAGGTTGACACCCTTCGGACTCGCTCTAGGATGGGGACCCCTGGGGGATGGGTTTCGACTACGGAAAAAAATTGGGTTGAGCGCAAACATATGCAAAATGAAGAAGGTTTCTCTATGCTCCATTTCATCCCCTCAAAATCTAAAGCTCATTTACGCTGGTTAGCTCGGGACATAATAACTCTAGTGACCAAGACTTTCCGCGAGTGACGGAAACCAAAATGCTACTACTGCCACTCAGAGGAAGCTGATTTATCGCGAAATGTATTAACATTTCAATGTGAGAATGTAGAACTGACCACATGTGTATCAGCTCCCGATAAGCTGGATTCATTCTGGTTTCACGACAAGTTACCCAAAAATGAAAACTTGAGTTTAGGCCCAGGCCGGCTAAGACAGAAGAATACAAGATTTTTTCTTTAGAAATGAAAGTAAGGGAAAAATTTTAATAACTTTTACTTAAAAATAAAAACCATAAATTTATCTTCATGATTAACACAAATGCCTAAGGATGAACTGATTAACATTCTTTTTTCTTTCTCCAAGTCCCAACGTAACCGTTTTTATCACCCTCAGACCTCAGAGATGTACCCGATTGAGTTTGTGTCCTCAGCCGAAACAGCTTTTGGAGAAATGTAGCATCGCATCACTTGCTCAGCAATGGATCCTCTGCAGTGAATTGGTGCCGTCAGAATGAGAGTTCAAACAGCTGATTTATAAACATCACAATAATCCACAAGTATCCACACCACTCCAGTCCATCAGTTATTGTCTTGTGAAGTGAAAAACTGCATGTTTGTAACAAACAAATCCATCATTAAGGTGTTTTTAACTTCAAAGCATTGCTGGACTCTCATTCTGACGGCACCCATTCACTGCAGAGGAGCCATTGGTGAGCAAATGATGAAATGCTACATTTCTCCAAATCTGTACTAATGAAGACACAAACTAATCTACATCTTGGCTGGCCTAAGGGTGGGTAAATTATCAGCAATTTTTGATTTTTAGCTGAACTATTCCTTTAAGTGCTTTGGTATCAGGTTTACAGCTGCGTTACATTATACCCTCCAGGTTGATTCAGCGATTGTGATTTCTGAATGTACTGTGTTGGCTGGAGCACAGGTGCTCAAGGAGAGATCAGGGACTCTTATTAGCTCCGTTTGTTGACTCAAGCCTATTAATCTCCCTAAGAAAGCAAAAGAAAACATATCATTCCTGGCACAACAACAACTATGTGTGAGCTGTGCAAGGTGGGGATCGTCTGGCAGATACTAAAATAGGCATATTATTCATTAGAGTACTTTCGGTATTCTTTATGTCTCTATTTAGAAGATATGAATACAGTTGGGAAAGCAAGAGAGATTTGAATTATGCTGTATTAAAAAGGTCCCCTCTGTGGCTTTGGTTTTTATAGAATGAGTGGGATTTGGTTTCAATCATAATTAATGAGTCTTTGGAGGTTTGTGGGTTATTATGTGCTGATTCTAGAGTCAGTAATGTTGCAGACGTACTTTTGACTATCAGCATAAAGTCTGGTCCACGTTATTGTTTTAGCCAATTAACATGTCCTTCTCCGTTACTTTTTAATGGCTTATTTAAAGAACAAAACAAATCAGAAAGTTGTATTTCATTATGTTTCTACTTATACTGGTCATGTAAAGTTCAGCAGTTCAGCTCTGTTTTGGAAAATTAATCTAAAAATCTTAGAGGATGATAAGGATATATGCTAGCCAATAAAAAAAAATAAAATAACAAATATGTAAACTCCAAATAAAATTGACAAGGTTGAAGTATCAGTGGTCTGCAATATTTATTTATTTATTTTGTGCTGATTTTTTAAATATTACCTTCAGTCAAATTAAGTAATTAAATCATAATAATGATAGCAATAATATCAAATTAAGTAATTAAATAATAACAATGATAACCATGCCATAGATAATATTTATTATTATTATTATTATATTATTATTTAATATTATTTTAGAAAACAAAACTAATACCGAAACAGTTTTCTTTTAATGGAATCCAGTACTTTAGTGAGTGTTGACTTGAATGAATGATCAAAATTGAGGGCTATGGGGAAGAAAAAAAAAACCGAGGTTGTTAAAATAAAATCTGTATCGTATTTCGGTTAGGAGTTTGGTTGGTGAGTACGTGCACCCACCATTGGTACAAACATTACAATTAGTCAAAAGTCGCTTTCGAAAGATTCCTGTATAGGCTCAAAGGTAGAGTATAGATGCAACAGTTCTCTTGAAGCAGGATTTGGATATACAGCCACTAGCATCTGCCAAATGCATAAATGTAAAGAACAAAGCAAGGCACGTAAGGGGAAGAAATCGTCAGCTTTCCGGAAGAGGAGTAGTTGCTAGTTGATATTTACTCACTTCCAGGTGAAAAAACCCACACAATGTGAACCAAGAGAGAAATAGCAGCTCACTCCAAATTCAAAGCCTGCTTCCTTGGACACATGTTTCTCTAAAATGGTAAGAAAGACGAAAAGCTAGAGCCTGTCAGGGTCACATTCGAAAAAAATGACCTAATTTTCAACCTTGACCGGCAAAGCTTGAAGAGTGACTTCAGACATTGTCCTACTAATGCTGCTTTAAATAATTGAAAATACAGTCAAAGTGCTCCTATCCTTTGCTGGGACACTTTTCTGCCTGGATCTCACATGTTAAGCACACTGAGGTTTCTCTAGGACAAAAAGCCTCTTGAAGGAAGGTGGAAATACTGGAAACCTCTTAACAGGCAGACGGGAAAATAACGATCCCTGCAGGGCGACACATAGTCAGGAACTTTGTCAAAGTAATGGATGAACACTCTCACTTCCTCTTGAGCTTGTGAGCGGACAGAATACAGGGACCGGCGGTGAGTCTTTCAATGCTCTGCACCAACAATCTCTGATGCAATCTGGCATCACCACTTCAGACTCTGTCAACTGTCCCTTTACACGCATATACTGTATACACATATATTGCACATACATGTTCCCATATAGATGTGAATGTATGTACACATATATATACACACACACACACACACAAATAAGTTACAGCAGATTTCTAGTTCCCAGCATGCTTTGCTTCTGACCGTTAAAGGAGAGTAAATCTTAAAATTAAGTGTTATTTCATATGTTTTGCTCAACATTAATATAGGGGGGGTCTGAAAGTGTTTAATGTTGTATTATTTTGGAATGTAAAAGGGTTTCTGGTATGTCTGAGTTTTTGGGGTTACCGTTGTGCTGAAGAGAGTCTGTGGTTAGGCTGACGAATGGCCAAACACCAATAAGAATATATGTTATTTTAATTGCAAAGTAATGGCTGTGCACTCTTTAGCACAGTGATCATCTATTTGCTGGTGTTTTTATAACTATGGTCACTTTTTATCTAGATTTTTTTCATGAAAGTGTCATTTGCATTCAAACATTTATTTTATGAGTAATTTTGTATTGCACGGTAATGGTATATCTGTATTGAAATAGTTGTTTTTGTCAAAAATGTAATGACAAAATATTTATATATTAAATTAACACACTTTCATGACTTTTTTATATTTTGGCAAAATGGTGGTGATTTTGTGCAATGTGCTTATGCACCACTGAGAGTTAGGATTAGGAATAGAGTTAGAGATGATCCTTCATGCTTAGTTAAAAAAAAAATCATATTTTGCATGAAAATCAAATTGTACGAAATCATACGCAATTGTCAATTTGTAAAATAATTACATTTCTCATGAGATCGGGTTATATATTACCATGTGCTAAAGCCTAAAACTTCAGTTAAAACACAAAAATCAAAACAGCACAACTAAAATTAGAAAAAAAAGGCTCTGAATTCTGATTGGCTGATCCACATTCATATATATTGCATAGGCCAGGGGTCTCCAACTCTGCTCCTGGTGAGCTACCATCCTGACGATTTCAGCTCCAATCCCAATCAGGCACACCTGAACCAGCTAATCAAGGTGTTCAGAGCTACTTGTCAATTACATGCAGGTGTACTGGAGCAAGCTTGGAACTGAAGTCTGCAGGAAGGGTTGGAGATCCCTGCCACTGACAATAAACTGCATTTTACATTTTTAGCCATTCCTAATAACGAGTTCTTCCTCATATTGACTTAGGGACTCTTGTTTCATCACATTAGGCAAACTGATCTAATAGCCACACAAATATATTGCATAAATTGTGCCGTCGCGTATACCATCATGCCCTAACTGGCCCATTAAAACTACTTAGTTACATCTAACTGTGTAAAATTAAAGTGAATTCAGAAATGAGCAGCCAAACTCAACTTGTACAAAGAGAGATACAGAAAATTTCTTATTCATTGAAAGTCTCAATGTGAATGAAAGGGGCCGGTCGGCGCACTAAGATCCGCAGAGAGCTGTGAAAAGATCTGCTACCCCGTGAGCAAACAACACTGGGTTCAACCAGCCGAAAAACAAGCAACCGAGCCTCCCGTTTAACACGCACAAAGACACCAGCTTAACGCTTTACAACCAAACGCATTCAAAATCAGCCCTATTCTTGGCAAACCGCAGCCATTGAGTGTAAAAACACTGAATTTTTCGCAATTCATTAGTCTTTTTATAATGCAAAAATCCACAATTTAAAGAAACAGCAGTCAAAAGGTTTCATGTTCCTTGGTTATCATTCAGTGAGTGAGCCGAAGTAGGCCGTTCATCCCGTGGGTAATGTAGCACTAGTGAGCTCCAGGGACACAAACACAGCCCATGCCAGCAGATTTTGTAGTAAAGAAAGGATAGTTTACATGAACGCATCCACCTCGATTTTGAGGACGACATTGTTTAACTCATTAGGAAGACTTTAGGTTTTCAGGAAGGATTACAGTTTCTCTGCAACATAATATGGAGCAAATGAGTGACGGATGTGTCGAGTGCTAGAGGGCGGGAAGGTTATCTGAGTATGTTAGGAAGGTGTCATGGTTGAATGAGTATGTGGACCTCCACCCTGCTTACAAATGGCATTGCAAAGGCAAAAACTTTCTATGTACTTTTATTAAAAGTCATTTGTTCTTTTGTTGTGACGTGCTTTATTTGTTTAATGTAGAACTTAAATTGGAAGTCATTCATAAAGCTCTTTGAGATCATTGTAATATGAATTTAAACTTTTATGTAGGCTGTTAATTGCTTATGAACTCGTTCTCAATTTATCAAAACCTGGGGGAAATCCAGAAAATAACAATTGGTTTTATTTATTGGTGTGTTTAATGTGTTTTTGTGATATTATCAATTATATTGGGATATTATGGGTATTTTCAACTATGACTACGTTTGGCCTTCTAATATAGTCTCTTAAGCTCAAATTTTGATTTGATCAAATATACAGTAAAACTGTAATATTGTGAAACATTATTACAATTTTAAATAACTGTTTTCTTTTTTAATATATTTTAAAATGTCATTAATTCATGTAGTGTAAAGCTGAATTTTCAGCATCGTTACTACAATCTTCAGTGTCACATGATACTTCAGAAATAATTCTAATAGACGATTTGCGGCTCAAGAAAATTTCTGATTTTTTTACTTCAGTTGAAACACCAGTTGTGGATGCTTCATACATGATACATTTTTGGAAACATTTTTGAATAGACAGTTCAAAAGAACAGCATTTATTTGAATTAAATTGTATTTATTTGTGTAATGGAAATGATGATGGAATATAATATTTTGTCTATGTTAAGGCTAATGGCATTTTATGTATCCTAAATAAACACAAATAAATAATATGTTCACACCACTTCATTATTATACTGTGTGCGTGTGTGTGCGCGTGCGTGCGTGTATGTGTGTGTGCGTGGTGTTTACAAAAGTAAAATAAAATCTTAATATAACATATAAATTATTAATAAATATAAGAAAGAATAAAAATTAATACAAACAAATACAATAATTTATACAAGCAAAATAATAATATAATAAAAAATATACAATTTAATAAATGAATAAACACCTTTTTATCAAAGTCGAACATTTTGCTAATGATTTTTCAGTTTATACTTTGACAAAAATGAAAATGTATGCATATTTTGAATAATCTTCTAGTATTTTTATTATTTAAATGTAAGTGTGGTAGTAGGCCAATTGTGGTTCATGTGAGCATTCCGGTGGAGAATAACTCCCCCACTAACAGATGAACCCACTAGGCAGTGTTGGAAACTCTGGTTTGCTTCATAACCAAATTACCAAGCATGGCCGTGTCACATGGTTCAATGTTTTGCCCCGTGTGTGAAATCTTTCAGCTGTACCCCCCTACAACTCCCAGTGATCTTGAACATCACATTCTGCTCCTCGAGTCCAGTTCTGCACTGAAATCAGTAATCAACAGACCAGAGAAAGCACTTCTCCTTCACATACCAGCCCATCTCTGCACTCCTCAGCCGCAAATACCTGCGTCTGGCAACAAAATGAAGAGAGACAGATGATCTGTCCACTTCAGCTGTTTTCAATCTGACAGGATCCAGGAATATTGGCCACTTCTGCCTTAAGGAGTGATGTGATGGGGTGCCTTAAAAGGCCAGAAGTTATAATAATATATAAAAAGGTAAATATCTGCCCCATCTTGTCCAGGGTTCTGGATTTCCAAATATACAGCATTGATGAGTAATGTTATATTTACTAGGTGTCATTGTTTCATGTTTTGGTGAGCAAATTCCTGCAAATCTTCACACATTTGTTTCTTTTAACCATTTACCAGCATGAAACAATGAGATAAAAAAAATGAAGGTTCCTTCTCAGGATGTGTATTAGAGTATATACAGTATGTGTGAGTGAACAATATATGTACAACATCTGTATTATTACCTTTTCTACTTTATTATTTTTATTATTAATTACAATTCAGTATGCAAATCATGTCATCGCTGTTGGAATGTTGCATGCTGAACATACACTGTAACTGATTTTTGTAATTTGAACAGTATTATACTGTAATATGTACAGTAAGATACTGTAAAATGTGTATACAGTATTTTACTGTAAACCGCAAAGGATTATGGTAAAATATACTGTCACTACTGTATTTCCTCACTACTGTAAATCAACTTAAATCAATAGTATACTGTTGGAAGGGAATGAGAGATTTTCATACTGCAATCTTAAATTTCTTTGTAGGTGTAATGTATACCAAAAGCATAAAATTGTTAGAGGACCTAAAGTTCAACAAAGATGTTTAAATGGAGTTTGTACATTAAGTACAAAAAAGGAAAACAAAACAAGAAGGTAAAGCAAAACTAAACTAAACAAAACTAGAAAGCAAGCAAAACAAAACAAAGAAAAACAGGAAAGCAAATCAAATTAAAACAAAACTAAACTAAACAGAAAAGCAGAACAAAATAAAACAAAACAGGAAAACCATAAAGCAAAATAAAACAGTAACAAAGCAAAAAACAAAAAAAGCAAATTAAAACAAAAAAACAAAGCGAAATAAAACAAAACAAAACAACAGGCAAAACAAAACATGAGTGTCAATATTAGGATTAAGAATGATTTGTCAGTCTTTCATTAAAACCAAAAATAAAATTTTAAAAAATATGTAGTTTGAGAAAATTCAGGAAATTCCTTACAAATTAATCTTAAAGGGGTCATATGATGTTGCTAAAAAGACCATTATTTTGTGTATTTGGTGTAATGAAATGTGTTTATGCAGTTTAAGGTTAAAAAAACACATTATATTCCACAATGTACATTATTGTTGCTCCTATATGCCCCACCTTTCTGAAACGCGTCGATTTTTACAAAGCTCATCGGTCTGAAAAGCAAGGTGTGCTCTGATTGGCCAGCTATCCAGTACTGGGCAGAATACCTCAAGCGTGTGACAGAAATGTTACGCCCCTACCATACTGGTTTGGCGTGTCCCAGCCGGAGCGACGACAAAAAACATTAAAACCCATTATAAACAAGGCATTTGTTGCATAAGTGGGGACATAATTACGGATTATTATGACTTATATTGTCTTTTTTTGCATCGCGCCGCGTAAACATAAAACCATGTCTGCATTTGTGATCGGAGAAATGACAAACAACAAACGGTACTCTACACTGCTCAAAACTCGCGTTTGAATCGTCAGTGGCAAATCATTTAATATAAAAAATAAATTAAAGGAACTGTGAGTCAGAACAGACGCATTTAGTCTAACCCCTCACCAGGATCAGGAAACAGTCCTCCATATAATGTGCTGTACACATCTGAATATTTGGGTTAAACTAAATATTTGGGTAAAACAGTGTTGTAAATACAACTTAACCATGATTTCTAGTTGTGTCCTATTTGGAAGGCCAAACAAAGTAGTTTCGCTTTCACAACGAAACACACAGCGTCGCACACGGCAGGCTACAGCGAGCGGCGGTGGCCTAGAGTGAGCAGAGGCGGTGGGCTTGAGAATGGCGCGGCCGGTGGATTTGACGAAGGAGCGTCCGGCGGGTTTGCGGCAACCACATGTGACGACCCCGGGGCTGGACTCCGCTTCGTCCACGGTTGAAAGCCGATCCGGCGATCCACAACACAAAGTTTATGTATTTCCTCAGCGACCAACACGGATAAGCTCTAGGCATGACGAAACGGACATCATCCTCTTTTGGAAGACCAAACAAAGTAGTTTCGCTTTCACAACGAATCACACAGCGCCTTCACGACATGGCGGCGGCAACAACAATACTACAGCGAGAATAAATGTTACGCCTTCTTTCTTTGTGTGAACGTTTGGGCGGTGTTATGCAAATTTTCCCAGATAGTGACGTAGACATGTGGGGGTGTGTTAGAACGAGCCGTTTTAGGTAGGCGTGGTTGACTCTTAACTTTTATAAATAATATCTCTTAGGATTTGAGACTTTAGTCTTTGCAACTTTACAGATCTTCTTTATGGACCAAGAGCTTGTTACACTCCAAAGAAAAAGGAAAACTTGTAATCGCATCATATGACCCCTTTAAACTTGTACCCTCATACAGTAAATCTAAATGTTGTATAAAAACTCCATAAAACCAACATACTGATTTACAACCAGCAACTTTTTTAGCCATTGCACAATTTAATTTGAAATTAATCTTTATCTTTCTTTCTTAATTTCTTGATAATAAAGGGCAGAATAATATGTCATATATCAAAACTATATGTCTTGGAAAGTAGTGTCAAGGAAAATTTGCTGTCTAGTTACTCGCTGGAAGTTTCTGTTTCCTATCAGCATCCAGGAAGCCCATTGGCTCTAGCATGGAACAATTTCAGCACACTTAATCTGCGATTGTCTGGTGGGGGCCATTCAGAGCAATTCAATTTGGTATCAGAGGCGCCAGAGTTCCCTGAGCTCTGTTATTGTCTGCCGGAAATGCTCCGTGGTCATCTGTGAATCGTGAAGCAGCAGTCTGAGTGGGAAAAGCTGGGAAAAAATCTACGATTAGTCATTTGTCAACTTATGCCCTACTACTGGAGGTTTTAAATCAACATGTGCAACTGTAAGTGATTGACCGTCAGGCCCATTACATCTCACCACATTAAAATAAACAGGTGTTTGTCTGCGTATTTTTAAAAGTGGGGGAATATCCAGCATGTGAGATGTGAAACTGAAATGTTTGAAAATACAGACAAATATTTCAGCTTTGGTGAGGGAATGGGAAGAATCGTCTCAGTTCAGGAATCCCGATGGAATGCTGTGGTGTTCGTTCCAGACAGATTTTAATTTTGAGAGGGAGTCAAACAATACATGTTGGACATCCCTCAAAACCAGGAAAACAACCATCTAGATAGTTTTGTAATGTTCCCTAGAGAATGTGAATGACAAACCGCTACTCCTAAGCAGTGTGCCATTGGCAGTCACAGTGGAATAGGAAATCTGAAACACAATGTGCAGAATTCCACCTCATTTCCTCCTTTCTAAGGAGCCATTCCTGCTAGTAATTGTGAGGACAACTAAACAGCAGTGTACTTCACAGTTGCATGACCTTGGGATGGAGAACAGCCTCAAGCACACTAACCCCCTCTTTAAAGCACAGTATGAACCTGCGGGGCATAGGATGATGACTATTTTCCCATTAGTCGTTTGGTTAAGATCCACGTAGGAGATTTCCTCTCAAGATTTTACCACAGCAAACCCTCGGGTACTAAAATCATGACTTGCACTTACCTATAGGTGCAGCCTGATTGCATTAAAATTTGTAATGTAGGTATTTGTATATACGGTTTACACTTTACATATGCCAAAAATTACCGTATGGAAGAAAAATCTATAAATTTTTATTGCAGATAAATGTACACTGACTATAAGTTTAGTTATAATCAGGGATCTTGCAATTAATTGTAATAACTGTAAAAGTGAAACTAAAATTAAAACATTGAAAAAAAAAAATAATTTTGTTACCAATAAACTACGTTAAAGAAAGAAAACAGTATATTATATATATATACTGATATATATATATAAAAAACATTCAGCTAGTTACTAAGATAGCATTTTCTCATTTTATGTATTTAATTGATGTATAAAAAAATAAATATAACTATCGACATACATATAACAGCAATATAAATGTCAAAAAAAAACAACATAACAAAATTACAAACACGGTAATAAAATAAAAATCAAAATAGAAAAATGTAATAAATAAAAAAACTGATTCAAATTATTACTATTATTAGTAAAAACTATAATAGTAACTCAATGATACGGAAATAACACTGGTTACAATACACTATTATGTAGATACTATGTGATTTCAGCTTCATAATTAAAATGTTTTGCTTAATTCCTGATGAATTACTAAATTAATCTGTACAAAAAAGTTTGCCATTTTTACAGTAAAATACTGTAAAAATGCTGTGGTAAAAACATGTTAATTGGTTAACAGCAAGTCACCTCATCATATATGGTGAAAACGTACGTTGCATTGCATTACATATATATCCAGGCACCAATTTGGCATCACATCATACCTGAAACAATGTCATTTATTTATCTTTTAAGGTGGAATTTCTGGCAAATGTGTGTACCATGGAAAATAAAAGTATCTACCCACTTACATTAAGAATATAACTAAGATATTCTGTTTACATTAAATCAACTTATATATTTGAATATATTTAAATATTTTTAGTGTATTCAAATGACTTAAATTCTGTAGTTTTTTATTTTTATTTTGTTGTTGTTGTTGTTTCAGTTACATCATTGCTTCATAGGATGAGCACTTCATTTTCCATAAAAGATGTGAAGTATATAGTCTTGTACTTTTAATGTTGTGATTCATTCCTGTGATTCCCTTAAATGTCCATGGAGAACTGGAAAAATACTTCTAGCACCCAGGAAAGGGTGGGCGCTCAATGTTTCTCTCTATTAAAACTCCTCTCTTCTCTATGTTGGGAGTGGTTAAAGGAAGCTTGTTAACATTACTGTCTAGACACATTATGCTGCTTTGTTTTTTGTTTAGTCTGAGACGAGAGAATGCCAGACAACACCTGCTGGACTTAATACCCATTTGTTTCATTGTAAAGACAAAAAAAACAAAACACGCTCATCCCTAATTTGGATCCTCAACAAAGGCTTCACAGCAAAGGCTGTTGTGTAATAACTGGTATGTATGTAAACAACCTGCTTTGAACAAAAACACAAATACCAGAGAGAAATCAAAATGTTTGGCTTATGTGTCAGATAAAACGTATTTACTAAAAGAAGTCAAAACATGTAAACTCCTGGTAAAATCATTCTCACATCACATTTGAAGTCAATATCAGTTCAAACACCGTTTCACGGAGTGTAAACTATTTCTTCTAGTAAACGTTAAAAGATTTTTTATTATATTGAGAAGTTATTAAAGGTCACTTCAAATGTAAAAATGTGTTTTTATCGGAAGAAAAACACTGAAGCAAAATGTTTTAAAATGTATATATATATATATATATAAATTATAATAAAATATTTAACTTTCCTTGGGATTAAGAATGTAAATGTTTTTTCTTCCTGGATTTTTTTTTTTTTTTCACCCTCAAGTTTTACACAATGATTTTTCGACAATAACAACAACTACAACAAACAAATTTCAAACAAAAAACTAATAATATAGCTCTGTTCACCACTTACATTATATAATTATATACTATATATATAATATATATAGTAAGTTCTATCCATTATAAGTGCCATGGGGAGAAAAAAATCCTATTGTGGATTATGGACTGGTATTTTGACCAGAAGCAACAGTTTGAAGTTAAAAACACCTTAATGATGTATTTGTTTCTTAAAAACACGCAGCTTTTCATTTCACAAGATGTTAATGGATGGACTGGAGTGGTGTGGAATTACTTGTGGATTATTGTGATGTTTTTATCAGCTGTTTGGACTCTCATTCTGACGGCACCCTTTAACTGCAGAGGATCCATAGTGAGCAAGTGATGTAACGCTACATTTCTACAAATCTGTACTAATGAACAAACAAACTCATCTACATTTTATATGGCCTGAGGGTGAGTAAATGTTCATAAATTTTACATTTTTGGGTGAACTATTCCTTTAAATCTCTCTTTTTTTGTGTTTAACGAAGAAAGGCATACAAGTTTCTTTAGATCAAAATGAGGAGAGTAAAATGACTTTATTTTTTCTAATTCGTGCAGACATTAAATTATCATTAATGTCTTTAATCATTCGAGCTCCTCTTTAATTATCTCATAATTTTGTCATTAATAACAATTATCTTGATTCATGTGTGACGCTCCTCATATGTCTGATCTCACTGACAATGTCAACAAACTCCGGCTCAGCAGATGATACAGACTTATCGTGTGTTTTCCTCCCCGGTGGTCCAAGTGACCTCATTCCAGGCATTGGATCTCACACCACCCATAAAACAGGCTGTCATGGTTCCCCAAAGAGTAATTAGTTTAAAATAATATCAGTTGTTTTGTTGACATGCATTAAAGAGACTCCAATTCCAAGATTTTAAATTAATTTACTATTTAATATATAGTAGTAAGTAAGCTTTAGAATAATTAACATTAAAAATAATATTTAGTTAATATTTATTTTGTTGGACAGCCAAAAGTAATACAACTTTTTTATTAAGTTGTATTAAATAATTAAATAGAATAATAATAGATTATTACGAATAATTACATATAATTGATATAATAATAATTTTGTTGATATGACTGACAGAGATGGTTCAATTAATATTTAATCGAGTTTTATGATTAATTCATATTATATATGGATAATAATTAAACTTTACAGAATAATAACATTAAAAATAACTAGTGTTTGCTTTAATATTAATTATTTGTTGTCATGTCTGAAATGAAACATACAATATTCATATTGTTTGGAAATACAATTACTAAAATTAAATAATAGTCGCATTAACACATTCTACCCCATTCCACAAATTCCCCCCAAAGTCAATGCATAAAATCCCCAAAAAGCATCTGCAGATTCCGTCTGGCCATGATTATAAGGTACTCCAGTAGAATTAAGCAAAGTATTTCCAGAGAGACTCTTTTGTACATTAGTATTTTCCCATGGCACTTGAGGCGACTTATATTTACAGCAGCGACGGATGAAAATTAGAGAGGCTATTCCTGTTGTTGTCTGCGAATGCTGTTCATTAGGAAAGTTAGAGGACTCTGTTTTGCCTCATATGACAGAACCTGAGAGCACATTAATTAAAACCAATTACAGATAGCTTAGAAATCCCTCTGCTAAGCCTTTGAGAGCAATTTGCAGGAGATGAAACAGCACGGGTCAACCGTCATAATTAAAAGAGAGCATCTCTACAACATGTGCGCTTGACGGGAGTTAGCTAATGATTTACACAAAAAAACGCCTAATCCAAAACAGATAGTGAACTAGTGATACTAAATAACAAGGACAGCTTTTATCCTTTAGCTAGATGCCACATCACACAGTTACAAAAGCAGCGAGGCCTGTAGGACGCTACAAAAAAAGAGAGGCTAAATCACATATGATAGCAACCCCCATGACGATATTTTTTTATCTCAGCTGATGCGCAATCCTCTATAATCTTCACTTGATTTATCTTTGGCTCTTTGGCCTTGAAGAATTCCAGTGCCATTCGTTTGAAAGGATGAGAAAACAGAGCGAGAGCCCCATGCCGGGAGGTAAGGATCCCCACCGGGCTCTCTGACATCCCGGGACCTCTAGGGTCGCCCAGCCTGAGGGGGTGCTAGTATCTCTGCTCCAGGTGGAGTGATATGTGACGGCAAGGAACGCAGGGTTCGGAGGTTTAGACAGGCATGTCGGGATACGGCTAATCAGATATATGTGTCCGAGACACCTCCGTCTCTGAGGTCTAGTAAAAATTAGTATCATGTAATTGGGGTGTAAAGGTAAAGTGTGGGATTTCTGCACTGCTAGTAGCATCAAACAGAACTGTTCTCTGAGCAGCGTGACATAACAACTTAGAAAAAACAATTTGGCAAAACTACAAAAATGTACCTAAACGTACAATTCAATGCAGTCTCCAGCTAAAATGAGCAATAGTGGCAGTAAAACACCAACTTCCATTCCTTTTCACACAAATCATGAGTGGATCATAAATAGATTAAAGATTAATGACTGCACAATACTATGTTATGACCTTAAAACACTTGTCCCATAGTGCATGACTTGTAAAAACAAATACATTTTGATGCTTTCATTATATAACCAGCTCCATATGTTTGGCTTTTCTTACATAGAAACAGTGCTGGGTAGTAACAGATTACGTATAATCTGGATTACGTAATCAGATTCCAAAAACTGAGTACTTGTAATTGGATTATATTACATTTTTAAATGCTCATGATCAGATTACAGTAACTTTTTATGATGTGATTACATAAAATGGCTGTAAATGATTCACAATTATGATTTACTCCCTTATTCTCTTTATCTCTTTAATGTTTCCTTTCCAACTCCTACTGGTCACACCATTTATCTTTGACTATATTGACACTATAGATGCAATGTAAATGTCATGTAAATAATTTCGCGATCCATGCTTCTGAATTTGGGGGGCAAACACTAGTTTGAAACAATTTAGGTAAAAAGTAATCTAAAAGTAATCTAAAAGTAGTCAGACTACATTACCTAAAATGTGTAATGTAATAGATTACATTACTAACCACAATTTTCATCATGTAATTTGTAATCAGTAACGGACTACAATTTGTAAGTAATCTACCCAGCACTGACAATAAATGAGCTAAGAAACAAGAAAGTCAGCACACCACGGCTCCAAAATAGAGGTTTATTGACATTTATGAACATACTATTCAGTTTTGAAGTATTATTGGGCACACAAACTCTTCATCAGAACATGTTTTGTGTTTTCTGATGCAATAAACTTGCTTGGTAGCTCACCCGGTAAGTTTTGCACTTGCGACGAGGAGTGCTCAGGTCTGAATCTGAGAAATAACACAAGGCACAATTAAAAGGACTGTAACGTGTGATTGTATCTCAAGCTAGTTTTCAGAGTTTTGTCCATACAATAAAAGTCAATGGGGTCCAAAAATTATGAAAGGCAAGAAAAGACATTTACAGTAAGTTTGTGCTAGATTTTTTAATTTTCTGTAGAAAATGTCAGTTGCCCTCATACAAAAGTGACCAACATAATGCTACATGTGGAAAGTTACCAGAGCGTTGATATATGGTTGCTAAAGCCTTCTGGGTGATTCTAGGTTGATTTAAAGGGGTCATATGATGCTATTTAAATTTTTCCTTTCTCTTTGGAGTGTTACAAGCTCTTGGTGCATAAAGAAGATCTGTAATGTTTCAAGGACTAAAGTCTCAAATCCAAAGAGCTATTCTTTATAAAAGTTAAGAGTCAACAACGCTTACCTACAACGGCTCGTTCTAACAAGACCCCACATATCTACCTCACTATGTGGGAAGATTTGCATAAAACGCCCCCAAAATGTTCACGCAAAGAAAGAAGGCGTAACTTTTATTCTCGCTGTAGTATTGTTGCTGCCGCTGCCATGTTGTGGAGTCTCTGTGTGTTTCGTTGTGAAAGCGAAACTACTTTGTTTGGTCTTCCAAAAGAGGACACGACTAGAAATCAGTGGTTAAGTTGTATTTACAACACTGTTCCAGAACAGTTCAGTTGTTTGTCAGTTGTTTGTCATTTTTCCGATCACAAATTCAGACATGGTTTAATGTTTACGTGGCGCGATGCAACGCAACGCGTAAAAAGACAGTTATGACATTATATTCAGTAATTATGTCTCCACTGGATGCAACAAATGCCTCGTTTGTAATGGGTTTTATTGGTTTTGTCTTGTCTAGTGATGTCCGGATCGCGAACAAATCGTTCTGTTTAACCAGATCTTCTTAGTGAACCGGTCGAACCAGTTCACCAAATCGAACTGAATCGTTTGAAACGGTTCGCGTCTCCAGTACGCACTAATCCACAAATGACTTAAATTATTCCGTTTATAAACGTGCCTGACACTCCCTCTGACGCAAAATAAACCAATATCCCGAGTTATTCAGTTACTCCTAACAGTAGATTGACTGAACTGCTAAAAGAGAACCGATGATGGGATGTGCACGAGCAGAGCAGCTGGACTGAGTCTCGTCCTGCTGGGAGGCAGCATTACAGTATGGTGAGGGGCGTAACATTTCCGTCACACGCTTGAGGTATTCGACCAATCACAACGCACTAGATAGCTGGCCAATCAGAGCACACCTTGCTTTTTCAGACCGATGAGCTTTGTAAAAATCGACGCGTTTCAGAAAGGTGGGGCATAGAGGAGAAACAATAATGTACAGTATGTGGAAAATAATGTTTTTTTTTACCTTAAACCGCATAAGCACATTTCATTACACCAAATACACAAAATAATGTTCTTTTTAACAACGTCATATGACCCCTTTAAGTGCTTTTTATAGCATTATATTGCCAGTCTAGATTCAGAGTACTGCTCATCATGAATGTCAAAAGAGCTTCTTGAGTCTTTTTTCGTTTGTGACTAGGACTGTTCCCTATTCCGCAAAGCTCCACACACTCCATCCCAATTTTGGAAGAATAAATAACTGCAGATTACAACAAAATCACTCAGAAACAATGAAAGACAAATATATACATGACTCATGACCGACACATTGTGAATCTCAGTTGGTAGTACAATGATAACTGTGCTTGTTTTGGGCTCTGTAAGCAGAAATAACATCAGAATTTAGCTTGGCTGAAGATTGAGTTTGGCTGAATGTTGACGAAGTTACTATTATTTGTCGAAACAGCTGGTTGGGTGTTTAGACAAAGCTTCCCTTCGCCCTGGCCCACACAGAGCCACTTCCAGCCTCATTCTGACCTTCCTGGGGTTGGCGCCAGACAGCAGGTTCGAACAGATGCATTGTGGGAAGGAAGTACAGTGTTTGCCAGAGCATTGTTATTGTTGAGCTGATAGAGAGAAGGGCCAATTAATTAAGATAATAGAGAGGCACCACAATGGGTTATTGAGTCATTTACTGAGGATGTTGTTTGCTGTCTCGCCAACACACGCACATTGAGAGCAATTCTTTTACAGACACAAGGAATACAAATGGGGGGGGGGGGGGGGGGTACGGCTGATTAGCATCTCTAGCTTGCTCCACAAGATCCACCTGCCCAGGTTAACAAGTTCAATGACGTACAGCAAAAATGACGAAAAAACCCTTGGCAAGAGAGGGGTAGAATGAACTGTAGGTCAGTTTATTTTTATTTATTTATTTCATACTTTCTTATATTATATATATATACAGTGGGTACGGAAAGTATTCAGACCCCCTTAAATTTTTCACTCTTTGTTATATTGCAGCCATTTGCTAAAAATCATTTAAGTAAATTTTTTTCCTCATTAATATAAACACAGCACCCCATATTGACAGAAAAAAAACACAGAATTGTTGACATTTTGCAGATTTATTAAAAAAGAAAACTGAAATATCACATGATCCTAAGTATTCAGACCCTTTGCTCAGTATTTAGTAGAAGCAACCTTTTGATCTAATACAGCCATGAGTCTTGTTGGGAAAGATGCAACAAGTTTTTCACACCTGGATTGGGGATCCTCTGCCATTCCTCCTTACAGATCCTCTCCAGTTCTGTCAGGTTAAATGGTAAACGTTGGTGGACAGCCATTTAGGTCTCTCCAGAGATGCTCAATTGGGTTAAGTCAGGGCTCTGGCTGGGCCATTAAAGAACAGTCACAGAGTTGTTGTGAAGACACTCCTTCGTTATTTTAGCTGTGTGCCTAGGGTCATTGTCTTGTTGGAAGGTAAAAATTCGGCCCAGTCTGAGGTCCTGAGCAATCTAGGAGAAGGTTTTCATCCAGGATATCCATGTACTTGGCCGCATTCATATTTCCCTCAATTGCAACCAGTCGTCCTGTCCCTGAAGCTGAAAAACATCCCCACAGCATGATGCTGCCTCCACCATGCTTCACTGTTGGGACTGTTTTGGTCTGGTGATGAGCAGTGCCTGGTTTTCGCCAACATACCGCTTAGAATTAAGGCCAAAAAGTTCTCTCTTTTTCTCATCAGACCAGAGAATCTTATTCTCACCATCTTGGAGTCCTCCATGCAGGATTTCATGTGTCTTGCACTGAGGAGAGACTTCCGTCGGCCCACTCTGCCATAAAGCCCCGACTGGTGGAGGGCTGCAGTGAGGGTTGACTTTCTACAACTTTCATCTCCCGACTGCATCTCTGGAGCTCAGCCACAGTGATCTTTGGGTTCTTCTTTACCTCTCTCACCAAGGCTCTTCTCCCCCGATAGCTCAGTTTGGCCAGACAGCCAGCTCTAGGAAGGGTTCTGGACGTCCCAAACGTCTTCCATTTAAGGAATATGGAGGCCACTGTGCTCTTAGGAACCTTAAGTGCAGCAGAAAAATTTTTTGTAACCTTGGCCAGATCAGTGCCTTGCCACAATTCTGTCTCTGAAATCTTCAGGCAGTTCCTTTGACCTCATAATTCTCATTTGCTCTGACATGCACTGTGAGCTTGTAAGGTCTTATATAGACAGGTGTGTGGCTTTCCTAAAAAAGTCCAATCAGTATAATCAAACACAGCTGGACTCAAATGAAGGTGTAGAACCATCTCAACGATGATCAGAAGAAATGGACAGCACCGGAGTAAATATATGAGTGTCAGCAAAGGGTCTGAATACTTAGGACATTGTGATATTTCAGTTTTTCTTTTTTATAAATCGGCAAAAATGTCAACACTTCTGTGTTTTTTTGTCAATATGGGGTGCTGTGTGTACATTGAGGGGAAAAAAATTAACTTAAATGATTTAGCAAATGGCTGCAAATATAACAAAGAGTGAAAAATTGACGGGGGTCTGAATACTTTCCGTACCCATGTATATATATATATATATACCTATATATATATATATATATAAGATATATATATATATATATAATTACGTTTACTAGTAGTGTAATTTCAACGATATTGGTCTCTTTGGTAAACTCTAATTATTAGAATCAATAAACTGCATACACAAAACATCTACTTTGTCTATTTATTATAAAGAACTATCAGCAACATGGCAGTAAATCACAAATGCATGTCTGGATGAAAGATCTCGAATTAACATATAACAACCAGACCAGATAAAGATAAAGAGAAAAATTAGACATTAAACAGAGCAGAGTGCTTGAATAATCTGGAAACCGATTGAACGTATAAAAATCGTCCGTGCAAGATTGGGATATTCCAAGAAAAGGTTGATATGAATAGCAAGTACAAAGGGACATTGATATATCAGATTTAAGAGAAAAAAGTAAAATGATGAATCTGTTCACATTGGATAAAAAGGTGAACAACTTCTCCTTAAACTCCATAAAATGTCATCTGATATCCTTAACACAAACTTCAGCCGGTCAGATGGATATCACACCAAACCAGAATCCACAAACGCTTTGATTGCTTTAATATTGGAGAATAATACTGAGTACATATTTATTTTTATAAAATATGTACTCAGTCTGTAAAAACAAAAGAAAAACATCGTATTGTATTACAACATTAGTGTTAATATAATATTTTATATAAAATTAATAACTGCACTCAATTTTTAACAGATGAATAAAAGTTTAAAATAAAAATAATTTAAATATAAGTCATTTAAAAATATATTTTAATATAAACATAAAGAAATATTTCAATAAAATAAATAATTGAAAAAATCATCTTTAAAAAAATAATTTAAAACATTTTATAAGATAAATAATTGCACTCAATTTGTAAAAAGACAAATAAAAAACATATTGCCATTTAAATTGTAAAAATAATTAAGAAAATATTTGAATAAAATGATTGCATCCAATTTGTAAAAACTCTATATAGTTCATTTATAAAAAGAAATTTAATAAAACAAATAATTTCAATATGTTGTATAAACAAATGTTAGTTATTCACTTTTAATGGACATGAATGGGACAAGCGAGTGACTTGGGGCGGATAGTAAAAGGCCCCGTTGGGCCCCCGCTCTGATCAGGGCACCTGGAATCATCCTACCCTTCCCCCAAGTTACTACTATCATATAATGAGTAGGTTTTTCTGCACTTTTGACTGGTAAATCAAAGCTCAACTGAAGGAAAAGTATCCTTTTCACTTTGGTTAATACTGTAGAACTTCAAGTGTCCTGCGCTGAACAATCACACTGTGTGACTGCTCACATGGAGCAGAGTTATTGTTACCAGCAGAACAAAGCTCAGTCCAGAAAAAACAACAATAGCAGCCCGGCTGCAGTGCTGGCCAGCACAGATAAGCCCTCGCAGATGCCGCCTGGCTTTTCTCATGTGAGGACTACTCCCAAAACCAGATCACAGTCAATCTGTCAGCTTCTCCTCTCTCTCCTCTCGCTTTCAAGTGCTCAGAGTGGGTGTGAAACATAAACCCTCTCTGACAAGAACTTACAGCCGTATCACAACACATCCTGATAATGCAATCCATCAGTCTTCAAATCAAAGCCAATCTGACAAAGCGTCCGTCAACTTCACAAAACTTGCATATGCTTTATACATTGGCTATCTAACCTGGTCTTATAAGAAATCACTGCTTTCTGGAATGCTTGATTCTGATTGGTCACCCATGTATCGGTCAAATATTCTGCAGGTTTTTTTCCCTCATATAATAAAAAGAATTAAATTACATTAAAAAAAGAAATTGATTTGAATTCAAATCAGTTAGATACTTACTAATATAATTTTAAATTAAAAAGCAGTTTCTACAAAAATTAAAAGATTTAAGAAAAAGTTGTACTCAATTTGTACAAACAAAATTAATTGAAAAACTCCAATAATATTTTTTTATATAATTGTAATAACAATGCACTCAATAAAAAAAAAAAACATGGTTAGGTTAAAAATAATATATAAAAAGAATTTGAAAAGTATATATAATAACCAAATAAAAATAACAATAAGTTATGGCTTTCTGGAATACTGTTTGATTTTTGTCAAATATTTTTAGTGTGTTTGTCCTCAATAGGCTAAATTATATATATATATATATATAGTCATTATGTGGGAAATTACATCAGTGAAGGACGGAAAAAAACAAATCAGAGCAACACAACAGGAAAAGGAAAGAATCAGGAGGACAATGAACATCACTGACGTCCAACATTTAAATAAATTCAATGTACGTCCTGTCCTGTTCACAAGAGTGAGGCTACACTGTATTAAACTGTACTATATTCTGTACAAACAACATACTCAGACTGAATTGTCTTAAAGTATTAAATGATTAACCCTCATGCCCAGTGTGGGGTCTTCGGAGACCCCCATGCCCCTTTTAATAGCTTAAATACAAGAAGTATACTAAGAGGTTTTTTCTAAATTTTCTGAGCTCGTAACTGACTTTAAACAAATGTTACATGTTAACATAACGTTTCAAAAGTCTTCTGTTAATCATTTTACATCTTCAGTTCAGTTTGGGGTCACAGAAACAACCAGGTGAAGCATAAATGCAATGTATTTTCCTGCAAAACAGACTTTTAAAACGATCACACCTGTAAAAATCAACATTATTTTTCATATTATGAAAACAAACATAAAAGAAGCAAATTTTCAACTGATATACACTTCACTTTTGCAGCTTTCATTAAAAAAATATGGCAGAAGTTATCATGTATCGTAGTAAAAACATGTTTTTTTTTTTGTTTGTTTTTGAAGAACTCCTACATATTATGTAAATATTATGCCTTATGAATACGATATCTGGTAGGCTATACATCTTCCATCAATAGCCTATAGTACTGTACCACGGTTATTTATTTGACAGAATAACCACAAACAACATTTAAAAACCTACCGAGTGTTATTTGCCCGTCGTTTTCCTCGCTCCTGATGGGTTTATTCCAGTGTGTGGCGTTGATGTCAGTGAGGTGTCGAGTTGAGTCGAGTGAAGATGCGCGCGGAGCTGAGAGCCACTCCTCCTGCAGCAGCCGCTTCGCTGCTGTCATATCCGTCCAGTGCGTGTTACTGAAGCAGGTGTGCTGTTTACCCGCCGCCAGCAGCTCAGTAAATATCCGAGGAGCCGAAGAGAACCTCAAGTTTGATGGGAACATTAATTCCCCAACTACTGTCCTGCAAGCCGAAAGTTAAGCGATGCACTGCCATTGTTTTACTATATGGGGTCTAGTTGTCACATGGACAGTATATTTAGAGATTATTTAAGACTGTTTAAAGACCAACCCTGTTGAAAAAAACAGCATATGATGGTTAGGTATGTTTTGACGCTGGGATGCTGGTTTATGCTGGTCCTTTTTCTGGTTTAAGCTGGTCCTTTTGCTGGTTTATGCTGGTCCTTTTGCTGGTTTAAGCTGGTCCTTTGCTGGTTTATGCTGGTCCTTTTGCTGGTTTATGCTGGTCTTTGCTGGTTTAAGATGGTCTTTTTGCTGGTTTATGCTGGTCATTTTTGCTGGTTTATGCTGGTCCTTGCTGGTTTAAGCTGGTCCTTTGCTGTTTTATGCTGGTCATGTTGCTGGTTTATACTGGTCCTTTGCTGGTTTATGCTGGTCCTTTTGCTGGTTTATGCTGGTCCTTTGCTGGTTTAAGCTGGTCCTTTGCTGGTCCTTTGCTGGTTTAAGCTGGTCCTTTGCTGGTTTATGCTGGTCCTTTGCTGGTTTAAGCTGGTCCTTTTCTGGTTTATGCTGGTCCTTTGCTGGTTTATGCTGGTCCTTTTGCTGGTTTATGCTGTTTCTTTTGCTGGTTTATGCTGGTCCTGTGCTGGGTTAAGAGGGTCCTTTGTGGTTAAAATGGTCCTTGTGCGGGTTTATGCGGTACTTGCTGGTTTAGCGGTCCTGTGCTGGTTAAGAGGTCCTGCTGGTTTAAACTGGTCCTTACTGGTTTATGCTGGTCTTGATGGTTTATGTGGTCCTTTTGCTGGTTTATGATGGTCATTTGCTGGTTTAAGCTGGTCATTTGCTAGAATATGCTGGTACTTTGCTGGTTTAAGCTGGTCATTTGCTAGTTTATGCTGGTCCTTTGCTGGTTTATGCTGGTCCTTTGCTGGTTTATGCTGGTCCTTTGCTGGTTTATGCTGGTCCTTTGCTGGTGTTTGCTGGTCCTTTTGCTGGTTGAAACTGGGACTTTGGGGTTATGCTGTCTCTGTGTGAATGGTCCTTTGCTGGTTTATGCTGGTCCTTTAGCAGCACATGACCAGCATAAACCAGCAAAGGACAGCTAACCAGGCATCCCAGATTCAAAACATACCTAACCAGCATATGCTGTTTTTTCTGACGATTTGTGCGACAAAACAGATGGTAGCATTATTCGATAGTGAAAAGTGCTGCCTATCAGATCGTGCTTCCAGCATGATATTAATAAGGTGTGAGGCTTTATTAACATGTACACCTACCCCAACCCTAAACCTAACACTTACAGTAGGATAAATACAGTGTTGGTAGCATAATCTGATAGGTAGCATTATTTGTCAGAACACCTGGAACACAATACATCAGTATGGTCTCTGAAGGAGTAGGGAGAGCACAATAGCAACACTACACAGAGTTGGAAAATCTTCACTACTTTTTAATAGAAAACAAGTTTTCATACCGCACTGAGTTGGAATATGTGTTCTGTTTTAGTAAACTCTAATTTTGATCAATTTCTCAGAAAACAAGACTTCATATCTTAATTTTGCATCTCAAATAATCTTGTTTTAGGGTTGTTTGCCTTTGTTTGAGGGAAAAACCTACAGGCCAGAATATATTACTTATTTACAGTGCATGCAACATTTAATGACTTTATGAATTTACACTTACCTTTTGAAGGCCTTAATTTGTGGGAGGGCTAATTTAAGACTTTTTAAGACCTGCAGAAACCCTGTTTTTTAGTATTAATACAATTTTATATTAAAAATCCAGTTACACAAGTGCATTTTCTCTAACAGAGGTTTTGTATGTTAATTCAAACCCTTGTAAATGTTGTTTTTTTGTGTGTGTGAATTTTATCCAAACTGTAAAAACATATAGTCATATCATAAATAATATTTTAAGTGAACAAGTGTGCATTTTTCATAATAATCATTCATATTCAATAATAATGTTTCATGTCAAATTTACGTTGTCACATTTTGACACCTTTTTCCTCAATTCATTAATTATAATTTTTAAAATGTTTGTACGATATGTTATATTTTTCATTGCTGCAATTTTAGAAATGTTGCAGCTTTATTAACTTTAGATTTCAAAATGATCATTCTCAAAATTAGTTGTTTTAATGGCAGGTTCCCACTGTGACAACTTACCCCATATAGTGTGAGTTAGGATTAACATGTGTAAAAAGGAACTGTATATTTCTCCTGTATATAATCTGAGAAATATAAAGACATTTACATAAATCCTTTCAAATTATCAAATGATATATAAATGTATCAAGAAAATCTGTAAACATGTAGCAAATCAACTGCACTTTTATGACAAAAATGAACCAAAAATTAACTGTACTCAAACTAATTTTAATACTTAATACTAATATATGTATATTTAATATACAGAATGAAGTAATAATAAAAGTCGGTTAAAAACATGCTGTTATATGCTTAAATAGAATAGAATGACGAGAAAGAATCTTAATTTCCATAGAAATTTACAGTTAATCTATATATTACATTATAAATACACACTGTATTTTAAATCTTATGAAAAAAGGTATGAATTATTGCAAAATCAGTTAAGACACAAAACAAATTACAAAATGCTACAGGAAGAAGGGTATATGGTAGTGTGAACTTTGTTTTCTCGCCCAAAAACAAAGTAATCATAGTCTTTCCCACTGTAAGCGTAATATACATGAGTGAGCGGAACCAGCTCGATCATTTGACGCTGTAAGAGAATGAGAAAATGTCAATGTAACACTGAATATTAGCTACAGAATTTGTCATTTGTATCATCGGATTCATTTGCTATCATAAATTGCTAATATTTTAACCTATAAATGTGGAAATGTTACGTTTTAAGCATCATTCTCAAACAGGCCGATGCACACAAGTTTTCAAAGTTTTAAGTTGGTCAAGACTGTGCTTCTACCTGGTGGTCAAATGTGGAATTGCATTCTCACAACCCTCTGTATTCACATTTGCAGTCATGTTTTATTTATTGCAATTTAATTCTGCTGTGTATTTGGTAGCACACACTGCTGGGACAGATTTTGCTCACCTGCTGCAGGATGCGGCTCACAGCAGAATATTTTAGCAGGTGATTCTGAATCGCTCCTTTTGAGGCATCGCAGATGTCCTGGTCAGGAAAGCCCTCTATCGGATAAACCTGCCAAAACGCATTGTGACTTAGGCTGAAAACATCTGTGTGTTATATTTTGGAATCACTGTCAGGTTAATTGATTAAATCAAACATGATTAGAAAGGATCTTAGACCTTAGTCAGGGGCAGGATAACGCCATATTGAATTTTTGACAGCAATGGTAACAGGGTGAGGGATAGAAGACGTGCAGTGTTCAGTGGATTACACTGTTGTTTAGCAACATAGGCTACCAATTGTTCAGCTGATAAATCATCTTTCAAAAAAAAAAAAATCAGTACACAAAAACTCTATAAAACAGTTTTGAAACCCGTGAGTTGTGACAATATGTGATCTAGGACATTTATGCAGTGTGAGCTACTAGTCTATCTCTCACAGCCTTGTTTCATCCATGTTAAATTCAATGGCGTCTAACCTGACTAAGTTGCTTTGGAACATTAACCCTCATGTTCATATAATACTCGTAATTTTGAAATTAACCTTATTTAGCCTTCAAATTCTTTTACTAAGTTCCTGTGACCTAATCAAAGGATGAAAAAATGTGAGTACAAATATGTCAGAGTGGACTGCAAGTTCTTTGTTCTGACGCATTTGCGTTGCAATCCCATCACCGCCGCCAGGGGCACCATTACAAGACTTAGCATCAGGATGCAAGCTTTATCTCTCCGTTTCACTTCTAGGGAACTCACACTGCGTCCTCTAGCGGACACTATGGGGAACTGCCACCAGCAGTTTTCTGAAGCACTCCAATTCCATTGGCCCACATAGACTGAGAAAACTAAGGCAAGTGAGCATTTTAGAAAGTGTGTGCCTCCGTGTCCTAGGTTTCTGACACCCGAGGACACTGTTATGTGTCTTGGTGAGGAACATGCGCGTTCGGTGCTCGAGGGCTCTGAATGCACTCATTGTGACAAGTTTCAAATGAGAAAGCTCAGTTCGTGTTTGTCCCTCTTCTCGAGGGATCATGGACAATCATCTGCGTCTCACGGTTCAGGTCCCGCTGCTGCCGAGGTACAGCGTAGACTCAGATCGCTGCAGAGAGGTTTGAGAAGGGCGTGGATAAGCGTGAATGTGCGTTTGACAGTGGGATGAGCTCATGGTGATGCATTCGTGGGGCTACTGAGAGCAGAGGTAAGGCATTGCCTTTTACTCAAGATTGTAGACAGCATTTACATGAGTGCACTCGCCTCTCGAGGGAGTCGAACAGACTCAATGCAATGCGTTTGCAGCAATTTCTGTTCTCGCCTGATTCTTGAGGGAATCTAGAGTTAGAACAGAGCATGTTTGGCTCTCAGGGGAGCTTAATGCACCTTATATACTTTATTCTCTTTTGAGGAATGAGAATTGAGCGCCTACTACCCATGGTTCATACGAGCATGTCCGGCTCTCGAGGCGCTCGGCGGGATCCAGGTGTTCTTGGGTCATCTAATCCTGCAGATAACGCTACATTGGGATCATCTGGTGAAAGTGATTGGCGATGGAGATGAGAGTGTGAGAATTTAATCTCTTCTCCTAGCTCCAGTTCCGCATATGGGGTATGTTGGACGTAATGGCGTGCGCTACTAAGAGGCTCGATTTAGTCTGTTCACGCGAAAGGTAGAAGCCAGCCCATGGCAGATTAGACGAGCGCTTTCTGGCCGGTCATGAACTCCCATGTCTTCCCTTTCTTTCTGGTCTCCACACGGAGTTAGTGAGATCACGGGACAAGCCATATTCAGCTCAGCTGCATCTTTTTCAGCATGCGGATTACGCTGATGTTGAGTGTGTGGCTGAGCTGATACACAAAGATGCCCCTGTGGAGAGGACGCTCACAAGCGTTCTCTCCCAGGGTGAGTCGTCTTCTTTAAAGACTGCTCTGCCATCCAGACCTCTTCAGGGAGCATCTGGATGGCAGGGTGTATGTGGCGGCAGGTCAAGCTGGTGGAGCCTTGCACACAATGGTTGTGTTACAAGCTTACCAAGCTGACTTACTCAGAGACCCAGATGAGGGCAGAGTTTTTCCCCTGGGGCAGTCGAGGAACTGCGCCACACCACAGACTTGGCTCTTCACACCACTAAGCAATGGTGGTTACGGAGGTGCATTTTTGGTTAAATCTCACGGATCTTGAGAGAGAGGTGAAAGCCTTTCATCTTGATGCTCTGCTGTCACCTTCCGGGCTTTTCGGCACTTTCACTGAGGCAGTGGTTGAGAAGTTCAGGGAGACGAAGGCGTGGTCCGCTGCCTTACAGGAAGTTAATTCCCTGCCATCCAAAGTCTTTCTCTAAAATCTCTGAGGGGGCTGGTCCGTCTCAATCTGAGGATCATAGACAGGATCAGAAGACTAGCATGGCCACTCGCGCCCCTCCTCTCTCTAGGAGTTGGGCGCAGAGGCAGGCTAAGACACAGGCTAAGACACTGCTTACATCAGGCTTTGCGGCTGGACTAATGTTGTTCTCATGTGTTTCCCTTGTTGGCAAACCACTGATTGAAGGTCCGGTCTCTCCCTTGTGATGTGGGCTTTTTCAAGTACTCTGTGGTCGAGTTGCCCCTCTTATCGGGGTTTTTCAAGTAGGCAGTTCCCTGAGCCTCTTCTAGCTGTCTCCCCTTTGGATTTTTAAATAGATGGTCTACTTCCTTTATCCCTTAAGTTTAGTCAGGTAGTAGGGGTGGACTGTAGTTTCCCTTGGTGCTCTCTCACCAGATGAACAGGCATGCGCCGTGGCATGGCTTAGTGGGCATTCTGTTCCCCATAGTGTTGGCTAGAGGATGCAGCACGAGTTCCCTAGAAGGGGAACGTCTCGGTTTACGCATGTAACCATGGTTCCCCGAGAGGGAATGAGATGCTGCGTCTCCTCGCCATGCCAAGGGCTTGCCCGTTTTCACGTCTCCATCACACATCCAAGTTGGTGATGTGTTCGGCAGGTGTCCACTTATACTTCCGGGCACCTGCCTGTGACGTCATGGGCAACTTGGGCCAATGGGATTGGAGTTGTTTCACACGTGCTTCAGACATCGGTCCTGCTGGCGGCAGTCATGTGTAAATCCATTATGTTTATTCATGTTTTACATGTAAACTGAGGTAAATTGACATTACTTACAGTGAACAGTTGAATTATGTTATCATGTTGACATTTTGTGATTAATTTGTTCTCTTAACATTAGGGAATTTCATAAAATATCAACTTGTTACAAAATAACATATTTGAGCCACTGGGTCTGAGAAGGGTTAACTCTACATCTCCTATACATGAATAAGTAAAATAATGTATAGGCCTATTTAAATGTCTGAATTAAAATGAATTCATCAGTTAATTAATGAATCAATGTATACCAGGAGGTTTTCATCTACAAAGAACGCTTCCCCAGACACCTTCTCAAACTTCTTCAGCGGGAATTCAGGCACCTGGTTGGTTATAAACTCAAACACCTGGTTCTTCCTATGAAAAAATGTAGTGTTATACACAGATAACCACATAAATACAATATACAGGTGCATCTCAATAAATTAGAATGTCGTGGAAAAGTTAATTTATTTCAGTAATTCAACTCAAATTGTGAAACTTGTGTATTAAATAAATTCAATGCACACAGACTGAAGTAGTTTAAGTCTTTGGTTATTTTAATTGTGATGATTTTGGCTCACATTTAACAAAAACCCACCAATTCATTATCTCAACAGATTAGAATATGGTGACATGCCAATCAGCTAATCAACTCAAAACACCTGCAAAGGTTTCCTGAGCCTTCAAAATGGTCTCTCAGTTTGGTCCACTAGGCTACACAATCATGGGGAAGACTGCTGATCTGAGAGTTGTCCAGAAGACAATCATTGACACCCTTCACAAGGAGGGTAAGCCACAAACATTCATTGCCAAAGAAGCTGGCTGTTCACAGAGTGCTGTATCCAAGCATGTTAACAGAAAGTTGAGTGGAAGGAAAAAGTGTGGAAGAAAAAGATGCACAACCAACCAAGAGAACCGCAGCCTTATGAGGATTGTCAAGCAAAATCGATTCAAGAATTTGAGTAAACTTCACAAGGAATGTACTGAGGCTGGGGTCAAGGCGTCAAGAGCCACCACACACAGACGTCTCAAGGAATTTGGATACAGTTGTCATATTCCTCTTGTTAAGCCACTCCTGAAACCACAGACAACATCAGAGGCGTCTTCTGGGATAAGGAGAAGAAGAACGGCCTGTTGCCAGTGGGTCAAAGTCCTCTTTTCAGATGAGAGCAAGTTTTTGTATTTCATTTGGAAACCAAGGTCCCAGAGTATGGAGGAAGGGTGGAGAAGCTCATAGCCCAAGAGTTGCTTGAAGTCCAGTGTTAAGTTTCCAAAGTCTGTGATGATTTGGGGGCAATGTCATCTGCTGGTGTTGGTCCAATGTGTTTTTTGAAAAGCCAACGTCAATGCACCCGTTTACCAAGAAATCTTGGAGCACCTCATGCTTCCTTCTGCTTACCAGCTTTTTGAAGATGACAATTTCATTTTCCAGCAGGATTTGGCAACCTGCCCACACTGCCAAAAGCACCAAAAGTTGGTTAAATGACCATGGTGTTGGTGTGCTTGAATGGCCAGCAAACTCACCAGACCCGAAAACCCATAGAGAATCTATGGGGTATTATCAAAAGGAAAATTAGAAACAAGAGACCAAAAAAATGCAGATGAGCTGAAGGCCACTGTCAAAGAAACCTGGGCTTCCATACCACCTCAGCAGTGCCACAAACTGATCACCTCCATGCCACGCAGAATTGAGGCAATAATTAAAGCAAAAGGAGCCCCTACCAATATTGAGTACAGTACAGTAAATTAACATACTTTCCAGAAGGCCAACGATTCACTAAAATGCTTTTTTTGTTGGTCTTATGAAGTATTCTAATTTTTTGAGATAGTGAATTTGTGGGTTTTTTGTTAAATTTGAGCCAAAATCATCACAATTAAAAGAACCAAGAACTTAAACTACTTCAGTCTGTTTGCACTGAATTTATTTAATACACGAGTTTCACAATTTGAGTTGAATTACTGAAATAAATGAACTTTTCCACGACCTTCTAATTTATTGAGATGCACCTGTATGAACAGGACAGATGACAATATGAACAGGACAGATTATTGTGCAGACCAAAACAGTAACTAAAACAGGAACTGAGATCATAAGAACTAATAACGAACTGATGCATCTACCATAGTGTGTAACATTTCAGTAGCTTACCTCACACCTAAAAAAAGCATTAAAAACCACATAAAATGCAATTTTACTGGCACATTTACCATGTAACTGTGAGCTGTATGAAATGCACAAGGTTTCTGTAACCGTTACACGTGAGACAGCCTTTGTAACCCTTTCCATGACAAGAAACACACCTGAAAGAAGGAGGTGAAATATTTTTATTTTCATGTGAGCATATAAAAACACATTTAACCCTTCAGTTTAACCCTCAAATTACCTTTTTCTCCCTCTTCCGTGGCAGGTTGTACACCGTCGGTTGCGACTGTGACCAGAGCCATGACAGAACATACAGCGAGTCTGAATTTGTTTTGGAGAAAACAGTCAGTAGAATAAAACATTGGCAGATATTATTAATAATTAAAATTACTGTACCAGTCCTTGTCCTCGGCAGTGGGTACACCTCACTTTGCCGTTACCATGACAACGGTGGCAAGGCTGCAATGACAATGCACTGATGCAATCCGACAGGCATAAAAACATGAGCAAAAGTCTGACTTATGGTGATAAATTAAGAGCAGGACGCACATTAGGTAAAATACACTTTGAGTTGGTTTTGATGGTAAATTTGATGGATTTTTTGTTGCTTAAAGGCATACCTTTAAGAATGACGAGTGCGGGACCCTGACTTTCTGAACGGCATTGGTGAATTTGGGTGGGTAAGACACCTGAACGTTCCACGGTGGAGGACTCACTCCATTCTGAGGCCCATCCACACACTGACCTGAAAAATATATATTAATATGCTGTTTTGGCTTTTTTTAATGATTCATATCATTGTACTGGTGTCATCGGGCACCTGTGTGCGGCTCTGATTCCCAGGCGCTTGATCTGGACTCTGTGAATGTTTCCAAGCGGTACTAAAATGATACAGAATATATGGTCATGTAATTATTACAATATGTAATAATAATACAGAAATCATTCCAGATCAAGAATGGATAATAACAAGATTTACACGGTAAACTGTAAAAGGCTTCAGCTCTTTGAAGATCAGATTTTTTGCAGGTTTGCTGCTGTACGTCCATTTTTTACCCACAAACTGGAGTAGAGCATCTCTCGCAACATCCTCTGAGACAGTGGGCACCCTGTCAGTAAGTGTGCAAATAAATAAATCTATATGCATTGTTCAGTATAAAAAAATAATGATGTTCTTTTCACATCAAATGTAGTATGAATATGTTTTCATGTTTGTAACTTCCTAAAAAAAAAAGAAAAACGATATTGTACCTACATGACATTTGGAACTGAGGCATTCTTGTCATTTTCAGGCTTAGGGACAAAGTCTGGCGGAGGAGGACAGATTTGATCTGTACCGTCTATGAACAAGAACAACAAGAATGTCAAATGGAAAAAATAAATAAATAAAATTAGGCATTCAAGACATAACGGTGATATAAGGTCATATATAGCATACTATATTTACATGATTTTACAAGATGTTAAATATTCACCAATTTTAAATTTTTGACCAATACTGACATTTTTAAGCATCCTATAACCGGTATGCAAAAGCAATTTTTTAATTATTTCTGCATTTTCACACAATAACTAAATGGCCATTATACAACAACAACAACAACAATAATAATAATATAAAGATACTGTATATAACAGTGTTCTAATAAGAATTGTGTCTTAAAAAGAATAAACAACAATAATTAATAGTATTATAATAAATTATTATTTTTCTTATGATAGTGCTTTAGGGTAAATACTAGTGTATTATTATTATAACAGTGTAATAATAATAAATATGTATTATGAAATAATAATGATTGCTATATTATCATTTTTTTTTATGTTAAGATTTATTATTATAATATGTCGTCATGTATATAATAGGTATTATGATAAGAATAGCACAACAACAGAAAATGTTTAGATTATTAGTATCATTATTATTTACTATAGTGCCTAATGTATATATTGTATTATTATAAGAATAATATCTTAAAATACCAATATTTTGTATTATTAAAATTATTGTTGTGCCTTAGTGTATATAATTGTGTTCTATTATAAAAATGTTATCTTAATGATAATATTAGTATTATTAATGTCATTATGAGTGGTAGGCACAAAGGTTTTTCACCTCCGCCCGTGTGTTCCTCGTAGCCTGTTACACTGTCCAGCCAGCCTGGAGGTGGAGCAGACGGACCCTCTTCAGGAAGGTTGGGGTCAAAAGTGGCTGCAGTGAGAGAGAGCGAAGACGAGAGAGAGATGAGAGAGAGAGAGAGAGAGATTGAGATTATGATATCTTTGATTTATCCAAGAGTAACATGTTCCTGAATCAACATCCTTTGTTGGACCTGGAAGAGCATTCCTATCAAACAGCCTTAAACCTTAAACCAGTGACAGAATTTTCCTATAGTAGTCCCATGATCATCATCCTTGTTCATTCTGGAATATCATCAGGGATCCTGGAATATTTATCAACCAGATTTTAGGGCCTTGGACAAGAAAGAAAGAAAAAATCCAACTCCATCAGTTATGACACTTTATTGACATTCACAACAGTGCTTTTATTTTTTTAATTTTTAATCCTGCGACCTCGCAGGAAGGTGCCGTCAGAATGAGAGTCCAAACAGCTGATAAAAACATCACAATAATCCACAAGACTACTCCACATGACTCCAGTCAGGCCTATGACTTAATGGTGGATTTGTTTCTTACAAACATGCAGCTTTTCACTTCACAAGGTGTTAACTGATGGACTGGAGTGGTGTGGATTACTTGTGGATTATTGGGATGTTTTTATCAGCTGTTTGGACTCTCATTCTGACGGCACCCATTCACTGCAGAGCATCCACTGCTGAGCAAGTGATGTAATGATACATTTCTCCAAGTCTGTTCTGATAAAGAAACAAACTTATCTACATCTTGGATGGACTGAGGGTGAGTAAATTCTAAGCTAATTTTTATTTTTGGGTGAACTATTCCTTTAAGACATGTTGCATTGCCAGGCAACATAATACAAACACATTTCTTAGCAATCAGCAGTTGGCAGCTGTTCATTAAGTCATTAGGGTTCTTTCCCTCCAAAGAACTTGTCTGAATGCATCAGTGAGTTATATATACTTCACACAAACATCTTGTTAGGTTCGTGAACAATGCTGCTAACAAGTGGATATAAATATCAGCTGGAATGGGTTTCCTTCAAGAGAGATCATGCTTCAGATTTAGCATGAAGAATGGGCAGAATCAGGCCTGTATGCCAGAGAAACAATGCCCTCAAAATATACAGCAGCAGTGAATGATGGGAGGTGCAGGTCATCTCTGATACAATTCAACTGCTAATTTAGCAATGCACATTCATCAAAATGTTATAGCTAGGAATAAAAATGAGATTGTCCTTTGTGGTGACCATGGTGTAGTTTGTTTATAGCCTATGTTTACCTTTTTGTTTTGTTTTACTTCTGCTGATTGTATTTAGTCTTCAAAATTCATAAAAGTTGCGTTAATTTGTTAGGATTATCATGAACAAAATGTATAAGAATCATAAATGTGTGTTGGTCACAGAGCTTATTTTCTGCGATAATCCAAAATCTAATGAAAAAAATCCTTTTGGGGTTTTTGTCGAGGGAACCAGGATGATACAAACTACAAATATAAGTCACTACTGCAGCACTCAATGGCTCTGTCCCAACTGGCACACTTGCTGCGTGGCACAACTGGCAGACTTGCGAAAGGGAAAACACCCTGAGAACAAGTCTTTCTAACAGTCTGGTGCCTAATAATAGCACCTGCACACATAAAATGCACTGATAACAGAAATAACACATGTAAACAATTGCTTTGGTCTAGATTCATTGAATTAGCCGTTGTGCCTTTAAGAAGCTAGTATGTGATTAATTGTGCTCCTACTGACAGACATGCACTGCTGCTTTGTGAAGCAGAGACCTATTTAGCAAACAGGATACGTTCAATTATAAGATAACATTTGCAGTTAACAGTTTCAGATAGTACACTTTTCCTCAGAATGCATTTTTGCTCTTGCGATACATGAAAGTGTTGTAAGTGAAGTCTAGATAACAAAGACTATTATGCACAAGTAATACAAGTCCTGTCTAAGAGTGTTTTGATGTTATTGCTGAAAAGTACTATTTAAAAAGCTTTAATCTGGACTTGAACCAGATTTTAGACAAAATTTGATGAAAAGTGCACTTAAAGGGAAAGTCATCATTTCCTCACCCTCGTGTTGTTCCAAACCTGCATGAGCTTCACAAAAGAGGCTATTTTCAAGAATGTTGGTAACAACGGCTGATAGCCATTGACTTCCATAGTATTTTTTTGTCATTTGTCATACTATGGAAGTCAATGGCTACCGTCAACTGTTTTGTTACCAACATTCTTCAAAATATTCTCTTTTGTGTTCAACAGAAGAAAGAAACTCATACAGGTTTGGAGCAACTTGAGGGTGAGTAAATGATGACAGAATTTTCATTGTTGGGTGAAGTGTCCCTTTAATTGTAATGAATGTGGACTTGTAGTGTACTTCAGATCTTAAAAGTATAACTGAAAATACCTGCAGTTGGAATAACTGAAAGAGAGACACTCTTAAATACATAAGTTAATTTTGTAATGTCAAAGTTTTACTTTAAAAAAGTACATTTTAAATCATTCTTTTAATATTTGCTTGTTGTGTTTTAAATTATAAAACGGATAGTTCCGGTCCTTGATTCTGATTGGCTGAGTCACGTTCGAAGCTGATGTAAATTACTCTACAAACATACACCTTTGTTTACGTTTGTCTGTTGCTTGGCAACTTTGTTGCAACCACAACTGTTTCTGAGGAACTACATTGTTTGGTGGAAGAATACTGTTTTTGTTAATATCATTACACTTTATTTGCTCCGTTTTATTTTGTGAAACCTTACTACGTATATGGAATAACCGTTTTATAAAAGCAATAAGCCCCGTGAAGCCGTGGTTTACAGTGAATTTATAACAGCTAACCGCTTCGGGGCGTTGTTAGAAAACCCCCTTAGCTGTTATAAATTGACTGTAAACCACAGCTTCTTGGGGCTTATTGCTTTAGTAAACTACACTTATTTTTTTGTGTTGACTAACATTCTAAAGCATGTGTAAAGTACTTGATTATTTTTTAACTGTAGTATGTTATTTGATATTACATTTAAAATTAATATATTTAAAATGTACTAAATTGCAACTTCATCATTACAAATAGTGTACGTACAATAGATTTAAATCTGCATCAAGTTACTATAAATAATGTTAAAGTACATGTGCTTGTCAGTACATTCTGCAGTACACTTTAACCATATTTTAAATAGTAGAAGTAATTATGAAATTTCATATAAAGATAATAGCATTTACACAAACGTTACATTCAGGCTACGTTTACACTAGTATGTTTTTGTTTTAAAATGCATAACTTTTGCTATGGTTACGCCTGTCGTTTACACTACTTCGGCGTTTTTGACCCTCGAAAACTTTCGAAAACACTGCAGACCCCGTTTTAGTTTGAAAACTCTGGGGTTGCGTTTTAGTGTAAACGGACCAAAACTGAGACTTTTGAAAATGATGGCGTGGCTACCCACATTTGCTCTGCGTATCCTTGACGACCGTGTAAACAATAACATCATGCACATTGTTGTACCCATAGATATGTATAGGTAGATTCCCCATTCGACTGTGCCAAGCACGTAGACGTGTCCGCCATCTTTAACGGTCAACTTGACGTCATTCACCATAATAATCAATAAATATTCGAAGATGCCACAATTCTGCACAGCCTATGGTTGTAAAAAAACGCCGGGATTTAAATTCCCGAAGAACGTAACCCTTTCCGGTGAGAATGTGCTGGTTATGTTGTTAAAGGGGTCGTACGATGCGATTTCAATTTTTCCTTTCTCCTTGAAGGGATACAAGCTCTTGGTGCATAAAGAAGGATCTGTAAAGTTGCAAAGCTAAAGTCTCAAACCCAAAGAATATTCTTTATAAAAGTTCAGAGTCAGCCACACCTACTTAAAACGCTCGTTTAAACGCCCCCACATGTCTACGTCACTGTGTGGGAAGATTTGCATAACGCCGCCCAAATGTTCACGCAAAGAAACGAGGCGTAACTTTTTATTCTCGCTGTAGTATTGTTGCTGCCGCGCCATGTCGTGAAGGCGCTGTGTGTTTCGTTGTGAAAGCAAAACTACTTTGTTTGGCCTTCCAAAAGAGGACGATATCTGCTTCGTCATGCCTGGAGCTGATCCGTGCTGGTCGCTGAGGAAATTCAACAACTTTGCGCTGTGGATCGCCGAAATGGCTTTCACCGTGGACGAAGCGGAGTCAGCCCGGGGTCATCACATGCGGTTGCCGCAAGCCTCCTTTGTCGATCCACTAGCCGCGCCGTTCTACCCGCCGTGTGGGACGCTGTGTTTTGTTGTGAAAGCGAAACTACTTTGTTGGACTTCCAAAAGAGGACACGACTACAAAACAGTGGTATTTACAACACTGTTCCAGAACAGTTCAACCCAAATATTCAGATGTGTGCAGCGCATTTTATGGAGGACTGTTTCCTGATCCTGGTAGAGTAGACAACAATGCCGGCTATTCTGACTCACAGACTGTAAGTAAGTTTTATTGTTGTTGTCATTTCTACGATCACAAATGCGACATGGTTTTATGTTTACGCGGCGTGATGCAAAGCAACGCGTAAAAAGACAGTATGAGTCATTATAATCAGTAGTTATGTCCCCTCTGGATGCAACAAATGCCTCGTTTATTATGGGTTTTAATGTTTTTGAATCATCGCTCCGGCCGGACAGGGCATCACAGTATGGTAAGGGGCGTAACATTTCCGTCACACGCTTGAGGTATTCGGCCAATCACAACGCACTGGATAGCTGGCCAATCACAGCACACCTTGCTTTTTTAGGACGATGAGCTTTGTAAAAATCGATGCGTTTCAGAAAAGGCGGAGACGTTGCGCTCAGGACTGTGCATGCGCACTGGCTGGTCTAACCTGAAAAATAAGCTTTTTATAAAACTATTTGAGCAAAAGAAACAACATTTATGACACAGTTGTTGTCAGATTTCATTGGTGATTTCAAATATAAAATTTAATAGTAAGCTTAGTGAACAGTTTTGTAGAATTTGATGTTTCCCCATTCAAAGTGATAGGAGCTGCACTTGCATGCATGAGAGGCGTTTCAAAGATGGCCACCGAGTGACATGACTTGCCTTTAAGGGACTTAGACATGGCGGACGGCTTAAGCATAGCGGCCCATAGAAACATGAGGAATCTACCTATACATATCTATGATTGTATCTGCATGAATGGTCATGTGACATGCGCTTTCGGTTGTGTAGTGTGGACGGAGAACGTTTCTGAAATGCAGTGAAACCGCAAGTGTAGATGAGGATTGTTTTAATTTTAAAACGCTGTTTTAAAATGAAAACGCACTAGTGTAAAAAGGGCCTTGGTTCCCACTTAAGTATATTCATTAAAGTAAATTCCATAATTAATACCAGTGTTGGGGAAAGTTACTTTTAAAAGTACCGCATTATAATATTGTGTTACTCCCTTAAAAAGTAACTAATTATGTTACTTACTTTTTGTGGAAAGTAATGTGTAACGTTACTTTTGCATTACTTTCACATCTGGGTGGGCTTTCGCTGTTTTTAATTAAAAAATTATTATTCAAATTTGGCAAATGTTTAAAAGCTTTTCACACAAAAATGAATCCAGGCTGGAAGGAAATTGATTTTTTATTATTTGATTTATTTCTTTTGTTTATTAGTATGTTTGAATTGGATCATCGAAGGTCAGCATCAAAGACATTGGTTAATAAAATGGGAATTAAAGGATATTTGTGTTATTTAACATTTAATTATTGCAGGTTTGCGTCATATTCTGATTTTGGATTTTATTCATTTTGATGAATACCAAATCAGTTTTTGAGCAAGTCAAATGAGTAAATGCTCACATTTAGACTAGAACTACAGTAACATCATGTACACACAGCGCACACAACGCTCTTGTACTTAATGATTTCTTAAATGAGGACAGGAGAGCTGTCAGTCAATAATTGGTCAACAACTGGTGTTGCGTATTTGAAACTACTTAACTAGTTACTTGAAAAAAGTAATCTGATTACATAACTCGCATTACTTGTAATGCGTTACACCCAACACTAATACTCTTTTTAAAAGTATTTTAAAGTGTGCGTTCTTGATGAGGGTCCTCAAAATGTCGAATGAATGTTACTCAACATTTCTCCCATTTGACTGCATATATTTCCCTCTGAAATTATGCTTAGCTCTCAAAACACCATAATTTGAAACAATTTTAGCTAATTATTTCTAAATAGAAAAGGAAGTTTTACTGAATCACATTAAAAATCCCTTTCCTCTTTCTTGTCACCTAAAACTGGAAATTAATAGAATGTTGATTGTTGTGCCATAAAATATGATGCAATTAGGATTCAAAGCAAACTAATGGCATTCACCCTGCGAACGTTTTTTGACTCAAGAGTTATGTTTGTCGAGTTAAATTACATAGCAGTTAGCAAGACTGCTGATATTTAATATTAGGCTACAGTAGGCTACTGGAAAAGTTTAGTCAAGTGTTTGCGGCAGTTTCTGTTTTTCGCTGTTTTTTTATTGGAATCCAAATATGGGACGTCCCGTGGTTGAAGACGCAATTGAGAATTGCCAAGAGATAACATGATCCTCAACGTGACTTATTAAGCAATGCGTTTTGTTCGAACAGAATGAATGCTTTTGTTGCCAAACACATTGATTTGACGTTGTGCAAAAGGAAAATGATCTTTCCAGATCCTTGCAAGTGTCCGATCAGAAGTGAACAAAGCATTTAAACTAAACTACAATCTCTAAAAACATCTTATTGTTATTACTTTAAAGTATTAAAATAATCACTTGAAATGTTGTAGGCTATAGCCTATGTGTTAACGTTGCATTTACTATTATATTTCTCATTTAGGCCTATAAAAACATGCTTTTTGTAGGATACACTAATAGGTTGCGTGTTTGCTTCATGCTACAGATGTGTTTCTTGCAACTAGGCAATGAAATCTTCAAGTAAAACTTTAAGAAAATAAAACAAGCAAAAGACCGTTAGCTGTAATATGCACATATTTCAACATAGTCGTTTACCCACCTGTATCTTCGTCTTTGTCTTCCATAACGCACAAAATGCTGGTGAGGTCAGTTTCACAATGATCCTGGCTCCAGCAGCGCTTCGCATTTATGTTTACTGAGAGCTTTTCCTCAGTTTTGAACTCTGAAAACTGGTCAGTAATGAAGACACGCCCACGATAATGTTCTGGCAGTCTGGTTTTATTAATACGAAGCGCGCCTGATACAACTCACGAATTACAGAATCCTTAAAGGCACAGTACTCTAAAATAAAATTCTTTAATATAGCTACACGCGTTCGTGCAAACTTGTACGGCTCTGGAATGACATGAGAGTGAGTAGAATCTTTAAAAAAATAGTTTTATAGGTAATTTATAGACAGTATAGTATCAGCTATGGTGTAACATGAAATGCCAATTACTGTACAACAAAACTAACCGAAAAATGTATGTAATGTATTTCATATTTTTTAGAACATGATAGACTGTCATAATTGTCTCTGTGTAACAACTTTAAGAACAACAACAATCACAATAAATGTTCTTTATGAGCAGACATGGTGAAATTTGTAAAAGTATGACAAAAGAAACAATATAGCCCTACTGTAACATAATATTTTACCCAAAATCAAAGGGGAAAAAAATGAAATCACCAATGAGATTAAATATGGAATCTCGTTTATGTCATAGCACTTAAAATAAAATAAAAAATATATCTGCAACTTTTTTCATCTCGAAATTCAGACTTTTTTCTCGCAATTGCAGTTCACATTTCGCAATTCTATTTTTTCGCTTCCACCACAAAATTAAATATTAAAAAGTTAAGTGCGACTTTTTATCTCACGACTTTTTATTTTTTTCTCGCAATTGCAATTTTATATCTCACAATTCCAACGTTCCTCAGATCAGAAGATTACGAGTTTATTTCTCGCAATTGCGAGTTAACATGGAAAAACCAAGAAAAAAATATCTAAATTTTCTGACTTTTTTCAGAATTGCAAGAAAAAGGACAGAACTGTGAGATATAAACTATAAAAATATAAATTGCGTGAAAAGTTATATTTTTCCAAAACGTCAAAATATACATTTTTATCTCGTGGTGGAAACAAGCTTCTGTACTTTTAAGAATTACATACTCAAAATAAAACATTTTGAAAGTTTACAGTAATGTTTTTTTTCATTTGATTTTGGAAAATACAGATAAAGTGAAATACAGATGCTCTTTATGCTCTACCTAGTACATCTAGATATTCTACGTTCTATCTTTTTTCAATTTTCTTATAGTTTCTTTGTAATAATGCCAAAGATGTTTAACCATTAATAGAAAGACGATATAACTCTTTGACGGGTCTAACGGACAGCAACGGCAGCACAGGCATTATACAGCAGTCTAAAGGATGGAGCAACAGCAGCATTTGGCAGGGTAATCCTTGGTGTAGACTTTGAGTTCGGTTCCATATACAAAATAAATGTGGGTTTTCTCATTCCAGGCGTAATGCACTCGTGTGATGGGAATTAGCTCAATGGTCTGCCTCTGGAAAATGAAAGACAGGGTCAGAACATGCTCTGTCTCCATACAATATAACATTTTCTTCATCAACTATTCTTTACATCTAACATTTCTAAAACAGTTTCACTATTAATACTTTTAGAGAAATAGTAATAAAAGATAAAGCCAAACCACTTAAAAGAGTTTTTCAAGAATGTACTGTGAATTTTATCTGACATGAGCCTATTATGTTGTTGTTGTTCAGTTTTTTGTTTAATATAGTTAAAGTTATCTAGAATCTTGTCAACATTTGTGTCTTGTTTGTATGAATATATGGGAATTTTCAGACTGCTTTCTGACAAGCTATAATCTGGTGGACTGAGCCAACAGGAAGAGGTCATTTAATTAATTCCCAGAAGAACGGGAGGCTGAGATGTGGATTTAAAGAGACAAGCGCAGGTTTTTGGGGTTTCATCAGAGGGAGTGTTTGATTTGTTTTAATACCTGTTGCAGAATACGGCAAGTTGTGGCGAACTGAGCCTGGTGTTCCCTCACGGCACTTTCAGACGCTGCGTTTACAGAGCTGTCGGGGAAGCTGACAACTGGATAAACCTGCAGTGATGAGTCAAAACTTCAGTGTCAGTGCCAAACAAACAAGGCTGTGTTGTAAAATGATCGTTGCATTCATATTAGGCATCAAATCATGGTTTTATTATTATTATTATAATTTTTTTCCAATTACAATCTTTTGCAACTTTTTTTTTCTTAACCCTCATGTTGTGTTCCGGTCATGTTGACCCAGAGAGGATTTTCTTTTCCCCAAAAATGCTAGTTAATGTTATCACATTGGACTAAACCTTACTGACTTTGCTCACACGGCGTATAACAATTTCCCAAAATATGTACTTATGTATGTTATGCCATTTTTTCCCACCATGTTACATTTGTAGTGTTCCTGATCAAAAATGATTGGCCTCTAAAAAATTGCTTATAAATTTCTCATTATGCTATATTATTACCAAATATTGAATTATTAACTTTAAGTCAGCACATTGTTGGTATATTTGTTTTTGGAACTGATTAATTGTAGGCCTTAATGATCTTAGCTTACACACCTCCACAAATAATGCTTTATTGATACTATAATAATGCAAATAAAAATAATAACAAAAAGATTGAATGTAAGATTTGGTGATATTATAGCATAATGAGAGACTTACAAGCTATTTTTAAATTAGTTAAAGGATTTTCAGCACAGCACAATAGGCTGAAACGTACTTTTATATTTTATATATTATCTATATTATTTTACTAAAAAAATCATCTTATTTTAAAATAGTATTATATTAAATATACACATTTTAGTTTATTATGACCACTTCCAACCTTTTCTAACCTTAGAATTAAACAGGCCATTTTTGCTGCTGCACCTTTAAGAAACGGCTTTTTTGCATGTGAAATTAGCAACCGTTTTGAACTCTTTCACTGGTCTGTATGTTTGAAATATGCTGCTTAGACTGAAATAATCAGAGATTTTATTAAAAATAGACTACTGAGAAACACTGGCATCATTTCAGGTAGAAATGCAGAGCTGTAGGTGCTACACAGCGGCCCACGTTTCTATTTCAACAAATTTGGTTTCAATAAACGGCCTTTATGGACTGATTTTGAGTTCAATATGTTTCCATATTTCTCAAAAAACAGGAAATTGATCATGTTATGACCCCATTAAATAACAAGGCATCGAGAGCTCCACAGTGTTTTTGCTCACCACTGCAGCCATATCAGTAAGAAGTCTCTCTCCAGTAATTTGATCAAGAAGCTCAACCGGGAATCCCGAACCCTTGTCAATCACAGCCACGTTCATGTTGTTCTTCCTGAGAAGATAAAACGAAGAAAAACAAACAAACAGATGAATAAACAGTGAACTTGTTAAATTGTGTTGTGAAAATGGGTGTTAACCATCGTCTTCTCACCATGTCATTTTAAGTTTGATGAAACAGAGGAGCTTTCCTTGCCCTTTGCATGTTTTGCAGGTGATTGAACCGACTCCTCCACAGGAATGACACCTGGAATACAGAGAATTGAATGAGTACTGTATTCTTACATCTTCTGAGGAAAATGTGACTGGTTTTGACCCGCACAAAACCAACAGCCACAATGCTGGGATGTTCTGGGTGGTTGCCAAGCTAGAACAGACTAATGGGACACCATTTCCGCAGTGGAGTAAAAAAATATAAAATGAGAAAAATGAAAGTTAAAAAATAAAGAAAGAAATAAGACGGTAAAGCCAGATTTGCATATTGAATATATTGTTTATTTTTGCACTGAAACTCTATATTGACCAAATTAGCATCAGAACCAAAGCCGTCTATTTTGGATACTAAATGTACAAATCAATTTTTGAGGAATGTCATCATTGCTATAGTAGCAAGTCAATTATTAAAGCACCCTATCTGAATGTTAATTTTCAGAAGGTATGGATAATGCCCAACACATTTTTGTTTAATAACAAAACAAAAGAAGTGCACTTAAAAATTATTTCATCATTATTGACTTTATAAGAAATATTTAAGTCAATTTTGCCAAAAGGAGGAAGACGCTTTCTCTCACATATTTTATTTCTGTTCTTACACCAAACAGTTCTGGCTTTTAGCATCCTTATTTCTTGTGTTTTTTCCGGACATGCAATGCCAAGGCTCTTTTTCACTATGTTTCCGGCAATAATAAGCAGCTAGATTATGACTTAAACTTTATTTCGTAAGATGGTTAAATACAATGTTCACACAGCAAGGTAACTTAAATTTAAACCCAACTGTAAAGTATTTGTATAATTATCATCACTTAAAACATCTCCTCCAATAAAAAAAAGCTTGAAAACATCCTGCATTATAGAACAATTTTTGCTTTTTCTATTTTTGATGAAATTAAAATTTTGCTAATAATAATAATAACAAATCCGAAATTTCTCAAATTAAAGGGGTCATATGATGCGATTTCAAGTTTTCCTTTCTCTTTGAAGTGTTACAAGCTGATTGTGGCATAGATAAGATCCCTGAAAGACTAAAGTCTCAAAACCAAAGAGATATTCTTTATAAAAGTTAAGACTCTGACACGCCCCCCTAAAACAGCTCGTTCTAACACGCCCCACATATCTATGTCACTATGTGGAAATATTAGCATATTGCTGCCCAAATGTGCACGCAAAGAAGAAGACGTGGTTTCAGTAACCGCGTTAGTGTTGAAGCAGCATGTCAGGGGGACGCTGTGTGTTTCTAGGTGAAAGCAAAAGCACTTTATTTGGCCTTCCGAAAGTAGATACATTCAGGAATCTTTCAGATGGCTTACAACAGAACTGCAATGCATTTTATGGACGACCGTTTCTTGAACCTAAGAGAGGAGGTAATTCTGACTTTGCGATGACAATCTGGCACTTCTGAATCAGATACCGTTTTGTTATTAGTTTAAGTATTTGCTATTGACTGTTCAAATGCGGAGTTTTGCGCATCGTGTGTGTGCGTGCGAGACAGCGAGCAGGGGGGGGGGGGTGGTGGTCACATCACAGTGGAGTCAGCTGTTAAAGTACACTTAACCGTGGCTTGTGTACTGCAAAAACATACCAGCTTCATCACTGTGTCTGTCACGAGACTCTGTTCATGAGTCAACATATTCTGTTACACCAAATACACAAAATAATGATCTTTAAAAAAAGCATCATATGACCCCTTTAAATATTAAATTAAATAAATAAAGCTATACAGAGTTTTCTAATCAGAGGGTTGACTTCATACCTAATCATGCCAGAGCCCTGACACATAATACAGCGCTGATCGGAGGAAGTTCGACCCATGCCACTGCAGGATCCACATCGAGTCTGTAACAACAGAATCATTATAATGAAAGAATAGAAAGAAGATACAGAAGGAAATGATAAAATGACATCTGATCGTCATACGGTACTTACCCTGCCTGAATTCACGCATCTACTGCAAGCAGATCTACCGAGATTCAGGCATGAATGACAGCCCTGTATGTTGAATCCAACAACAACAACTAAATTAATCAAGATGACTTTTTCATTGAACTTGATGAATGGAAAACTGAAAAAAAAAAAAACAATGTTTTACTTTGACAGTGGATGTGTGAGGAACGCGGACGGATTTCTTGCAGTCTTGGAAGAGGGAAGGGATGGGCACCGGGATGCTCCACGGAGCAGGCGCCACTCCGAAACCATCCACCACCTGACCTGATAAATGAAGGGACATAAATATTTAAACATATCATTTAATTTAGAATTATATATACGTATATATGGTTTAGAACGACTTTACTCACCATTGTATGGTTCACTGTCCCATTCTGTTGTTCTGGACTCAGTAAAAGTCTCCAAACGGTACTATTAGGAGAAACAGATATCCAAGTTATATGTAGAGCATGGCACCCATATACAGTTGGATGTGATGTATGTGAATGTTGCTGCTGACCCGATATGTATTGAGGGACTGCAGGTCTGTGAACACCATCTCTTTGGCAGGTTTAGAGCTGTAACAGCATTTGCTGCTGGCATATTTTATGAAGGCCTCCTGCGCAAGTTCTTCAGCAATCGCAGGAATGCTGAGGACATGACATGTGAACTTCAGCTGGGTTCACAACTTTTGATCAGACACTAAATCAACCACTGTAGCAAATTAAATTGAAAATGTTTAAAGAACATTTCCATTATTTGAAAAATGAACATTAACCGAAATAAAATAACATATTAAATAACTTATTTCAGCTAGTTGCCAAGAAAACCTCTCATGTTTATTTAGTGTAATGTTGAAAATTTAAATAAAACTTAATAAAAGCTATAGACATATTTAAAAATAAAAATGACAGAAAAATGACAATAACATTAATAAAACCTGAACTAAAATTAAAGCAGAACATATACAAATAAACCTAAAACTAAAATAATATATCAGTGATACTGAAATAACACTGATGTGTATGCTGCACAGAACAAATTATAGATACAAAAAAATATAGATGGAAATGAAAAAAAAAAAACTATTATTTTTTATTTACCAATGCATTCATTAAATTATCAATAATAATAATTTATTAAATGCATTTATCCTTACATGTATTTATTTCTGCTGTAAGCTGTTATTTTTGTATTTATTATTTTTTTTACATGTTTATTTCCTATTTCAATATGATAATGAGAGGGATTGGTTAGTTTAGCCCACTGGCTGATCGATCAAAGTTTCTTCTTGCTGTTACCTGGTTAATCTGCATTTAGATTCCTTGCACATTTTAAATTAAGAGTCTATGTTGCAGAACACCTGAGCATCCACGAGTCTAGTGTTCAACGACTCAGAAACAGGGTGGAGCTCATAAATAAACCCAGAATTGCCTCAAGAATACCAGTTAGGCAAGGCAGGAAAAAAACAACACGACCAAATGAAAGAGACTAGACAAAGCATAGGCATGATTATAGGTTATCCATCCGGGAAAATTGTAAAATTTCTCAATATTGAATGAATCATTTTATCCCTAATGTACCAAGATAGAGACCAAGAAATGTACACTAGGTTTAGAATGGATGCTCAATCTGCTTTAAACTGAGATAGTGAATCGTTTTATTGTATAAGTCCTGGAGTTCTTACTCAAAGCGTCTCTCTGGAACTCTGGACGGGGCTTGTGGTTGAGCCGCTCCAAAATCTGACGGTGGAATAACTGTGGATGTAATAAAAAAATTCACTGTCTCGTTTATTACCAACATTTTGCTCTTCGTTTCAGCTGAAGCCACAGAAACGGTTCTCACCATTAGGTCCCAAACTCTCATATCCAGGAACGACAGGCATCAAATCTGCAGGAGGAGCCGTCGCCCCATCATTCGGCACTGTGTTTGGATCTGAATGAGTTACAGCGCACATTTATTTCAACATACTAACTTCTTGTTTCTCAGCAGTTGCTCATGCTATGAGGATACAGTTGAAAGGGACAGGAATATGCTTCTCTAAAGTTGCTGACTGAAGCTTTTGCTGCTATTTTGAAGTTTTCTGTTTAAATATGAAAGTATGTTCTACTTAGACTTTACAGTGAACTGCTCATGCACGAAGGTTAAGTGATTTGAGTGCATCTTTTGGAAATAATTGTATGATTACCTGCATAAGATCCAGCAGGACACGATGGACCAGGGTGGGCTATATCCTGGTCACTATTACAAAAACAAAACAAAACATTGATATTGTTATTATACATCACAACGCTGAAAAAAGGGCGAAACCACAGCCTCGATCTGAAGAAATAAACACTTAAATGCCTCATTGCCATTGACAAGTCCTTATTTAGCGACTGAAGCCTTAGTTCGTCAGCTTTTATCGCAATTTCCGAGATAAAAACACGCTGCCGTGTTTATGGTATTTTGTAAATTGCTGGCGATTCTCAACTAAAATCAGCATTCGTGTTGTTTCTAAGGGGCTTCATAATTAAGTTAATTTTGCCAAACATACCTCAGCAGATGCGTCCTGTCCATCCTCGCTAGCGAGTTGTGTGAACTTTCGTTTCGTGAGAAGTGAGAGTTACGGAAGGAGGAGGGAAAACAGCAGTGTAACCTGAGACGATTTCACGAGTTCACATCAATACAGAAACATTCACGTCAATATTAAATCCCCTAAGCTGTATATGACTTTAAAATAAGAAATAGATAGACAGAAACCTTGCATTTGGAGCTTGAGCAGACGTTTCGCATACATATCAGCATGCGGTGTACAGTTAAATTGAGGAATTTAAACGAGGAAGTCGCCTTGAGAAAATATCAATTTTCAGGATTAGCATGACAGATAACAACATCAACTGTTCCTTTTTAGGCTTCTAATTATTTCGCTAACAGCTATATTTAAGTCGCTTTTGGGACAAATGTAATCAACAATGTCATCTAAAATGTTATTGTTGCAGTCAGTGTTTCTAACAGCCTGCAAAACGACAAACTAGACCCATCCCAGATTGCACATGTAGTTCTGCAAGATGTCTGTTAAAGATCTCTTGATCTGGAAAGCATCTGCTTTGGACAAACATCTGACAGACGTCTTTCAGATGTCAGTTTTACATACATTCTAAATCATAAACATCTTAAAGACATCTAATAGACGTCTATTTGACATCTGATAGGAAACGTCCTATAGACGTATTGCAGATGAGCAAACACTCTAAAATATACGTCTTGCAGATGTAATGCAGACATCAAATAGACGTCTCCGAGATGTATGTGTGCTATCAGGGATGTCTGTTAAAGAGCTCTTCATCTGCATCTGCTGTGTGCAAACATCTGACAGACGTCTCTAAGATGTCAGTTTCACATTCACTCTAAACATCTTAAAGACATCTTCTAAACGTCTATTTGACATCTGATAGGAAACGTCCTATAGTGCAGATGAACAAACACTCTAAAAAAATACATCTTGCAGACGTAAATACAGATCAAATAGACGTCTCTGTGATGCATGTGTGCTATCAGGGGAACAGGCTACTGCAACTTTCTTGTATAGCACGTGACTAGTATTGTGCAATGCCAATGATCAGTGTTGCCAACTAATTTTCAGGGGAAGTTGCTGAAGGAAGGTCGATTTGTTGCTAAAAGTTGCTAAATGACGTTGTGATGTCATTGCACGATGAATCATGTGTTATATGACGCAAAACAAACAAAACTTTGTGTCACACATCAAGGTCTCAGCAAAAAAAACAAACCTCTTATATAGGGTTAAATTTAGTTTGTTCGTAAAAATAATATAAGGTAAGATAATATAAATAACTGTATTTTTTAAATACAACATTGAATTATTGAACACTTACAAATTTCATTTTTGAACAATTACAATTTAAGTTTTTTTATTAGCTAGTAACTAGTTAAACTACAAAATTCTGAAGTTCTAGTTTTAAGCAGTGTATTGTAGTGAGTGTGCTACACTTAAGAAAAGTCTGTAAATAGGCGCCACAATTACTGTTAATGGGAACAAATTTTCCTGCATTTAAATACGCTTGTATTTTGTGTTTAGGTTACATGGTTCAACGAATAATGGGATAATGTCCGGGGAAAAATTACCTTTTTACATTTTTCTAAATATTTTATACAGGGTACTAAGTATCAACAGCGCAGTAAGCTATTACTAACAAGGTGTATCATAAAATAACAATTATTCAATTATTATTATTATTACCACTAGACAACTTTGGTTTCCTCTTGTGTAATTTAGATGGAAAATGTGTGCCTTTTATCGTTTAAGTGACTTATCAAAAGTTGCCAAATAAATTCTAAAAATAGCTACATTTGTTGCTAGGTGTTTTTGGAAGAAAAAGTTGCTAGGCTAGTGTGAAAAGTTGCTAAATTTAGCAACAAAATTGCTAAGTTGGCAACGCTGGCAATGATGGACAAACAGCAGAACTCACATGGCCTCATTACATTTTTAATCTAGCGAGTTTTAATAACCTCAGATATGAATATAGTTAGTATTTTTTATTACAGTTTTTGTATGAAATGTTCAAACTCTTGAAATGGACGGTCCAGTTGAATGCATTGCATCATGGGATATAGTGTTCTATAGTGAGCTCTGGCATGAAGACTACTGGACACAGTACTTAGTAAAGGCCCATTATTACATCAAGGATGATAACTATACAGACAACTGTACAGTTTTAATAGTTCTCATTTTTTCTTTTTTTCTTTTCATCTTTTTATCTTTCACTTGTTTCCTTTTTTTCTTTATTCTAATGTGAGAATAGTGAAGTCCATATCACAACTATAATGATAATGACTGAGGAAAAATGTCAGAATCACTATCTGAATTCTTTTTTTTTTGATAAAAACATTAAGAGCCAATCAGAATCCACCAGACTTTAACATGAGCTTGAGCATTTAAAGTGGCAGACAACAAAACTGTGCCACGCGCTCAGGCCCGGGTTATCCTAATGTGCAACATGGGCTGCAGCCCAGGGCCCCGAACACTAGGGGCCCCCCGAGACAATTCTCTTTTTGACATGTTTTGATCAAGGTAATTATGCGTACGTAGAGCATCGTTGTCACACACCCGAATCAGGAGTCACAGTGAACACGCAGTACATACAGGCTGGACTGTTTCTAAATTGTAAGATTATTACTCGATAATATTGTTTAATTTATGTACACAATTTTTAGCCTACTATGAGATTATGACGTGCGCTTTGTGTTTGTTTACTTTTATTTCACGAGTATAACGTGTGTGGTGTGGATGCTATTTATCATTGTAGTTAGAAGCTCGAAAACACTCCGAAAGCCTTTTCACGTATCGCATTCAAATCTCAGGATATTTTTTATGCACCAGCAGACTGCGATTGAGTTTTGGCGAATTGATGGCTAATTAGTATGAATTCATACAATCTCATTTGTGCAATTTTGTATGATTTGTTTACAACCCACTGATGTTTAGGTGTGTTTTTTCCATAGATATGTATAAGTAGATTCCTCATTAGCGACTGTTTCTATGGGCCGCTATGCGTAAGCCGTCCGCCGTCTGTTGGAAGGGTCAACTTGATACCATTCACCATAGTAATCAATGAATATTCGAAGATGCCACAATCCTTACATATCTATGGTTCCAGCCCTCTCTCGCATCCTCACCTGTGAAAGTTTATGCCGTTTCTTCGGGAATTTAAATCCCGGCGTTTTTTAAAACCATCGGCTCTGCAGGATTGTGGCATCTTCAAGCTGACCGTTGCAAGATGGCGGATGCGTCTACGCGCTTGGAGCTGAGGCGTCTACCTATCCACCTTAATTTTTAAACGCGGAAGTTAGCCGCTTTCTGTGAACGTGTGAGACTTCCGGTTCATTAGCTGCTGTAGGGAAAGAACAAGAAGAATAACAAAGTGCAGTAAATGGTAAAACATGTTTGCACTACAAACCAGTGTGTTCATAAATAAGATAATACTTTAAAATAATATGCTAAGAAACACTTTGCAATATCAAGCAGCAAAACAAGCTGTTTTGTGCAGATAAAAATAGCTGGAAGTGGATGAGACCGGAAGCCAGACCCATAGGCCGCCACTCTGCGCTAATGGGGGGGAAAAAAGGTGGATACATATCTATGCTTTTCTTCCCTAAAGAAATGATATTGTACAAATTTATATCATTTTCATGAAAACGGATTAGCAATAGCCTCTCTCTCTATATATAGACAAGGAATTGCTATAAGTATACATAAACTAAAAATTAAACACTTAATATAGTACATATAACTAGGGATGAAAAGCACCAATTATATAAAATAGAATAAAATAAACAAAAATAAATAAAAATGTTAAAAAGGGGAGACAGTGTTGTTTGTCTATATATCTAAAATAAAAGCTTGAAAACATAATAATTTGTTGTTTTATATGTTCTAACCACTGACCTATTAGATCCATTATAGATAAGTGGTTCTAACACGTAACAATTTAAGCAACATTTAATTAATTTCACTTTTTTGCTGTAATAGTTATAAGCCTGAGCATAAGACGCAACGTAGATGTAACAAACTCAGTTTAACACATGTTGTGGACGGCCACGTTTCAGAGCAGGAGCGACTTCCGCTGGCCGATATCATTTCCGGGGCGTCGCTGCGTCACTTCCTTCTCTTCTCCAGGACTGTCTTCGGTAGAGACAGGCCGAACGGTGAGCGCAACAAAATCTCAATTCATCCTTTTACATTGTGATTAAAATGAGCGTTTCGCAGTCCGCGGCGCTGCTGTAGCGTCCACTGTATTTACACGCGCTTATATTGTGTCTCGTGGGGAGATGGAACAAGCGATATTTATATGAAGTAACACGCCGGGTCTGTACATGGCGGCCGTCGGTCTGATGCGTGTGAAATACCGCAGTCACGAAATACAGCACACTGTTCTGCTCGCTGTAACATCACAACAGAGGCAATGTATCCTAATAACGAGATGTTTCAGACGCTCGGTATAGCATGCTGTGTTTAGCGCGTAACGTTACATGTGGCCATGTAGTGTATAAACTAGATTTTCTGCGCCAAGCATGTTTTATTGCATGCTGTAATTTATTCGCTCTTGTTGACATAATCGATATTAGGCAATAGTTTACAGTTAGTACATGCTACATGTCAAAGTAGATTGATTTAGTCATTGCTCATGTAGAATGATTTGAATGCAGATATTTGTATTGTATTCCTGTGTTTTTGAAGTCCGTGTCTCATTCATTTCTGCATGTTGACTCTGTAGGCATCATGGTTCTCCTCAGACCCCTCACCAAACCTAAAATCCTCAAGAAAAGGACCAAGAGGTTCATCAGACATCAGTCCGACCGCTATGTCAAGATCAAGGTGGGAAGCCTTGCTGAAGTCCTGGTTTCTAGGCTTGGAAAAGTTGTTACGTAGTTGAGAGTTTTCTAGTCAGTGTTGGAATGAAATGAAAACCCACCCGTTTTTTTTTTTTTATGCACTTGTTATAGGGTTGGGCGATACGGCCAAAATTGATATCACGATATATTTCTTAATATCGGTCGATACGATATAATTCCGATACCGATATGAACACTATTTATCTGAAATGGAAATCTTTTGTAACATTATAAATGCCTTCATCACTTTTGATCAATTTTAAGCGTCCTTGCTAAATAAAAGAATTAATTTCTATAATTTCTTTCCAAAAAAAAAAAATATACTGAATGAATAGTGTATAAGGTTAGAAAGCTTTTTATTTCGGAGAAAAGAAAGGTGATCTTTGGATCGTTCTATTCAAAGAATCTGAAAAAAAAAAAGTACTCACCGTTTTAATATGAGATTCGCGGATCAGCATATTAGAATGATTTCTGAAGGATCATGTGACACTGAAGACTGGAGTAACGATGCTGAACAGTTAGCTATGTATGATCACAGGAATAAATTACATTTGAAAATCTATTCAAATAGAAAGCAATTTTAAATAGTAAAAATATTTCAACATTTTACTGGTTTTGCTGTACTTTGGATCAAATAATGCAGCCTTGGTGAACATAAGATACTTCTTTAAAAAAAAAAAAAAAAAAAAATCTTGCTGTTCAAAAACCTTTGACTGGTAGTGTAGGGTGGCTGATTATTGTTATAGATTGAAAAAAATGTGCTTCAGCCAGAAAAAAGGGTATGACAAGTACTCCGAGTCGCTGCAGAAAACAAAAAAAAAATCGAACAATAACAAAAACTGGAAACGTTGCTGGGGCCGGGCTTATTTAAAATGAAAACTCATTCTCTGCCAGCAGGAGGTGCTTTTAGAGTGATAAAACTAGCGGTTTCTCCAGTAACGGCTGTAATCAAAGCAGCTCCGCTCATGAACGCTACTTTATCAGATCAAATGAAAATGCCATCGAAACTTTTCTGAAGGACAGGGTTCCCTCAAGAGGCATTCCGTGTTATGATTTTGAAACGTGCAGTGCTCGTTTATTCAACGAAGGCAAACGGCACAAATAAATCAATGTATGGGAAACTGGTAAATATCGGAAATGTGTTTAAAAATCATATCACCGTTATTGAAAAAAATTATATCGCGATGCATATTGATCTTGAATTATTGTCCAGCCCTAACTTGTTATCGGAATAAGTTTTTATTATTAGGCGAACATATTCTTTTCATAAGTCCTTTATCCTTGAAAGGTGTCTTATTAGATTGTGCTGGGTTTAACCCTGTGATGAATCTTTTTTTTTTATTCAGTTAATAATTTGGAAGAATTTTTTTTAGCAGTTAAACTGTCTTGCAGTTTGTCTTTATTGCCATGAAAGTAGTCTCAGAAGCTGGTATGTATGTATTTTAAAGTGCATGGTGTAGATCTTGTGAATAATTTACCTATTAAACATTTTCATTTTTGATCATTTTTACTCGGATGTGTAATAATTAGGAAGAAAAGATCTTTCCGTTAGAAGTGCAGTGCATTTATCAAGTTATTTTCCGTAATTGCTGGACAAATCATGGAAAGTCATTGATCGGAAGATCAGAAAGCACACTTGTAGCAAGTTCTCCGATCTCTTGAAGGAGTAACATTTTGTATGTTTTTCAAATGCAACAACACTGCCCACATTTATTCATTTAAAGCAGGGCTGTCCAAACTCGGTCCTGGAGGGCCGGTGTCCTGCCGAGTTTAACTCCAACCCTAATCAAACACCTGAACCAGCTAGTCAAGCTCTTACTAGGCATAGAAACTTCCAGTCAGGTGTGTTGAGGCAAGTTGGAGCTAAACTCTGCAGGACACTGGCCCTCCAGGACCGAGTTTGGACAGCCCTGATTTAAAGAGATAACAAAGCAGTTAACTATTCAACCGCTTCTAATGGGGAACTTTAGCCTGTGATTACATCCATGATCTAATATGAACGCTCACTCTATAGAAAAACTGGAGGAAGCCCAGAGGTATTGACAACAGAGTGCGCAGGCGCTTCAAGGGTCAGATGCTGATGCCCAACATCGGTTATGGGAGTAACAAGAAGACCAAACACATGCTGCCCTCTGGATTCAGGAAGTTCTTGGTCCACAATGTCAAGGAACTTGAAGTCCTCATGATGAGCAACAAGTAAGGTTTTTATATATTGCCACTTTTGTCTAATGTAAGTTAGATTGCATATTATTCTTTGAATGTTTTAATGTGGTGGTGCTTTGTGGTCTTAGCAATATGTAACTAGTAGATTTTATTTGTTTTAAGCGGTTTGGACTGTCTGTATAATCTTAAGCTTATTCTTTCTCTGTAGGTCCCATTGTGCAGAGATCGCCCACAATGTGTCATCAAAGAACAGAAAGATCATTGTAGAGAGGGCTGCTCAGTTGGCCATTAAGGTTACAAACCCCAATGCCAGACTCCGCAGCGAGGAGAACGAATAATCGGGTTATCTTGTTGTATTTTCAATAAAGTGGGAAAAATGTGAAACTACTCTTGTCTTATTTATTGTCTAGACGTGGGGGTTTCAGGCCTGCTCCAGGAGGCAACGTTCTCCGTTGTCTCTCATGCCCATTTTCAGGGCTGCATCCATAAGCTGAAAAATGTCTCTGCAGACACAATCTGTTTGTGTTGATATTTCATCAGGTAAAATAGGAAAAATAACACTTCTCTCTAAAAGAAATTGGAAGTTAACATCCATATCCATACGTTTTTCTCCAGTGTAGAGAGCAGTACAGTTTATTTGTTTCAGATATGCATATGCATTGAAATGAAAACTCACCCTGTGTGTTTTGAAACGCTTGTTATCACAATAAGCCATTCCAAGATGACCTACAAGTTTTTAATATTAGGCAAACATTTTTATAAAAGTCCTTTATCATTGAAATGTGTTTTATTAGATTGTGCTGGATATGCATTTCGGATGCATAAGAGTTCCTGACAAAAATTAAGAAATTACTGTGACAGATTTTTATATTAATAAGGTTTTATAATAAAACCTTAAATATTTCTAATGATTAATAATTCCAGGCCCCCTGCATGTTAACGGGTAAACAAGTGTAAATTATACTTGCACTCTAATTGTATTTGTTTGCATTTCAATAAAACTTACAATATACCTCAATTTTGCCATTTTTAAAGCATCATAATTTTGAGTTGTTTCCAAGGACAAAAGGCAGATTCACCCTATAATCTAGGATGTGGCCTAGGTGATGGCAAAGTGAGTTTATTTTTTTTCTCGTCAGCTTAGTTTTTTATCTGCTTGTGCTCTACATGGTGGTTTATCAGCCTGGATACATTCATTAGCTAACAAAATCTAAATTGTAGTTTTATTTTTTATTAATATAATTTGAGAGTTCCAGTTACCAGCGTGACTAACACTTAGTAGTAATGGCTACTTTTTTACTTAAGTACATGTCAGAGCCCATACTTATATACTTTAACTTGAGTGAAAAAGTGTAGTCAGTACTTCAACTTTTATCAGTCTTTTTAAACATGAGTATCTGTACTTCTACTTGAGTGAAGGATGTGTGTACTTTTGCCATCTCTGCACAAACTAATGTAAACTGCAGTTGAGAGTCCTAACTGGTGTCCATCGATTCCACAGCCCCTGTTAAGGGGTCTCCTTGCAGGCTCTCAAAGATGGTGGCCATCTCTGCGTTGCTTCTGATCTGATTTGCAAAGTCTGCCATAGCAGGGCTCTTTTCCACCTCGCTGATGGACAGCAGGGCGGCGACTGCACGCATGGCAGAGCGCCTCAGCTCTTCCTGTTTCTCAAACTCCTGCTTCACTGAACCAGCTTTTACCTTTGTATTCAAAAATGATAATTGTTTACTGAAAAGTATAATAGGCAACATCCCGTATTTTGTTACAAACTACTGTCATGTTAAACCTTACTTTTGTAGAGCAAGTAGCTTTCAGTGGTTCCACTAATCTGTCCAGTCTTTGTACCACAGCGGCAGGACACAGTTTAGAAAGTCTGGCGAGCATAATGAAGGTCAGCATCTAAAAAAGAAAAACGGAAACATGAGCATCTTAAAAGGGAAAATACACTTTTTTCTAACCCATGTAATGTATTGGACAACATTCAAGCATAAAGCAATGCATTCGACTGCTACCTGACTGAAAATACACTTACTTTAATGTCATAGTGATCTTTCAGGCCTTCTTCAACATGGTTCAGAAATTCAAAGATGTCCAAACAGTCCATGCAGCTGTCCAGCAGAGTATACATGCATTCAAACGCCGCCTTACGGACGTCCAACCCATCATCTACTGTGTGCTTGAAGGGGCCCATCTCAACCTGAGACGTGATTTAACATGCCGAAGTTTGAAAAGATCACAACACAGAATTAAACTTTGCATAGCATTTGAATTTCTTTTACAGGTTTTGTGTAACAGTATTTCCTATATTCTATGTATTGTTTTATATGGCAGTTGTCACATGTTTTTAACATTCATAATTTGTACCTCTCGAACAAGGTCTTTTCTGATCTGGGTCTCCTTGTATAGATGTGGAGAAGTGGGGGGGGGGGGGGGGGGAGGGGGGGGGGGGGGGGGGGGAAGTGATGTCAGGAAGTCCACGGATCAGAGGAGGGTTGGTGGGGGCGGCTGAATTGAACATGACTAAAGCCACCCGCCGAACATTGAGGTCAGGGTCCTGGAGTGTTTTCAGGAAGTCACCTAATAACAGAATTACAAACTAGGCCATTAGTGCAAGGGTTTAAGCAGTATCTCATTCTTTTACCTATATATTATAAAAACATATATCTAGATATGAGTGATTGTATAAATATTAATTTACCAAGGCATCCTTTGAGGAGTGAGTCTATGGGCATGGTGTGGTCTACGATAGTGAACTTCACTGCAGTTACAACCGTACTGCGGGAAAGAGGAGACCCTGGAAGAACAATAAATTTACATGTTAAAATTGCATTTTAAGACTATCCCCCGGTGTCACAGACAAGGCTTAAGCTAGTTCCAGACTAAAATGCATGTTTGAGCTGTCTCAACTGAAAATATCTTGCTTTGACACATCTTGCTTTGACACATCTTAAAATATGTCAGTGCCATTGTTCTTTGTCAAGATTCACACCTGTAACGTTTTCTTCTAAGGCATTTTTGTAAAAGCTGCTTAAATATCTTAATTTAACTAAGGTCTAGTCCTGTCTTAAGTTAAGCCCCATCTGTGAAACCGGGCCTATATGTTTAAAACTAGCCCATTATCTACTGAGTAAATTCAAGGTAACATTTAATCTCTTATTACCCGAGGACAGTTGATTCTTTAGCCTTGGTATGAGTTCAGATGGACTGACCAATGTGAGTTTCCCCAAACATTCAGCTACAATATTGCGAGTACCCTCTTCTGCACATTCACAGTACTTGAACAGCAGATCCCAGATGTTCTCGACATGAGGCTTGAGACTTTCAGCTGACAGAGCGCTAATCATTTCCTTGAGGGAGTGCAGGAGCAGATACTGTCTTTTCGGCTGGCTTCCGATCTCGTTGAGCATGAATGGCAAATACTCCCCCAAGTTTCCAACACAAATGTTTCCCAAAGCAAAAGATGCGGCAGACTTGACTTCCTCATTAGGAGAACCGAAGGCTTCCATTATGACTCCCTTCAGTTCCTTCTGCCCTTCGAAGTTCATAAAATGTCCAATTTCCCCAAGGCACAGCAACGAGAGAATCCTCACAGACTCTGAAGATTTGGGGTTCTTAACCTCCTGGATAAGGTTGGTGACCACTGCAGAAGCCTCTTTGGGACAAGCCATTGACAAGGCTGCTACACACTTGGCCACCGAGTAGTAGGACTGTTTATGCACGGACATGGAGTCAGTTGACTTCGAATCATAGAAAGGCCCCCTCAAGGCTTTCAGAAGGTCACTGTAACTCATGTTGTTGGCCTTCGTGGCTACAAGAACCTGGAAGAACTCAAGTAAGGAATTAAGGGCACCTCCTTGTAGCAGTGGAGAATGGACTAAGTTAAGCACCTCAGGTAAGATCGTCCCCCCAATCTTGCTCAAAGAGGAAGGGCAAACTTTGGCCATACAGGTGATCAGCGTTATGGCTACTTGTGAGATATGCATATCACTCTCCTGAATCAAAGCAGGTACCTCACTCAGTATGGAGTCTATCAAAGGCGGCTTGAAGCTGTCGCTGTAGTTTGTGACCATAACATTCAGGGCCGTTATCGTGTTCAACTTAAGGGCCCGCTGGTTTTTCCGCAAGAAGGATCCAAGCATTGGAATCCCCTCCGTTAAAATGGGTCTTAAGTCGATTTTAAGTGGCGAGGAAGCGACAAGAGTCAAAGTCTTCACTGCGACAAGTCTGGTGATTTCATTTTTAAGCCTTTCCAGAAATATCTGCAAGGTGGGCTGCAGGTCAGCGCCAAGCTGGTCGCCAAAATGACTCAAAATGTGGCCCATGCACAAAATGGCCCGCTCTTTCACTTCTTGGTCTATGTCAGCTGCCTTCAACCTCTTCGAGGTGCAAGCGAACACAATCTTAACGTAAGGTTTGCCATCAAAAGAGACGGGCTTGTCCAGCGGCCGCATGAGCTTGACAGTCTGCTGGATGACTTGGAGGGCCTCAGATGTGATCTTATAAAACGGGTCTTCCACGCATTGGATGACCGGTGGTAAGATGACGCTAATGTGTGGGTGGAAGATCTCTGGGTTGTGGCTACTCAAGAGAACATTGAGGAAAGCAAGGGCATCAATTTTCAGATTGGAAGAGGTCGACTTGTCTGTCAAGGAGTAAATAATACCTAGAGAGATAAAAGCTGAAATTAATGTATACACTAAAAATAATATGCCACAAAACTGGTTAAAAGGTACAACTGGATGCAAGAGGTCCAAAGGCAACTTTGGACTAGACCAGGGGTCATCAACTGTGGACCTCAAGATCCATTTTCCTGCAGAGTTTAGCTCCAACCTGGATTAAACACTCCTACCTGCAACTTTGTAGTAATCCTGAAGACCTTGATTAGCTTGTTCAGGTGTGTTTGACTAGGGTTGGCGCTAAACTCCGCAGGGAAGTGGATCTTGAGGTCCAGAGTTGAGGACCCCTGGACTAGACTCTGATGTACTTGTTGAAACTAGAGCAAGAAAAGCACATCATTGACTAGACCTTAGTGTCCATTAGCAACAGACAACCTGAAGTAAGCATGTTAGCTGTTCTTATTCAGAATAGCGACTTAACACCATGTCTACAATGGGTGTGACTATAGTTGTGTGAACTTTACAAATCAGTTTGTCCTTCATGTCAGAAGTCAAATGGGGCATCAGTTTACTATTGGTAACTCATTGCTTTGCATCCATTTTAGACAGTATCACTGGTTATGATGGGTTCTACTGGCTTTTGACGTTCGGACGCTCTTTTACAATGTGGACAGGGTATTAGCATAGCATTTTATGCTAAATCTCTTTTAATCAGACCTGGAATGAGGGCTGGTATGTGTTCTCCCAGTTGACCAGGCAGTACATAGGCCATTTCTGTCAGGAGACTGAAGCAGCTTTGCCTACATCTCATGTTTTTCTCCTTTAGCTGTCGGTGTAAAGCTTTTACAATTGTCGGTACCTGTGAGAGCAGGTAAGAGCTGTTTTTAGGAGATATGCACCAGATGCTACATGTAAGTTGGGTCGATAACCTTCAAACATTAGTACCTGTTTTTTTAAGAGAGAAATCGCAGGCTCCTCTTTAGCCCCCGAGTCCAAAGTGGGACCGTGAGGATGTCTAGTCTGTCTGAGCAAAGCCACGAATGCTGAGAATATGTCAGTTTTAACATTCTCTTCACGCTCTTTGAAGCGGGACACCAACGTTGGGCCTATGGATCCATAGAGCTCCACCAGCAGATCCCTGCGGCTGCTGATTATCGCCTCCAGACATTTTACAGAGGAACGCCGCACCTTCCAGCTCATGTCATCATCGTCACTGTATTCATCATCAGACTCTATAGATTACAAGTGTGCTGACTGTGAAAAACATGCTCAGAGTGGGCAGCACTACATCTGCCATCTGCCTCATCTTATAGATAGATAAACTTGAATTTGTAGCTACCATTTGTAAAAATTTCCAAAAAGATAATACTGTTTTATGTTTAAAGATGGAATTATTCCTCTTAAAGTTGCATAATAATGGTCAAAAAATCACCCTGATCATCATCCTCAATGTCCATACTGTCATCCTCGTCATCATCAGCATCGTAGTTGTAATTGGGGTCGTAGGTAATGTACTTCAAACATAACTTGATGATTGCTTGGATGTTAGGAGACATTTCCTTCGGACATCTGTTAAAAAAAACAAAAAAAACAACAGGAAATAGTTTTTGAATTAGTATCTGACATACAAGTATACACATATAGTAATAATAAAATAAAATAGTTACAAAAATGACAAAATAAGATATAATATAAACCAACATAATAAAATAATTTAACAAATGATAAAACATTTTATAATGTATAAAAAATAATATAATAAGATGTTACAAAAATAACATGATAAAAAATAACAATTTATTTAAGGCAACATAAAATGAAACAAAAATGACAAAAAGTATATAATTATAATACATGGAAAATCAATACACCCTGCTACAAAATTTACAAAACAATGTACTTAGCATAGATATGTTTATATAATGTAATCAACATCACAAATAAAATCAAAAATGAAAAAAAAACTGATATATATAAAAATAAATAAAGTTACAAAATGTCAAAAATGTTATAACTTAAAAATAAAAGCTAAAATATTTTAAAAAAATGACAATTTACAACAAATAAAACCAAGCTAATAAAATATTGAAATTGTAAAATATAATGCAATTTAAATCAAAATAATATATAACAATTAAAAAAGCTTTGTCCCATGTTGGAAAAAACAAACATGCAGAATTTTTAGTTTTAGACCATTTAATATAGAAATAATATAGAAATAGTTTTACCTGCTAACAAAAGCTTCAAAAGCTTGAAAGCAGAACTCACGTAGCTCATCATCCTCCACGTTACAAAATTTCACCACCATTGGCACAATCTTTTGCAGGTGTTCACCTTCAGATCATAAGACTCACTATTACTACACTTGCATATTCAAAATGTAATGTAATACTACATGTAATGTTCAAAATCTCCAAAAGACATTTAAGTACTCATTACAGTACATTACATTAACTTTATCTCTGCTAGTCTCTTCAGCTCTCTCTGCAGGTCACACAGTGACACTACATTCCCTCAACACCGACGGACAGAATTCTAACAGAACTATTGATTCAGCTCACCAATCCTGTGTCCTCCTCGTCTGCTGACCGTGGCCAGGCACTGGATGTAGGTGCGGACGCTGGCAGTGGGCGGTCCGTGGGACAGTTCACCCATGAGGTGTTCGGTGAGCTGTGTGAACAGAGCGGGGCTACAACTGGGCACCAGGTGACCCAGAGCGATAATAGAGCGTTTCCTCACAGCCATATGAGGACTCGTGAGCTGAGCGAGGAGGCTGGTCAGAATCGACTGATGGAAGCTCACCAGAGCAGTGCTCAACCTGTCAAATAATGTTTTAGACTGATCCCAGATAGCACAGGCACGTCTGCAAGATGTTTGTTAAAGATCTCTTCATCTGCTGTGTACAAACATGATAGACGTCTCTAAGATGTCAGTTTTACATTCATTGTAAATCATAAACATTTTAAAGACATCTTTCTAAACGTCTATTTGACATCTGACAGGAAACGTCTTATAGACGTCTGCAGATGAACAAACACTCTAAAAAATACGTCTTGCAGATGTTAAATAGACGTCTCCGTGATGTACGTGTGCTATCAGGGATGGGTGGATGTTCATAAACACTTCCATGCAAGTACAAGACGTCTTAACGGTAACCTCCCCTCAACCTGTCGAGAGAATCATCCAAAGCCTCCAGCTGAATGGACATGTCGTCTTGCATTCCCATGGCTCAAATCATGGACGTGATCTTCTTACAGACGTTGACTGTGAGGCTCAAACCTTCAAACGCAATACAGCCACTATGACTAACAAGATCCTGAAAAGATGGGAATTTTCTGCGCTATATCCCTGATACCGTTTAGATAAGGTGGCAGTCGGCGATGATGGTCTGCAGGCCCATGCCTGCAATGTCCCTCAGCTGCTCTTTGTTGGCCACCATGGTTGAGCAGAGCGTGTCCACATCGTCCCACCTACACTCCTTCACACTTTTTCCCCCCAAGGAACGAGGCTACACAAACCAGAAAATCATGACCCCCGCTGTATCTGCAAAGGAGACGTTGGGAAGAAGTCTGAGTGAAACACTACCATTTGACAGCAATTCTGCACTTGCTCCACTTAGCCTTTTGTCCTCCCCAAGTCATGTGGCGACACTTCAGGACCATATGCCCAAGCCTCCATCAGACGTCATCTCGGCACCATCGCGGGCGCATCCCCTTGTGTCCTTCGTTATGGCCCCATGGCACTAACGTGGCGTCGCGTGCACCATCGACACACGGCAACAGTCTCCGGTAGAGTAACGCATGCAGACAGGGTCCGATATAGAGGCAATACGTGTGCTGATGACACCATTACCAGTGACACTCCCAATAACCCGTGCGCATATCATACGCACTAAGGGTTGATGGCACCACGGGCCAACACACTCACAACCAGCCATCAGGACACAAGTCAGTGCGCAAATCGCCTACTCACCCCACACACACGGCGGAACAAATGGTCGTACACACACAAGCAGCAGTGGAGAAACGGACTGACGGGGGGGAAAGCGAAAAAACACAGGGTCTCACGGGAGCCGATTGACCGTAAGGCACCTAACGCACAACCGACCATAGTCCTGGGACCAGCGGAATTCTGTGTCCACACGACCACGACCTCGGGGCCCCCCCGCACCGGGCGCTTGCCCCCCAGCACAAGCGGCCACGAGTGGTACGACGGTGGGTTGTAAAAAAGGGAAGAAAGCATGGTTGGAGTGAAAAAAAGTTTTGAGTGAAGGGAAATAAGAAAAGGAGGACCACATAAGTTTGTGGCTAGCTGAAGCATTCTACAAAAAATTGGAGAAAAAACAAATTAGAAACCAAATCCTGGAGGAAGTGATGTTAGTTCATCGTAAGTGTGGATAGAATAGTTACAATTCATCAACAAATCATTTTCGGTATGACCACACAGCTATAGGTTTTAGTTACAAAAGTCATGTTGATTCCAGTTAAGAGTTCAAAGATATAGTATGAGCTGAACTTATCAACTGGTCGAGACCAGGGACGTGGTGGGGTCGTCAGAGGGGTTGGGGTCGGCCGGTCATTATGGAGGTCCGTGTCATCCGCACAGGGGGGGCGCAGGGGGGGGTGAACGGAGCGGCGCCGCACGCAAAAAATCAGGGACGGGGGTTCCGGATCCTGTTCTGCTTTTCGTGGCCATTTCTTAACACTAGTCTCGTCTGTCACACCACACCAGTTGTCGTACCGAAGTCGTTGTCTGGACTGTCTTTATCCACAAGATTGTAACTTAAAAGGTGACATTCTACATCTTGGCTTTTTAAGCCTGCACTTGCGCGAGTAAAACTTAATACAGGCAAGTTGTAGCTTGTGAAAATCCATAGCGCCCTTGCTGACACTAGACGACTGCCGCACATATGCACTGTCGGACACGTTGACAAAGCTGACTGATATTAATTCACCTCGCTCTGCCCGCATCTGCCGGCCTCGTGCGACTGCCGCAGGGCGCCGAAGCAAAACTGTGCGGCACCTTTTTGGCGTTTTCCAGCCGGAGATTTTATCACGCGAGAACAGTCGCCGTGCCACGCGGAAATATTATCGTTGTATTTTACTTTCTGCAAGCGCTGATAGCACTGGGACACTTTCCTGAAGTTTCTCAGATCGGTGAGCTGCCCGCTTGTTCTGGATGTTATATCACCTATGGTTAACTGTCCCTTGTTGACTAGGCTTTTGGAGCTATACTCAAGTTTTAAGTTCTAACCCCGGGAGTTTCTGTGAGAAATGAGACAATTTCGTTTACAGAAGCGACCTAATGCAAATACGTACCTTACTCTCACATGTCCAAAACAGTGTTCTCTTAGATCTAAAAGCAACATTTTCTAGCTTTGGTTAGTTTATGATTAAGATATCATTTCTTTGCAAAAACATAAGTGTATTAGATTTGATTCTGACCATATCTACGTTCAGTTTCTACTGTCATATTTTCCAGCTTTCATTGTGCCCAGTTTTTATTATTAGTTTATTTATTATTATTATTCAAATTCGTTGTATTACGATCCTCACTATATCCTTATTACAACACACACACCACACACCACACCGCCTATTCCCTGTTGGGGGGGCACCGCTCTCCATAGGTGGTACAGCTTGGTCTGGTCTACGCTGTCACGACCCTCTATACGTTCTCTTCCCCCCCCCGGCCCTACCCAACCCCTACCCCTAAACCTACCCCTCACAAAAAACTTTCTGCATTTTAGATGTCAACAATAACCCGTAATTCGTAATGTTTATTACCTCCCTCCCGGTTTTAAAACCTGGGACCTCATTTACGCCTCCCCACCGGCGTAACGAGTCCCCCTCGAATCTTCTCGGTGTTCCTGGTCTAGTTTTCAGGTCGCTCGTTATCCTCACACACACACACACCCCTTATCATGGTTCGGCGCTTTAATTAGCTGGAAAGTTATAAATAACACGTAGATACTCAAACCTGTCATACTATCGGATTAGCCAACATTTAATAAAGTATTAAAATACTGTTAATGGATTTTGTCTTCTATTTTCTGTGGCTATTGTCGCCATCTGAGTAAAACTACTCCTATCCGTGCCGCCCGTTAATTTACCTTTAATAACTAGACAAATACAGTACATGATTGCATAGGCATAATGCATAAATAACACTTATTTTTGCGTTACCACACAATAATAATATATAATAATATATAATCGAGATTTATAATATTATATACTATCTTACCTAATGAATGTATAACCCTTTATCCGTAGTTGTTTAATTGACTAAAAAGTTATTTTCAGTTAATTACATTGTAATACATAAGGAAATTTCAAAATACTCACATGAGTTGCATCTACCTACTGACACATGACTATGTTTATGGGGATTGTTGGCATTCCTATCAACATGCTGATAATATAAAAATGCCGTTGAGTCAGTTAAATCCTATGCATTATTGTTTAAACACACTAACAATCATTTATATGTTTTCGGCAATACCGTTTGAACAGTTTCAGCATGTTGTGGGTCTTGTGTCTTTCAGTTTCGTCATTCAACCAGATGGACCCCTCATAACGAGGACTGATCTGAGTGTCAGCCGCCTCTCTACAAATCTCCTCCCGCGCTTTATACCTTTTACGGACATCTTTTGCCCATTACATGAACGTCGGAGTGTTGTTTTCTTTGTGCAGACCATCGATTCTCAGATGACTATTTACGGGACCACACTGGCCACCTGCTCCTCTGCAATCCTGATCGCTCCGTGCACAGATCTTTGACCGATCAAACGAGCGCAGCCTCCCTGCGTGCTGCTCCTCCAGGGGGTGAGTGAAGCACCCAAAGCTCAGACAACTAGGTTGCCGTGATACTAAAACTGAACTACTTAACTTCAGAGACATTACAAATCCCAAGACAATCGTAACATGTTCTCTGATGCCAAATTAAACCGTGTCTCCCACAAAATAACATAGTCATATTAATGGGATATATAAAAAAGATAAATACAACGCTAACTCGATACTCTTTCTTTTTCAATATTGCCGTATCCTTAGTAAGTACCCGTGCCGTACCTTAAGTTAGCAGTGTGATACTCGCTTGACTCGCCAGAAACATCTATAATCACTCGAGCCATCGTCCAACACTTAATACTTACTTGTGCTCAGTAACTGCGTGCCAGCTACTTGTGCGCTTTTTGTTAGAAAGATGCGGCGCTACAATGATTAAATATTTAATGGTTTTCGTGATATTATAATAACGCTACTTTTTGTCATACAGCTAAGGAACCAATTCTTTATATATCCCCAAAAGGTAACTATAACAATATGCATTACAACAAATTTCATTATTTTTTTCAATGAAAGCTATTTAAGAACAGTTAAACAAAGAAACAAATTATTTTTATCCTTATAGAAAAATTACACATAGATATTATACTATTCATTATTCATATAAAACAATGATACTAAACATAGAATGAACAGTAGTGGTACACAGTTTATCCACAGTTTTTCAGTATGATATCAGCACGTCCACGTTCTCTTAAAGCCACCAAAAACGAAAACCATCAATTCTAAATAATCATACAGATAAAAATCTGTCTTACCTTTATGTTATATTTAGTGTTGTTAAAGTGATGAAATACTTGACCCAGGGCTAAACTTACAATCTTAACCCAATATTAGTAAATACTAAAATAGATTTTTTTTTGTTGTTGCCATACATACTTACTTTATAGTCTCAGAAACATTAATTTTACTCATAAAATAGAGGATCACTCATTTTAGATTAGCACACATATTTGGTCTTGGCGAAAAATACCCACCACCAAAGTCAAACAAGTTATGATTGTACGTGCGGGGCAGGGGGGCGGAGCTCCGCAACGCCATGGCAGACGCCCGCGACAGGAAGGTGGCATCTGGAGGAGGGAACGGCGCTGGACAAGAGTATGAATCACAGGCCACGACTCCTCCGGTAACGTCACACGTCTGATTCTCCTATCACACGGTGACACAAGTGCATCCTGCTGTGGACAAATCACACGTGTTGTCCCGCAGTGACTCTGTTTGCTGTGGACCCGGTATGACTTTGGCTTGATTCTGGCCGTGCTCTCAACGGTTTCCATTTTCAGTGTTGACCTGCGCTTTAGATGGAACTGGGATATGATACGATCAACATGCCATACATTGAGTTTACCTTTATAGTGTGACTTTAAGACAGTGGGGAAAAAAAGTATGTAGTCAGCCACCAATTGTGCAAGTTCTCCCACTTAAAAAGAGAGAGAGGCCTGTAATTTTCACATAGGTATACCTCAACTATGAGAGACAAAATGAGAAAAATCCAGAAAATCACATTGTAGGATATTTAAAGAATTTATTTGCAAATTATAATGGAAAATAAGTATTTGGTCAATAACAAAAATTTCATCTCAATACTTTGTTATATACACTTTGTTGGCAATGACAGAGGTCAAATGTTTTTTCTGTAAGTCTTCACAAGGTTTTTACACACTGTTGCTGGTATTTTGGCCCCTTCCTCCATGCAGATCTCCTCTAGAGCAGTAATGTTTTGGGCTGTCGCTGGGCAACACGGATTTTAAACTCCCTCCAAAGATTTTCTATGGGTTGAGATCTGGAGACTGGCTAGGCCACTCCAGGACCTTGAAATGCTTTTTACGAAGCCACTCCTTCGTTGCCCGGCGGTGTGTTTGGGATCATTTTCATGCTGAAAGACCCAACCACGTTTCATCTTCAATGCCCTTGCAGATGGAAGGAGGTTTTCACTCAAAATATCAAGATACATGGCCCCATTCATTCTTTCGTTAACACGGATCAGTCGTCCTGGTCCTTTTGCAGAAAAACAGCCCCAAAGCATGATTTTTCCACCCCCATGCTTCACAGTAGGTATTGTGTTCTTTGGATGCAACTCAGCATTATTTTTCCTCCAAACACGACAAGTTGAGTTTATACCAAAAAGTTCTATTTTGGTTTCATCTGACCATATGACATTCTCCCAATCCTCTTCTGGTTCATCCAAATGCTCTCTAGCAAACTTCTGATGTGCCTGGACATGTACTGGCTTAAGCAAGGGGACACGTCTGGCACTGCAGGATTTGAGTCCCTGATGGCGTAGTGTGTTACTGATGGTAGCCTTTGTTACTTTGGGCCCAGCTCTCTGCAGGTCATTCACTAGGTCCCCCCGTGTGTTTCTGGGATTTTTGCTCACAGTTCTTGGGATCATTTTGACCCCACAGGGTGAGATATTGCGTGGAGCCCCAGATCGAGGGAGAATATCAGTGGTCTTGTATGTCTTCCATATTCTAATAATTGCTCCCACAGTTGATATCTTCACACCAAGCTGCTTACCTATTACAGATTCAGTCTTCCCAGCCTGCTGCAGGTCTACAATTTTGTTTCTGGTACCCTTTGACAGCTCTTTGGTCTTGGCCAAACTTGAGTTTGGAGTGTGACTGTTTGAGGTAGATCGGAAGGTGTCTTTTATACATGATCACGCGTTCAACAGAATGCCATTAATCAGAACAGTGGAGGCCAGAGAGCCCTCTTAAGAAGAGTTCCAGGTCGTGAGAGCCCCCAAGAAAAAAAAAAATCTTGCTTGTTGTAGGTGACCAAATACTTATTTTACTGAGGAATTTACCACTTAATTCTTTAAAAATCCTACAATGTGATTTTTCTGGATTTTTTTTTTCTCATTTTTTTTCTCATAGTTGAGGTATACCTATGATGGCCTCTCTCATCTTTTTAAGTGGGAGAACTTGCACAATTGGTGGCTGACTAAATACTTTTTTGCCCCACTGTATGTAAACGTTTAGAAATTATTTGAAATTTTACATGAGCTACAGCAAAAGCTTGACGATGCAAGGATGATTGAACAATACAGCATTAGACATGCAGGTAGATGTCATTCAAGACTGGCACAGTTTGTTGCACTGCCTTCTGTTGTTTGAGCTTTTAATGGTTTCTCTCTTCTCGCTGGCAGATCGGCTGTAACGCTGTGAGTTGGGCCCCAGCTGTTGTCCCAGGGAGTCTTATTGAGCAGCCAACAGGACAGAAGCCCAACTACATCAAGAGATTTGTATCTGGAGGCTGTGACAATCTGGTCAAGCTGTGGAAGTGAGTGCAGCCCTTATTTTAGAGAGTACTGTGACGAGCACCTGCTGTCAGCTTTTACTACAACAATTGGGCTCCAATAGACCCACACATAATTAAATAGAAAACTTAAAAAAAATTCTTTTTAAATTTTATGTACACTTTGGCATTTGGAATAATTAAGATTAATTTAGTTTTGAAAGAAGTCCCTGATGCTCATTAAGGCTGCAATTATTTGACCAAGAATACAGTAATATTGTGAAATATTTTTACAATTTAAAATAACTGTTGTCTATGTGAATGTATTGTATGAATAACGTATTTTCTATGTATACATGAATTTATCCATGTGATCAAAGCTGAATTTTCAGCATCATTACGCCAGTCTTCAGTGTCACATGATCCTTCAGACATCATTCTAATATGCTGATTAGTGGCTCGAGAAACATGGTTGTTATTATCAATGTTGAAAACAGTTGTGCTGCCCTTTTTTTTTTTTTTTGTTTGGGGTGGAAACTCCGATTTTTTACAATTACAATTTTGATACAGTTTGTTTTTCTTCTGTATTCTTTGATTAGAAAGTTCAAAAGAACAGCATTTATTTGAAATACCTTGAAGTAATGTGGCGACATTCATATTTTCTTCCCAGGGAAGAGGACGGCCAGTGGAAAGAGGACCAGAAGCTGGAGGCGCACAGTGATTGGGTGAGAGATGTTGGCTGGGCTCCTTCCATTGGTCTGCCGACCAGCACAATCGCCAGCTGCTCACAGGTGATGACAGCCTAATGCTTCACTATAAATATTGTACTGTATATCACTGTGAACAATAACAGTAATCAAATCTAGTTACATTTATATTGAAGTTGATTTTTATTTTAAACTGTAAACGATATTACATTATATTACATATTATTTATTACATTCCTGTAGTGCAAACAATAGAGCATAGCAGTAGCCATGTGTTTGATTCCTTAGGAATGCTTTAACTGTTTATAATGTGTAACTTTAGTGCCATATAATTTGGGTTATAGTATCTGGAATATGCATAAATGATTTATTTTATAGTATTTTCCACCATAGGATGGTCGTGTGTTTATCTGGATGTGTGACGACCCAGCTGGTAACACCTGGACGGCTAAACTCCTCCACAAATTCAATGACGTGGTGTGGCACGTGAGCTGGTCCATCACAGGAAACATCCTGGCTGTGTCAGGAGGAGACAACAAAGTATGTGCTCCCCTTTTTGTTATAGCTTTCACGATACGCCCCTAGAGTCTGGATATAAAGAAATAGTTTATATCAAACTGAAAGATGTATTTACTCTCAAACTACTTCAATTGGCTTTTTCAATCTACCATTGTAGCACTTTTAAATTAATGATTAAATAGAATAAAAAGAATACAGGTAAAACTAGGTGCTGTGAAACAAAACAATAAAGTACACTACTTTCAAAATAAAAAAAATAATAGTGACAGTAAAAATTGTATAATGTTACAAAATATTATATTTCAAATAAATGTCTTGAACTTTCTTTTCATCAAAGAACCCTGAAAAAAATTATAATGGTTTCCACAAAAATATTTAAATATTAAGCAGCACAACTGTTTTCAATATTGATAATAACAATATCTTGTTGAGCATAAGAGACTTCTTTCAAAAACATAAAAAAATTGTTACTGACAACACATTTTTGAACGGTAGTTACACACACATATATATATATATTTATTTATTAGGGCTGGGCGATATAGCTAACAAGTTCTCAACGATATAATGTTTTTATATCGTTCGGTATCGATAATTATTGACATTTTTTTATAACCTTTTTTTAAAACAAAGAGCAATAGAAATTTTTTTTTTAATTTAACCACTGTATTTTTCAATTAACCCAATTTATTGAGACAAACAAATATTTTATGTTTTAACAAACACAATAAAAATTAAACATCTAATTTCTAATGTTTTATATGCAGATTAAGTAGGTCTTTATTGTATAGGTCTAATTGTCTCCCGAGGCCACAGGAGGGCGCAATGAGCAAAATAATAGCAAATAACTAATAACATATAACATAATCGAATGCGATTCATTGCCGATTATGAAGGCGATTTTTCATAGCTTGTCAGTGAACTACAGCTCTGCGTAGTAAATGCTGCTCCATCTGAAAGCAGGTGCTGGAGATTTACTATTTATCACAGAACCGGCTTTACTGACGAGATGCACATGCCAATCACATGCGATTAATTGCACAGCCTTTACTTAAGTATGAAAAGTAGGTTCTTAACTTAACTCAAGTATTGAAAGTAAAAGTACAAGTAAATGCAAAATGGAAAAGAAGCAAATAAATATATATAAAAATGTTCATACACAGCTTGAGTAGCAAGATTCTGTTTTTTCCTCTTTCTTCCATTTTGTATTTTTGGGTAAGAATAAGAAGCACTTCATCCAATACTTAGTGTCTTTCATTCCAACATAAGAAAACATTTCTGGAATCTGCATCTGAAATAGCATGTAGGTGTATTTACACAGTTTAATGTATCTCAAAGGGGACATGGATGCATTTAAACTGCAATTACAGATGCATAAATAGGCCTAATGTTTTTGTTTTTTAACATAAACGTTGAATACTGATATTTGAAATAATTAAAAAATGAAAAGTTACTTTAAATGTGAAATTAAAACCGCTAGTAGGTGACAGCAAGTGACTGTTAATGAGTGAGTCATTGAGATTCAACCGATTTATTCAAACGACTGATTCATTCAGAAACAAAGCATTTGACTGTGTTAATGAGTGAATCACTGAATCATCTATTCAACCGGTTCGTTCAAAAAGCTGATTCATTCAATATGTAAACACCATTGCTCAGAGACGCAAAAACAGTGCTGTGATCTTTTGGTTGGAACTATTTTTCGTTGGCAAAATTTAGCAAAAACAAGCAATATTATGTCTAAAATGTAAGTCACTTATTGCTTTTCTGAACTTGTATAAAATGATTATTAATGTGTTCATGCTGATATCTGCAGAAAAACGTACTCTTTGTGTGATATAGATTAAGTTAACTATATTGAATTATATAAATATAAAAAGCATACAGAAGCATTTTTTGCTGTATACAATTTAGAATGCCTAGTATTTAGAGCTTTAATAGACTAATAAATCAATGTGCGTACTCTCTGTGTGTGATTTGGTGATAGTACTTCTATGTCAGATCCCACACCATTAAACAACACTTACCATATTATCACAGACGATGCTGTATCGCACACACAGACTCGACTTGGTGGAAAATTAATCTCTTCTGTTGTGCGCGCCTTGTTTGGACACATGAGCACAGGTGGTTTTTAGGATCTAACTTTGCAACAACGCCAGAACCCTGATTCGTCAAACCTGCTTTCCTGCAGTCCGTGCTCTTCTGACTTCTGAATATTTTGTAGTAAGTAATGAATATGCTTCAGGGAAAAGTATACATTTTTAATTAGGAAATGTAGTGGAGTAAAAGTAAAAGTTGGCTGAAATATAAAAACTCAAGTAAAGTACAGATACTCCCAAAAAATACTTAAGTACTGTAATGAAGTATTATTACTTCGTTACATTACACCACTGCTCAATGGTACTGAAATAACACCGCTAATAAACGCTGTGATACTCAAGGATGGATGATGTCCTCCAGGAGTGGTGGCATCCAAACAGATTCCTCCGTCACCAACTAAAGGACAGGCCGTGAATATTCTCTGACAGATTCATTGTGGTTCATTCACTTTTCACCATGAAACTTATGTTGACAGTCTCTGGCTCTCATCCCATGGGATTACGGAGTGAAGATGCTGCCGTTGGGGCATGTGGGCAGCTTACAGCTCTGCAGAGCCGCCATTACTCATTTTACAGTGCCTGAGTTTAAGCACTCTCAGGTTCAGGAGTTAATGACTGAGGTTATATCACCCAGCGTGAGGGAGTGGGTCCTCGACATCACCGTTATTTAAATGAAGACTCTTGGTTGTTGCTCTTTCTGTGAGACGCTGCGCATTATAATTATTTACAATGGCGAGCCGTTTACTCTCAGCCATTATCTGATGCATTTATAAAACAGGCAGCTAAATAATGCAAAAGGGCTTTGAAAATAAGCGCAGGTTAAATACAGCCCTGACTAGGTGGTTCTAGGCAGCTAAAGCAGGCACTGTTGTTGTTGTTTTTGTTTGTTTTGTTTAGCTAATGGTGTGCATGCATTCATTCTTGATGGTGTTTTCAGTGCCTCGTTTGCTCGCCGAAATTATGAGCTTTAAACAAGATGAGCTTTAGATTGCATCGCTGTCACTGGAACAGGAAGACATGATGTTTGCTTTTTCCTAATGGCCTCTAACCTGACTAGCCAGTCAACTAAATGCATCCTTGCTGAGTAAAAGTATTAATTTCTTAAAAACCCACTTGACATCATTATTGCATTTTGTAAACGTTTAAAATGTCTTTATCAATCACCATGTGTATCACATTCAATTCAAAATATTTAAAGAATGAAATACAGTATAGTTAAAAATATATATTAAAGGGGTCATATGATGCTGCTAATTAGAACATTATTTGGTGTAATAAAATGTTTATGCGGTTTAAAGTAAAAAAAACACTATTTTCCACATACTGTACATTTTTTTCTCCTCATGACCCGCTTTTTGAACGTGTTCGATTTTTACAAGCTCCCAATCGTTCTGAAAGCTGGTGTGCTTGATTGCCGCTAACCAGTGCGTTGTGATTGGCCGAATACCTTAAATGTGTGACGGAAATGTTACGCCCCTACCACATTGTGATGATGCCCTGTCCGGCTGGAGCGATGAGACAAAAACATTAACCCATTACAAACGAGGCACTTGTTGCAACCAGTGGGGACATAATTACTGACTATAATGACTTATACTGTCTTTTTTACGCGTTGCGTTGCATATCGCGCTGCGTATTAAAACCATGTCTGCATTTGTGATCGAGAAATGACAAACCCAAGCTACTCTACACTGCTCAAAACTCACGTTTGGAATCGTCAGTGGCAAATTCTTTAAATAAAAACGTACTTACAGATTGTGAGTCAGAACTGCCGGCATTTTAGTCTACGTTACTCTCCCAGGATCAGTAAACAGTCTTCCATAAAATGCGCTGGACACATCTGGATATTTGGGTTAAACTGTTCTGAAACATTGTTGTAAATACAACTTAACCAATGATTATTAGTCGTGTCCTCTTTTGAAAGACCAAACAAAATAGTTTCGCTTTCACAATGAAAAACACCTTGGCCTAGCGTGAGCCGAAGCCCCGGCTTAGCGTGAGCTGAGGCGCGGGTCGAGAATGGCGTACCCGCGGATTTTACGGTGGCGGCAACCACTGTGATGACCCCGGGCTGGACTCCGCTTCGTCCACTGTGAAAGCCGATCCGGAGATCCACAGCGTGAAGTTGATGTATTTCATTAGCGACCAGCATGGATCAGCTCCAGGTATGACGAAGCGATATCATCCTCTTTTGGAAGACCAAACAAAGTGTTTTCGCTTTTCACAACGAAGCCCACAGCGTCTTCACGACATGGCACGGCGTCAACAATCCTACAGCGAGAATAAAAGTTACGCCTTCTTTCTTTGCGTGCACATTTGTGTGGCATTATGCTAATATTTCCACATCATGACGTAGACATGTGGGGCGTGTTAGAATGAGCCGTTTTAGGTAGGCGTGGTTGATTCTTTACTTTTATAAAGAATATCTCTTTTGGATTTGAGACTTTAGTCTTTGCAGCTTATAACAGACTTCTTTATGCACAAAGAGCTTGTCACTCCAAAGAGAAATAAACTTGAAGCAGCATCATATGACCCCCTTTAAATATTGAAAAAAATGTATCTTTTGATTCATAACCAACCAAGAACCAAACAACAAAACACAACAAAAAACAAACCCCAAACCATAACCACCATTATATTGTAATAGCGAGTAGTTTACCCAAATATATTTTAATTGCATATTATTTCTGATTCAAATTGACAGTTTGAACTGTATTTTTTTGCTATTTTAGTTGAATGCACTAATAAACCGTTTTAAAGGAATAGGTCCCACCTAAAAATGAATATTTGCTGAAAATGTAATCCAGGATGTAGATGAGTTTGTTTCTTTGTGGGAACAGATTTGTAGAAATGTAGCATTCCATCACTTGATCACCAGTGGATCCTCTGCAGTGAATGTGTGGCGTCAGAATGAGAGTCCACAGCGGATAAAAACATCACAAGTAATCCACACTCCAGTCCATCAGTTAATGTCTTTTGCAGTTAAAAGCTGTGTGTTTGTAAGAAACAAATTCCCTCAGGAGTCCTCTTCCCATTATTGCTTCTCCAGTGACAAAGTCTCTCGTCTGAATCGGAGAGAAATCTGCACTGATCAAGCACTGTTTACAAGTGAAAACAGTCCAAAACCGTTCTAAACAAATAAGTTGGTGTATTTTGATTTGAGAGGACAACAGGGGATGGACTTTTTGACCTGAGGAAGCATTATTATGCATTATGGACTTTTTTTTAGCTGGAAGTGATGGTTTGAAGCTAAAAACATCTTAATGGTGGACGATAAATGGTTTCTTACAAACATGAAGATTTTTGCTTAAGATGTTAACTGATGGACTGGAGTGATGTGGGTTATTATTGTGATGTTTTTATCAGCTGTATTGACTCTCATTCTGATGGCACCCATTTACCCTGCAAGGATCCACTGCTGAGCAAGTGTGGGAAGAGGCATTTCTCTCTTCTAGAATGGATCTACAAACATGTCTAATGACAAAATAAATCTCAACTTAATCACTGTGTAGTACCTGTACCTTTGGCCCCCCTCTAACATGTTGTTTTTAAGGGATTGTTCAACCCAAGAATGAAAAGACGTATTACTATTTTCCCATTGACTTTGCGCTAGTGCCCTGTGGAAGGAGTCCGTATGGACGGCCAGGGAAACTTGTATCAGTGACGTCAACAAGGCCCTGTGCCGTGAGCTCCATCACAGACATCCAGCAGAATGAGCAGTGAAGCCCCTCCTCCCTCTCTCAACAACCACCTCTCCATAGACACGTTCGGGGAAAACCCTCAAAGACTTTTTCTTGAGCTTAAAAGTGACTCACGCCAAGCCGCAGAGCTAATGTGAAAATTGATTTGGTTTCAAACCTGTTTTATAGATTGGTTTTCCATTGGTTATATTCCAAACAGGATGTTGAGCTGATTATATGTTTGTAAAATCTTACATGTCAATTATGTCTGGGTGATTCTGGAGAAGAAAAAAGGATGATAAATGGAAGGGTTGTCCAAAAATATTAGCCCAGTGCTGTTTGAAACCTACACGCCCATTGAGAATAAAGGTTTCTATACTAAACTATAAAAATTGTTTTTATTATTATTATTATTAATTTCACTAAATTATATTATATTGAATTACATACAATATAATGGTTATAAAGAATATATTGTGTGTATAATAAAATTTTTGTTTTAATGAACTTTTAAAATCATGAAATCAACATTAACCATTTACTTTATTAATACATGGTTTTATTGTTCAGGATTTACATGTTAGTTTAAAGGGACAGTTCACCCAAAAATTCTGTCATCATTTCTTCACTTCATGTTGTTCCAAACCTTTATGAGTTTCTTTCTTCTGTTGAACACAAGAAGATATTTTGAAGAATGTTGTAAAGTTGGCGGTAGCCATTGACTTTCAAAGTATGGAGAAAAAATATATATATTATGGAAGTCAATGGCTACCGGTAACTGTTTGGTTACCAACATTCTTCAAATAATCTTCTTTTCTGTGTTATTACATCGATTTTTTTTTTTGATCAGATTTTGAATTTTTATCTCACAATTCGGACTTAAAGGGGTCATATGATGCTTTTTTAAAGATCATTATTTTGTGTATTTTGTGTAACAGAATATGCTGACATGCTTTAATTTAAAAAAACACGTTATTTTTCAAATACTGTGCATTTTTGTAGGTCCTCTTTGCCCCGCCTCTCTCAAACGCTTCGTGTTCTACAAAATCCCTCCTTCCGACAGCGCAGTCTGCTCTGATTGGCCCTCTGACCCAGTGCCTTGTATTGTCCGAACACCGCAACAGCACTTCGTCGGAAATGTAATGCTTCCCCTTACCATAATCGCGATGCGTCTCTTTTCTTTCAAAATACCTGTAAGACAAAGCCTAGGGGACCAGAGTCGCGTGAACCGACACGTGATGAGCTGGTATGTGTTTGGCAATACACAGCCCGTTAAGAACTCCTCCTCCTCGATCTCTCTCTCTCTCTCTCTCTCTCTCTGCCTGGCATCTCTCGCGCACAACACCACCCAAACGATGCCGAACTCTGCATTTGAACCGTCACTGCAGATTAAACATAACAAAACAGTAGCTGATTCAGAAGCGGCAGATTGTCATAGTAAAGTCAGAATTCCCTCCTCTCCTAGGTTCACGAAACGGTCGTCCATTTAAATGCATTGCTGTTCTGTTGTAAGTTATTTTAAAGATTCCTAAATGCATCTAGTTTCTGAAGGCCAAATAAAGTGCTTTTTCTTTCGCCGAGAAACACACAGCGTCTCCCTGACATACTGCTTCAACACTAACTGCGGTTACTGAAACCCCACCTTCTTTCTTTGCGTGCACATTTGTGCGGCATTATGCTAATTTTTCCACATAGTGAGGTAGATATGTGAGGCGTGTTAGAACGAGCCGTTTTAGGGGGTGTGGCAGAGTCTTAACTTTGATAAAGAATATCTGGTTTTGAGACTTTAGTCTTTGCAACTTCAGGGATCTTATCTATGCACAATCAGCTTGTAACACTCCAAAGAGAAAGGAAAACTTGAAATCGCATCATATGACCCCTTTAATTTCTCGCAATTGCAAGTTATAAAATCTCAATTAAGACTTTGATGAATGAATTGCGAGTTGTTAACAGTGAGCTGTGAACCCAGAATTCATAGAAAAAAGTCAGAATTGCGAGAATTCTGATTTTACAAGTCACGCTATATGTGGACTCGCAATTGTGCAATATATATTTGCAACTGAGATAAAAGTCTACATTTTGAGATATAAACCTGTAATTACGAGATAAAAATGTCCTTTTTAATACTTTTATTCTGTGGTGGAAAAAAGCTTCCATATGAACCGCATAGTATATGAAGTGTGCGCTAATTACGAAAACGTATGATCCGTACGTGTGTTTTTTATTGTTTAGAAAAAAGCATAAAGATCCACTCCTAAACCTAACTGTCAGAAGATTGTATGAAAAACTACAAATACGATTATACATATGATTTAGCCACCAGTTCACCAAAACATAAAATAGTAGAGAGCGTAGAAATAAAATTGATTACAAATGGCGTTTCATGTTGACTCTACACTATATTTCAAAATGCAATACCTGAAACACACATAAACAAACATAAAACAACTAAACCATAAGCAAAATGGTTGGCATCACCTGCATAATCTGTCAAATAAACCCGCCGTCTAAACATCCAGCGTGAACATGCTATGGCAGTTGTTTCCATTACTGTCATATTAAATTATGCCTCGGTTACAGATTTGGCAGAGTTGCCCAAGGGTTCAGGAGATCAGCACAGAGGCCTGCCAGCACTCCCTCGGCCTCCAGTTATGAGTTTGCATCTGGAATGGGGAAAAAGCTCCAAATGTGTGGCAGCCTCTCACAAGCGTAAGTGAAGCGTCACTTAGAATAACGGGGATTTATTGTTTTGAGAAATGTGTATTTTCACACACTGGGATACACATCAGCTTAGCACTTTCGGTTTGCAGTTCTGGCGAGTTTCTTACTCATGTTACAGAGTCAAATCACTCATCTGATTTCACCATTTTTAAATACACTGTTCTCATTTCTCTTTTTGATTCTTTTAGTGTGTTCCAATGACCAAATCAAAACTGGCAGACTGATGTTACTGAAGTTTTAACCCTGTATTTTTTTACCATATTCTGCATAACAGAAAATGAAGCACATATTTAACAAGTTTTAACATCATTTATTTAGCATCTTTTATTTCTAATTCTCATTCCTTCAATATGAAAAACTTTGACATTCTCATTATGGTAATACTGAAAAAAATATTGAATTAATTCGCTTTTTTAAACAACATTTTCAAATATACAAATTAATTAAATAGTAATTTTAAAACAATGAGTTATATAATTAAATTATTTATAAAATGTAATTGTATTTGTTGTACTGCATTTAAGCTGACATTAATACAAAAAATGATTTTCACTTTTACTATATTACATTAGGGAATGTGTTTCATTATTACAACTTTGATCACAATATATACAAATAAATGAATAATATAATAATTACAAATATATTTACTTTTACAATGTTATAATGTTAATTGTGTTTAAAATACAAATAACAAGTTCGTTATATATTAATTATTTATTTTCATAATAATAGGCATTTGCTTAATAGCATTTGTTGGATCTGCCTTTAAGCAGGGTGTTAATAAAAAAAATGTAAGACAATTCTTACTTTCTAGATAATATATATTATAAAATGTTCAATATCTATATATTTATATAAATTAATTAGTAAAAAAAAGAAAACTATATATAGATATATATAAACTCATTATTTTAAAATGTTAATTTACAACTATTATATCATTAATTGTAGTATTCGCTGAACTTCATTTAAGCTGAAATTAGTAAAAAATAATGTTGTAGACAATTATCTTTTTTACTGCAGGGGATGTACTTCATTCATTATATCACAATATATGACAAATACAATTTTCTTTACGCAAAATATGGTTTTAACATTTTAAAAAGTTGAAAATGTTCTCCTAAAATTAAGAAAAGTAATGTTTGGGTAATTAAAACGTCAACTGATCTTTCTACTAACAAATAAAATACGTAAATTAACCCGTGGTGAATTAATATGCAAATCATCCAGTAGCGCCTTGAATTGTAGGATCTGTACTTCTCCTATCCCATCAGAAATTAAGGGTTAATGAGTTTGCTGTGGCATATTGCGTGGATCTGAGAGCGTTCCGGCGGTCCACGCGTTCACACACTTTGGTGAGGCGATGACACTCGTGAGTCATTTGCGCTCCGCTCTCAGGAGTGACAGCTGATGCACGCTCATGGACCACTGCTTGAACACCACAGGATCTGTCCACGATACACCTGACCACCGACACATCTCCGGCCGCGTGCTACCTGTCCATCATCATCACCACAAACGAGCGTCTTTTTTCGCCTTTCTCCGCATAACGCATTACTCTTAGTTATTTGCCATGCCAAGCTGGAGGAGAAATCTGACTTTTTGCCTGCAGAGAGTGCACGACGAAGGTAAGAGAATGGATTTCAGACTTATGAATCGAGTTTCGTGCGTTTTGGCTTATCGGTCCTAATGGTAAATGCACAAATAAAGCTCTCTGTTGTGCGTAATAGACACCAGCTGTGTGAATTCACCACGAGTTACTGCGTTTGCTGCTCGTAACCCACGTGTTAATCAAGAGCCATGAGTTTTTTCTTGTTTGTGTCTATAATTATGTATAAAATTATGTCTCAAGCAAAATTAGTTGTGCCCCAGGACATAGCCTTGAGGTTCTCCTCGATAAATATTGTGTGATTCCTACTATGCAGTACTTTTAATGTCTAATATATCTGATAAATATTAAAATAAGAATTTTTAAAGATGCAAATCCTATTAGTTTTTCCTGTATAACAGTATCATAATAAAATGAACATGCGTGAATTCTAAATAATTTAATTACTTTGATTTAAGTGGATATTGCCATTTTTTGACAAAGCTATGTAACTTCAACAAATTTTGTTAGATTGTCTCATTATTTTATTAAAAATTTATTACTTTTTTTTCATTTCTGTAATGCCAGAAACTTTCTCATTCTTATTATGGTAATGCCTCAATTAATCACAATATCACACTAAAATTAACATGATATTAAAGTCGTGGCCAAAAAGTATGGCAAGTGAACCATATATCTAGAAACAATGTGAATGAACACCACAACCGCTTAAGCAGCACTTTAGCAAAACCAAAATTGTGTCATGCCAAGATTTTTTTATTTATTTTTACCATTTTTAAAAAGATATGCAACTTCTAACATGAAAAACTGGCAATTTATTAAGAAAATTTATATATATATTTTAAACAAAACATATATTTACAGAATGCAAAATATTATTTTAATTGGTAATTAATTTATTAATTGTGAAGTTATAATTAATAATCAAGGTGAAGTGTTTCAGCTTGACCGAACCTGTTTCTAAAAGTCTTGTATACCCTTCTTAAACATAGTCTGGCTTAAACAACACACGGATTTTTATTTATTTATTCATTTATAAATTACAGAATTCACAACGTATTGCATAACAGGAATGGCCCCCTTATATAGTCTTGAGGTATTCCTGAGCTCCTATCTACTGTATAATGAAGTCCAAGGCAAAATTAGATGTACCATAGTACACAGCCTTGAGTACTTACTTCAACACTTGGGTAAACTGATGTCAAACGAAAATTAAGTTGTGCCCCAGTACATAGCCCTGAGGCACTCCTCAGCATCTTCATCAGCGATGTTTAAGCTATTGTAATACAGATGCTTATGTTTGTTTTGTTGTTGTTGAAGTTGAATGACTGAATGTTCATTGCCCAGGGGAGAAATTTTGAGTCGCTTAACTTGCCTCAACTCTCTGATCTCATGTGCGTAGAAGATCTCTTGAATTGTGCATGCAGAGAGGTGAGAAAGTCACACTCTAAAAAGAGGCATTGTGTGAAGATGCTTTTAAAACAGAAGTTCCTCATAATCAGTAAATGATGTATAAAATTAATTAGCTATGAACTCTGTTATTATGAACAAAAATGTTCTTGAAACACTCAGAAAAACAGGGAGAAAAATGGCATTTTTATTCTGTTTTTCTCTCTCTCATTCAGGAGCTAATCCTCTTTCCTCATCAGAATTTGAATTCCAAGACACAAGATCCCATTAATCATGAGAACAGAGTTAAATTAGAATAGCTAGGATGAATTTGCAGTTTGCTGACAGTGTGTGTTTGCATTTGGAGAAAGTTGTAGCACTGAATCCTGGAACACCGGATACCACATTTAGCTTCCAGCAGAATTGATCGTAGTTACATGAATGCTCAAGAACCTGAACTGAGTTCTGCACCAGGTTTTTGTCTAATTGCTTTTAAAAAAAAAATTTTTTATAAATTTTTCTGACCAATTACAATGACATTTGCTTCTATGCCTTAAAATTTGCTTCTTTGCCATTTTATTTGATTTATTATTATTATGCCATTTTTATTTATTTATTTTTTGAATGAATGTGGCCCAGTTGCTGTTGCCATTGAAATGGCATTAAGAAATATTGCCTCTGCACTATGTCTCAAGCGGAATGAGGTCAGAGGAGCAGAAATGCTCAGTTGCCCTCACTATAGAAGCCGTCCGCTTCCCTCCATTTGGAAGGTCGATCGCATGTATGTTAAAATACAAAGGGTGTGCCGTGGGTGATGAAGTCCAATAAAGAAACTGTTGACAAACCCACAGAAAGATTGTCTCGACCACAGTGTCTTGTAGTGGCTGGTTGTGATACTGTGATATGGAGGGCAGCATAAAGTTGTAGTTATAATAAAATAAATACAATAAAGGAATAGTAATAATAAATACAATAATATATAATAATAAATATAATAATAATATGTATTTATCAGTGAATGCAATCATATGTTTGTGCAAGCCACGTGTATGAAACAGAACTATATTTATGTTAAGCATTTGTGAATCCAGTGCATTAAACTGCATTATAAATGCAACAATTTACATAAGGATAAATTAATTTACTTTGGGTCCACACTTTACAAATCCCTCTACGAGTTCTGGAAAATATACTACCCAGAATCATGTTGATGATTTTTTTCCCAATGAAATTGAAATATTGAAGCATGAAACACAATCTTATGTCCGAATGGTTTATGAAAGTTTAATGATAAATTGTTTTGCCCAATGACCACAAATGAAAAAATCTTAATTATCTTAACAAATAAGAGCGTCCATGTTAAAGAATCCTTTAAAAAGCTAGTGTACAACAGGTGTCAATTTCTTAGAAATGTACTCTTATTCATGTTGGTTTATGTTTTCAAAACTTTTATACCATTTTTAAGAAAAGTTTACATTTTATGTAAAAATGTCATGTGTTTGTAACATTAGGATTTTAGTATTATTAAGTATGTTATTTTGAATAATAATTAAAAAATTAGTATTGTAATATAGTGTTTATTCTGATATCTCTTCAGGATTGTTTGCGTCATGATTTGGTTAACAATTTTTTTTTTGTACATTATTATTATTACACTTGCTTATCATAACATGGGTGTATTCAGGTCATTTTACAGTGGCCTATGTGACCTATCATAGACAGTCATATCACTAAACCCCTATACAGTATATCTGCAAAACTGTTGAGTTGTGTGTAAATCTGGCTCCAGGTGAATCAAAGACCTGTTTCACCAAGCCATTTGAGGTCAAATACACATTAACTTAATTATTAAAGTATGAAAAAGACTGAAGCCTTCAACCCACTACATACTCCACTCAAGTTCATTTTAAGTACTTAATTTTTTCAGTTTCCCATCTGTTTTCAGAACCAATCAAGATAACGTCCAATTTGCATAATCTACTTTGATGCCACACTTTACAAATCCCTCGGGCTAACATCCCTCTTCTATCAATTCACTGGTTTTATAAACGACACTAGCGGCAGCAGGTCTTCATCACATTACCGTCCGCGCTCAACCCAAAAACGTACGGGTCTTTCGCAGCGTAAATCTGCCCTTACGACACAGCATGACAAACCCACCACGCCTCTTCAACTCTCATCCTCAGAAGTGCTTGATATTTCGTTATAAACATATTGAGAGCTTCGGGAACGTTAAAGACTCTTGTGAATGAAAATGACTAAATGCAATGAGCTATATTGTGACTCTACTCAGTAGACGCTTATAAAACATTCCCCAAAGACGTTTATATTACGTTCAGAATAGTTTTTGACATAATCGACTATATATATATAATATATATATATATTATATATATATTATATATATATACTGTATATATACACACACAATGGCTTCTCGAAGCAAAAAAAGAAAACTGCAACCCTACCTTAACACTCATTCTTGATCTTGTTTGTCTTGTATTAAATCTAAGGATGCTGTTTATTTTCACTAGACATGCTCATCCATGAAGCTCTTGACTCAAATCTATTATGCAGTTCACATAATCAGTTCGGCTGAACTAATAAACTGTAATGAGGATGTTTATGGTTAATTTTTTTTTTCTTTTTTTAAATATCTTATATTCATTTGGATGGAATGAAATCACATCATGCATGTAATCAATGGAAATAAAACATATTTTTATGACTTTTAACCCGACTAGGATGCCAAAAGTTCTATGTGGTGTCACATATGTACAGTATTCCTCGCATTAAGCCACTAAAATTAATGTTTATTTATTTAGAACAATGTGTCTTCACCTTTTTGTGACAGGCGCAGCTTTGTCAGCTTTACAATAACTTATCTACCCTCATGTCATTCAAAAATTGAATTTTTAAAGAATATTCATATGTGATATGACTCCAACCTCCAAACAGAATTGTTGTGTTGAATGCGGTTATTGCCGTGTTAAGTGACATGTGTGCCAGATTAGCATTAGCTAATCTTCATCTAGGTCACTCATTGGAATTGTGGGTAATGTGATTTGATGATTCACCCAAGCAGAAAAAAACTTGCTTCGTTATGAAGCATAACATACAATGTTGGGAATGTGTATTTCCTGTCCTGTTTCCCGTGAGTGGTTTGGTGTGGTACTGACAGTGAATGTGGCTCACCGTGACTCACCCTGCTCGGACTTGACATTGTGATGAGTGACACCGATGGCTGATCGACAGTGCTTTTATACGCACACTATCGGACTTGTTCGGTTTTACGCAGTAAAGCCTGCTGGGGCCTGATTGCTCTGAGAGGCAGTGGCCTGTAAACACAGACGACCAAAGGGAGGGCAGCTCCCATGAAAGACAGTCTGCCGTTCATCACTTATTAGTCAGAGATGTGAGGTTCATCTAGTTCACAAACATACGCCGGTGCTCTTTTGCTGTGACATTTGCAACCGTTTATGACGAGTTGCAGCATTTAACCTTTAAAACATTCTCACTGACAATTTGTTGCTTGTATTATCTTCAGAAAGAAATTGTTCCTTGATTTACAATTAAAGTTTTTTATATATATATATATAAACAAGAATAACATATTTTTTAACTCCATGGGACCCCACTGCTTAATTTTGTCAAAGCCAGGCATAAAAACACCATTTTATAGCCATAGAGTTGAGATTAGCATAGCCGTGTTAGCAGCTGAAGGCATAGATATATACACATTGATGCTTCATTAGCGACTGTTTCTATGGGCCGCTATATGTACATTGTCCATATATTATGATAGTCAAAGCTTGTCAAATCCATATCTGCAGACTTGAGAAGATTATTTTTTTCTAAACTAACACAATACAAGACAAAACCGTTAGCTAACATGACATTAAAAATTTACCATAGTTAACAGTTAAAAAAACACAAACCAACACATTCTCACCTGTGAGAGTTTATCCCATTTCTTTGGGAATTTAAATTTCAGCAGATTTTACAACCAGATGCTGCGCAATGCTGTGGCATCTTGGAAAACTTGTTGATTTTTACTGTGAGTGACGACGCAATGGCCGTTTAAGAAAGAGGACATGTCTGGAGTGGTCTCTACACCATATACATACAGTTTCAGTGTTTCATTCGCCCTATGTTATAGTAGAGAGCAATTATTTTATTAATTAAAGGATTAGTTCACTTCCAGAAAAAAAAACTTTCTGATAATTTACTCACCCCCATGTCATCAAAGATGTTCATGTCTTTCTTTCTTCAGTCGAAAAGAAAATTAAGATTTTTGAGGAAAACCTTCCAGGATTTTTCTCCATATAAAGGACTTCAATGGGCTGAAGGTTCAAACTGCAGTTTCAGTGCAGCTTCAAAAGGCTCTACACGATCCCAGCCAAGGAATAAGGGTCATTTGATTCTTTCAAAATTATCGGTCATTTTCAAAAAAATGTAATAAAAATGTATATACTTTTTAACCACAAATGCTTGTCTTGCACCTAGCTTGGACTTCTCGCATTCGTAGGAACGTGAAAGGGTCCGCGTGACGTAGGCGGAAGTACTGACCTAGTGTTTACAAAGCGAATGTGCAAAGACAGTCAAACGCCCTTTACAAAAAAAGGTAAAACTGATGTCGGACGATTTTGAAGTTGGAGAAGAAAATGAGATGGAGTTTTTCACCCTACCCTACCTTTTTGAACCAGAGTACACAAAGCCAGACCGAGAGAGACTAAAGCGTGACCTTTCCAACGTGATTACGTAATGTGTGAATTTGCAGAACGTGCATTTGTGGTTCAAAAGTATATACTTTTTTTTTTTTTAAGAAAATGACAGATCGTTTGGCTAGATAAGACCCTTATTCCTAGGCTGGGATCATGTAGAGCCCTTTGAAACTGCACTGAAACTGCAATTTGGACCTTCAGCCACCATTGAAGTCCATTATATGGAGAAAAATCCTGGATTGTTTTCCTCAAAAACCTTACTTTCTTTTTGACTGAAGACAGAACGACATGAACATCATGGACGACATTGGAGTGAGTAAATTATCAGGATTTTTATTCTGGAAGTGAACTAATCATTAAAACATTTAACTTAATGTTCTTTGACTTAAACGCCACAACCCAAGATAACTGCCTTTGAGACCAATGGCAATGCTAACAGGACTTTCTACTCTTCAGGTATTATCACGCCCAGGCAAGCCAACATCACCACAGCTAGCTTTCTCGATGCTGGGTAAAAGGCATTGGAAACAAAGTTGACCAACCAGAGAAATAAATTATAAAAAAAAAAAATTTTTTTAAATTTTTTTTGCCGAGTGGCTGCAGGGTTTGTATGCAGTTTCAGACAGTGCTAACTTCTGCCATTTGCTAACATTCAAGATTGTCCAATTTCATTGGATATCCATAGGTAAGAATAAGTTATTATTTAAAAACTGTAGTAGGTACATAACCAAACCACAGATCTCATGGCAAATAGTACCTGGGGGCAACATTTTTGCAAAGCCGCGAACTAGTGATACCAATAAGTACATATCACTACAGTTTCCAAAAGAAATGAACACTAGAGGCAGTAAAACTCTGACACTTTTTAAATTATTTTCACACAAAGTATGATTTACAGAGTTTCGATAATTTTCGCGAAATTACTTGAGTATTATGTTGTGACTTCAAAACATTTTTATTATGCTGGGAGATTTGAAAACTGATGTTTTTGAATGTTAGCATCACACATATCCAGCTTCATATCAATGGGTTTTCATAGACAATAGGTTTGTTCGGTAGCTCACAGAGTACGGAGACGTACTTGAGAGGCGAGGAGCTCCGGTTCGAATCCTGTGTAACTACGGTTCGACAAAACAGTTCAAATCAGCATGAGGAAGTTAAAATAGCACGGCTGCATCAACAAATTTGTTTTTATATCAGTTTTGCATTTGTTAACACTATCGGGTAGGTTTAGGGTTGGGTTTGGTGTAGGGGATATTTCCAACACGACAGAGCATTAACTTTTAGCGACAGTCCCCGGATATTTGGAATTCTGAATCGCCGCAATATGTACCTGAAGAAATGTAATAAAAACACAGCAATACATACCTATATCAACGTAATAAAAACGTGCCAGGGTTGACGTATTGAACCCGTGTTTTAGCGCCACTCAGTGGACATTTCTCTTTGAAACTGCGGCGAAACGTGCAGTAAGGTACGTAAAAACGGTGTTGCAGAAAAGCACCCAGAGGTACGTATTTTTATGAGACCAGGTTGATAACTATAAACAGTACTGTATACTGGACCACTTTCTTTTTGAGAAGTCATATTTCTGTGGACTTCTGTTATAGATGCTTTCTTAAAATCTCAGTGGATACAAGACATCATGAAATATAATTAGTTTTACTTTTATTGCATTAGTTTAAGTTTCATCTAATTCTCCTTGCCTTGAAAACAAAAGTAAAAGTAGCAAAGTTCACAACACTCTTTCTCTCTTCAAAAAACACTCTCTGAACCTAAAAAAAAAAAAAATCACTTTCACAATCTTTAATTACCAGAAGCTGTCTTATAGTCAACACAGATACTAAAGCTTGACACTTCCTAAAGCTCAATACATTTGCCTCGGTTCATTTATCTGTGGAGATAAATGAAATAACTGGGCGAGTGTCTGCAATGACCAAAACCAATATCAGGCTCAGACAATAAATGTCTACAAAACTAAATTTATGGACAGGCTATATCCTCTAACTTCCACTGGCTGTATCTCCCTCTTTATCTTTCCCGCATTGGTCTGAGTCTATACTTACAAAGGTAAGTTATTACCAACAAACTACATTTTTGGAAAACTTTAGCTTTAGTGTAACTATTCGATTTAAAGTTGTGCTGTGCAAAAAAAGGCATTATTTCTTGTGTTGTGTGATAACGGTTTCCTTTTTTTAGAGGTTACATTGTTATGCCAGTAGGTGGCAACAAATGACTTTCGAATGAATCATGGAATCATTCATTGAACTGATTTGTTAAAAAACTCCAATTCATTCAGGACCAAAACATTTTATCAGCGATTCTTTGAATCATTCTCTAACTGATTTGTTCAGAAAGCACTGATTCATTCAGGTGACTGATTGGAGCGAATCATTCACAGAACTAATTGATTCGTTCAAAAACGCTGACTTCACAGCTTTTTTTGTTTGCTGAGCAAAAACAGACACACAACTGGCAACATTGTGCTCATCTTACTATCTCGATCCAAGTTTTAAAGTGCTATTTTAATTTTGTTTAAGTTATTAATAAATTAAGTCGAAAGCTATCATTCACAGAGGGGTTGCCATGGCATTTATGAGGGTTTAAGTAAAGGATGAAGATAAAGAGGACGCTATAAATGTACACACTCTATCAGGAAGCAAAGTGTGTTATTAGTGTTAACTACAGGAGATGCAAAGAGAACAGACTGGACTGAATGTTTCCAGTGCTACACTGCATTTGTTAATGGCAGAGAATATTTTGGTACATAGCATATGTAAAAAGGCATAATAAATGAAATTTTGAATTTGCTTGTCTTTATTAGTGGTTTAGTGAATTAATGCTAAAAATTTTTTTATATCTTTATCAACATTATATTGACTATCAGCTCTGTGCAATATGTTATGGAAAGTGGACTGGTCCAAAACTATTTAAAAAGAATGCATGAAATTTAACTGTGTCAGCACACACTGTTTGTCCATGTTAACGCTGCAATTTTGAACGTGTTTCTTTTGTATGTGTAGACATGAACATTCTGGCCATTTTAAAGGGATAGTTCACCCAAAAATTAAAATTACCCCATGGTTAACTCACCCTCAAGCCATCCTAGGTGTATATGACTTCCTTCTTTCAGACGAATACAATCGGAGTTATATTAAAAACATGTCCTGGCTCTTCCAAGCTTTATAATGGCAGTGAATGGATGTTGACATTTTAAAGCCCCAAAAAAGTGCACCCATCACAAAAAAAAAGCTCCACACGGCTACAGGGGGTTATTAAAGGCCTTCAGAAGTGAAGCGATGCGTTTGTGTAAGAAAAATATCTGTATTTAAAACTTTATAAATGGTGATTTCTAGCTAACTGTCATATGCATGTCATATGCATCCAGTAGATGATGTAGGACGTAGGCGTAGCATAAGCTGCGGTGAGAAGTTACGAACGCGTAAGCGCAGAGGAGAGAGCAAAACAAAACACGTCATAAATTAGAAGTACAAAACGAGGATTTGTAAAGAAAAATGTTGGAGGATTTCAATATAAGCCAAATGGAGAAAAAAAATAAAAAATAAAAAACTTCGTTCTTGCGAGACTAGCATATAGTCACGCTTTCTCTTTAACAACTTTTGGCCCTATCCACCTTCCATAATAATGTACGTACGTGCGTCTGTTGATGTCGAGGTGTTGTTTTTATATTTCTGGTTTATATAGCAGTTTTTATAGACAGAAATATTTCCAGATATTTGGTAATTTTGAGATTCTAACGTACTGCTGCTTGGTCACTTGACAAAAGTGTTTTAGCTCTGCCTTGTGTCCATGCACCAACAGTCTAAATATACATTTTATTTTTCATATATTTTAGTGAATTTCTAGTGAATATTGTATTTAAAAAATATCTTGAGGTAAAATCTCACTTGCTGTAATCAAATTGTATTAGCCTGTATCACATATACAGCTTGATTTTACTAGCCATTAGCCACTCAGGCTCTTGTTATCATATCTCCTTTGGAAAAATATGTTGGTTGACTTTTGTTATTAGCATTTTGTTGTACAGGTAAACACACTCTGTTCAACAATAACTAATTAGCCTTTTTTAAATTATGTGCCCTGCAGGTTTGTTTTCACCTGTGAAATGTTTCCCACTTTTTTTGTGTGCAATGACAACCATGTGTAGTGTATTCTGCAAAATGAGGCAGATGGCCAGTAAGCAGTGCAGAACTGAATGAGCGTGTCTTCAGCAGTTAGCAAGAGCTGTTTTAGTTATTACTATTGTGGGTAATTCTACATATTTATTGCCACCATTTGGTTTCAAAGCATTTTTGCAGCCTGCTAACAGATGTTATATGTAACCTGTTATCGTTAGCGTTGTCTGTTAGCCTAAACAGCCTTTTTAATAAACAGATTTGCAATTCTGTTTACGTGAATCGAATTTGAAACCATAAGAAGTGGTTTCAATAATTTCACCAAAAAAAAAAAAATCTACTTTAGGACTACACTAGAATATAGCCTCAATTCTAACAGAAATGGACTAAAAGCCACAAAACTTTGATTTAATTGGGTCTTCAGGAGGCATATTTTAGTGAATCTGATTTAAAGGTCCCATATTGTCAAAACTGAAATTTCCTGGATTTTTTCACGATAACTGAGGTCTAGGGGCTATTTAACTACCATATAAGTTTCAAAACAGTCAGTCCACAGTAAAATGCACACAGCCTGCATAAAGTAGCTGTGATTTTTCACGAACCATTGTGACTTCCGTAAAAAGTTGACATCAGAACTACACAGTCACCGCCCACCATCCCTTTGCCAAACCCCCAGACAATATCATGCTATTGCTGAGCAACGACAACACGGAAACATGTTGAAAAGCTTAACTTTAACCACAAAACCAGATTGACCGACCTGTAACATTACACTCTCACTCAAAGGATGGACGATCTGACAGGATTGTTACTATGAGGTGGATCACATCTAACGTGTATAGTAAAGACAAACTCACCATGTCTATCTAGTCATGATGAAGATGTATATACATTTAAATTTCAGCAGGCAACTATTTTTACAGCTACATTATTGTTCCAGCCACAATTAATCACAACAATGTATATACAATTACAAATGATTATATATAAATGGTCAGTTTGTTGTTTTACACACATGCACATAGACATTATTTCATGCACGACATAGTCGTGAGATGCAAGAAACATAGACATATGGCAAGAAATCTGTAGACGTGCCCATAACAACAAAAGACAATACTTTATTGAACCTTTTCTGATAAGAAGTGTGCGCTGCAAAAGTGAGCATTTTTGACGATCGTTTCTGTCCAGTCTGCTCATTTTATCGGGTTTAACCACAGCTGTTGTCGGTTTTTTGTCTGGCAGTGGCAGCAGATATGCGATCAAATTTCTAATTTGAGGCTGTATTACGTTGATTCTGGCACCCAACATCATAACAAGATGATATTTTAAGCTCCTTATGTAGCCGAATCTGCACTGGTTTGAATGGGCCGTCTCCAGTTTCTCCTTTGTTTTGCTGCCTCCAGCTAGTGCCGTGACGTCAGCTGACCCCACTTATCTGTGGTTGGCCTGGCCGTGCGTCACTCAGAAAACAACAGGCCAATCAGAAGAGAGGCTCATGAATATTAATTAGACAGGCCAAAATCGACCTGTTCTCAGCAGAGCTCCTGAGAGAGGAGCTGTAAAAATATATTGAGATGGTTTTTGGTACTTATACCGCAAATATATATTCTTAAGGACATCAAACCCTAAAATAAAACTCCAGAAAGGTGTACAATATGTGAACTTTAAATAGATTTTATTGAGACTTTAACCTCGGCTCTCAGTGCAGTAGTTTGCGTTCCGCAGTCTCTAGTACTCATTTTTGTGACTTTGTGCTGTTTACTTCCTGCATAATGGCCATTATTGAGCATAATTCTGCCTTTCTAGATGACTTGCTTTGTGGCTCCAAGATAAATGATCAAGAAGGGGAACCGCGATTTGTTCTGTCATTCTGGCTGCAGGGGCCTGTCGCGTTGAGTTTGAGGTCTGCGTGTCATCTAAAAGAACATCCAACCTATTCTCATCTCTTCAGCACAAACCTTCGGTTTTCATACAGTCATAGTCTTACACCTGACCATCAAAGACTCTTCTGTGTGCAAGTCATATTTTATTTATATTGTTTAAAATTACCTAACATTTCAGATGTTTCAAACCAATACAATCCTTAGTTTTATTTGTTGTGATGTCACAATATACAATGGTAATATATTTCACCATGCTCAAAAGAATAGATTACTATGGTAGTTACTTTTAGCAATACCTTCAAATAGGTTAGATGTCCAAAAAAACACTACAACGTCCAAAAACCTCCAGAATATTACCATGGTACATGTCCAAAAAAATGGTAAAACATGTTATCACCATTGTACATGTATGAAAAACAATGGTAAAACCATGGCAGATGTGCAAAAAAGCCATCCTTTATTGAAAACCAAACAAACAAACAAAAAAAGTACCCTAGATGGTAATACTAGGGTGCTTTAAAATATACTGAAATGGTACTGAAATCAATGGACCATGGTTTGCATGTGATACTTCCAAAAAAACTACCGATATCGATATACAGTAGATATATCGGCCGATATTCTTTGTGTTTATATAGTACAATACCAGTCAAAAGTTTGGACACTTTCCCATTCCTGTGTCCAAACATTTCACTGGTACTATAAATAGAATAAACAAGTACTCTACATAACTGAATATATAATATATATATATATATATATAATTATAGAAGTATAAACCACATTTTTTTGCAATGAGCACATAAAAATGTGGTGATCAAACACTTATAATGACGTGACAGAGATATGTAATGGAGGCAGGGTATTTAACAACTTAACAAAAAACTTTATTATTCAAAATGAGTCTGACATCAGTGCACTGAACCGTAAAGTTTATTCAACTTTAATTCAATTAAATTCCATTCAACTTTATTCTGTTGAAGTTTTTCACTTCGGAACATTCATTCACAGATTTGCGCTACTGTCTTCACACACAGACGAAACTTACTAGACAAGTGTGAAGTGTGACATAATATACCTTTGTAAATAAGTCTACTTGGGTTTTGTAAGGAGAAAAGAGATTTGGGGGGAAAAGAAAGAAGTATGAACCGAAATTAAAATTCTTGGCCGAAGCCGAAACCGAACAAAATTAAACACTGGGCCGAAGGCCGAATACCGAATTCAAGTTTGTTGCCAAAAATAAATTCACCATTGCATAAATTAAAAAGCCAAAATGTGCTTTTTACTGTTTTGTCTTGCTTTCCAAAAATCAATTACAAAACAACAATTTAAAAATATTTAACACTGAACATTTTTTACGCATTGTACGGTAATACAATGGTATTGAAATTCATGTACCATGGTTTTCATATAGTACTTCCAAGAATACCATAATTCTACCATACCATGGTACATTTCCAAAATAGTGGTAATACCATAGTGCATCATTCTAAAAATTATGGTCTTATCATGGTACTTTATCGTAAGTGATGATATTGTCCAAATCACTGTGGTATTACCATGGTACTATATCTAAGAATCCGTCAAATCACTATGGTACTACAACAGTAAAAAAAAAAAAAAAAAAAACACTATGGTACAACATGCAAAAAAAACAAATACATAAATAACCCACAGTATTACCACGGTACATGTCTGAAAATCATTGTAATACCATGGTATGTTTAAAAACATGTTATCACCATGGTACATTTACAAAATGTTATGGTAAATCCATGGTAGATGTGCAAAAAATACATCCCTTACTGTAAAATAAGTACCATGGTTTTCATATAGTACTTCCAATAATACCATAATTCTACCATGGTACATTTACCAAATAGTAGTGGTAGTACCATAGTGCAGACTCCAAAAAAATGATGGTCGTACCATGGTACTTTATTGTAAGTGATGATATTGTCCAAATCACCATGGTATTACCAAGGTATCATGTCCATTAAGCCATTGTACTACTATTGTAGAGGTCCAAACATGGTATTTCCATGGCACCGTATCTAAGAAACGATAATAATACCATGGTATGTTTTATGAATGTATAGCTCAGATCCAAGGTAGCTAATAATGTACCATCCAAAAAACAAAGCAATACCATGGAATTTCTTTTGGCTGTGTTTAATCTATTACACACCTGTGATGTGGAAATAATATTAGTTGCAAAATGAGGTTGTGTGGTGATTTCTGATGAGATTCTGAGGCAGAGCAGGTGTGTTTCCAGAGGACTACAGTAATACATCGCAGCACTCGTGATTTGAAGCATTGGTGATGGGTGCAAAGCTTCCCAGTGCAGTGCGAAAGAATCTTTTCCCTCACAACCTTTGACTCGAGCTGGCAGATCTGTCTCATGTGAGCACTCACGCTTTCCTGATCTGCCCCTACGCCACACAAGTGGAACATGAGGAATCTGAATTATCGGTGTGATGATGTTCAAGAGAGATGTCTGTGGGGAGCTTTTCTCTTTTTTTGCGTGATGGTGGGCGGATGTTAGAGAGCTCTAGGGCAGGAGTAGGAGACTCTCCACTCGCCCAGATGAAGAATATAATCCAAGATGAAAGCTTGTGTTGAGACGGCAAGCGTCTAACCCCATTCACTGTGCGGTGAAACCGCCAGGAGGCCACGAAAACTGCAGCAAAAGCATCTTTCTGACTACGTAGCTTTCTTAGCTTAGCTGAAATGCAACGGTAGGCTTTAGCATACTTTTGTGAAAGATGCAAGAGCATTTAGGGATTGAAAAACCTGAGTTTTTAGCCTGATTACAGAGGTTTTTGTTTGCCACAGTCCGAATTGAACACTCACAATGCGCAAATGCTAGTAAATTAGCTTTTAGCAAGTACAAAACAGTTAGTATACTCGTTTTTCATTGCTGTCTTGAGGCTGTTTGATGTCACAACAGTACAAACAAAGTGTTATTTTAGATTTATTTATATACTGTTATAGTGTTTATACAATATATTTTTAATTAGCATTTTTAGCATTTTTACGTGCTTTGTCATTTTTATTCATTTTTTAATATTTATATTTTGCTTTTAATATATCTTTATTTCAGTTTTAGTTTTAGAAATGTTAGTACTTAAACTTTCTTTTGTATTCTAAATTTATTTCCTAAAGGTTAATCTAACAGTTTTTTATAAAAATTCATTAAAGCCATATAGGTTTATTCATATTTTGTGATCTTTTTTTCGTAAATTTGTTACATATTTGATCCTTTATTTATATTGTAGGATTTTTCGTTTATTTATTTTTATTTTTTTAGTAATTTTAGTACTTCAGCTTAAAATTAATTTTATTTCAGTTGAATTATAATTTAAGTTTTTAACCTAATATGTTTTTAGTTTCAGCTTTATTTCAGCTTTAGTTAACAGTAACAACACTAGTAATAATTAAAACTGAAACCCACCCACTTAACCAATCAAGTTTTGATAATACTATAAAATGCCCTGTATAATTTATTCTTGTGTAATATCCTGTTTTGTTCATTGTATTCAAGAAGTAAAAAGGCTTGTGGACGGTTTCATGTTGACTTTCAGCTTCCAGAATGAAAATATATAATGCTTATGTAATGACACCGTATCTTCCCCATAATTCCCATGATTACAGAGCCATCTCTCACCACGCCATATTAGACCTACAGAAGATGACAGATGATTGCTCTGAAACATTCAGCTCTTTATGTGATCAATAGTGCTTGTCTGAAGAATCTCTTTACCGTTACATCGATCACACTCAATTAAAGCTCTCATCGGAAGTTTTTCACAGCAGCAGTTTTCACCCTGGATTGAGACTAACTGCAAGACAGGAAGGATTGGATTTTACTTGAGCCTTTCATGAATGATATTCTTTTCTGTCTGGTCTTTTTTGCCTTTTTTTATACACTTTCTTTTTTTTTTCAACTAACAAAAGCTGCTTGACTCTCTCCTCAGGGTTTAGCTGTGAGGGACTTGCCCTTCATGCCTATTGTTGCTTTTGTCTCCCATCCCTTCACTTACGATATCCTCACCCCGGCACAAAAAAAAACAATAAATACCTCGCTGGGAAATTGCTCACATGGGGAACACACCTTCACTGCATTCAGTTTCGTGCTGAGTAGGTTTTTTTTTACCTATAGAAAGTTTTTATGTCTGCAGTCTGGCAAATGTGTGAATTTTATTTATTTATTTATTTTGATTTCTTTAAATAAATTCATATACAAAAATGACTTGTGGGAGTGTTTCTATATATAAAGAATCGTCTAAAAACACCTCTCTTCCATCTTTATTTGACCCTCTAACTCTAGCACTCTCTATTCTAATTCTATTAATTTTTTAGACTTGCACTCTATTCATTTACTAACTGCTTCTTTTCTAAAAAAAAAAAGTGTATTTTTTCAGCTTATAAATTGTAGATATAAACGCGGGATGTAGTATATCGATAAGTCCATTATAGATTTATTATATGCTATACCTTCTAAAGCCAAGAGTCTCCTTATTAGTTTTGCTCAGGAGTCAGCAGCGTCACAGGTGAGGTTGTAAATGCAGTGATTTCCCAGCCTCCTGCGTTTGGGTTCTGACCTGATTGGCGTTATTGTCAGTCGTCCCTGTGGTACCTTCAGCTCCAGTGGTGCCCGTGTGAACCCCGCTGGCGAGCAGCTGTGCAAACACGCATGACTGACGCCAGCCAGCCAGCGATTCAGGCCACTGACACTCACAGCTAGCATGTTAAACCAGATTTTCAGAGATCCGCCTCGTCCCGTCCGCTCTTCCAGCCACTGCTTCATGTGGAAATCAGGAGGCTGCAGAAGAAATAATGACGGATCTGTCAGCTTGATTATGGAAAGCGTATGAGTGTGTTTAACAAGTGCATTGAAATTATTTTTACACAGTGATGATGAGTTTCCCATCTGATGCAGTGAAACTGCAAATTATATGCTGGGCTGTTATTTAAATGTGCATTAAATGGGGTCTCCACTAAATAAGGTTCCTAATGTATTTGTGGAGAGCCGAATCTGGAATGGACGTGTTCCAGCACAAATGAACCTTGCCTGCCGCGCTGATGGCAGCTTGATGCCTGCTTTCCAAGAGCCTGTGCTTTACTGTCACTAGCCGGGTTTCCATCCAAAGTTGCGAATTTAACTTATGCGCAAAATTGAAATATCGCATAAAATATTTGCCAATAAGTAGTGCTGGGCGGTATACCGGTTCATACCGAATTCTGGTGTTTATTTTTGTTATGATATGAATTTTTAAAATACCGCAATACCGGTGGATGTCGCAATGTTCGGAACGCGACACTGTTTGAAAGAAGTCCCTCTTCACTGTTGCACGTGTAGGGCAACAGCTGTAAGTTGTACTAAGCAGCGAAAGGCCGTAACTGAAGCTGTAGAACTATAACTGAACGACAAGAAGACTCTCCACATACCCCACTGACCGCCACAAATAGCCACCGCACCCCTGCCATCGCTTCCCTCGTCTCACAGCACACGAGCGCGACTTTAGACTAGCTTTAGCAACTTTCAGTCATCAGACCCTTTTATAGCGGCTTTTTTTCTCCCATAAATAGTTATACTAACAAAACCGAGCGTGATTGGTACAGTTTGCCAGAATATACCCATGACCTTTTTGGATAACCTTAGCTTATGTTTTTCAGTTTGGAGGATTTTCGCCAGTGTGTCCCGCGAACGCAAAAGTCTGACTTTCCCAGAGAATGTCACCTCTCTCGGCTTCTGTTCTGTGCAGTGAGCGGCAGAGACGCACATTCAGTTTTCGCACCGCAGCCTCCTCTCCATAAATGATACAAAACAGCCGTTTCTAGCACGCTTTCCCGATACAAGGTACTATTGTTTTGGAATTATAATATGAGCATGGTTCGTGCTGTTAAGATCACAGGCACTTTTTTAGTTTGTTTTTTTTTTAAATGTGATGTTACTGCAGAACCAGGCATGGGCTCTGCATGAACAAAAAAGTAATATGCTAAAACAACAACCATAGCCGCTCTTTCGTGTAATGAAATGTGTTGATTTTATTCAGACGAGCCCGGGGGCGATTATCCCTGCGAGTGACTCATGGTTAACATTAAAAGGGGTCGTGTTTAGTCACTCACTATTTAGTGTGGTATTTTTTGACAATATTCACTCACATGACAGTAAAATAGGCATTCTAGTGCATAGACTGCATTATTTCCTCTCCAATCAGAAAAATTGATTAACACGCCGTTCCTGCATGAAAAAAAAAGAAATCCCCGTCATGGGTTCCCGTGAGCGTTATTTTGAAAATACCGTGATATAAATTTTGGTCATACCGCCCAGCCTACAAATAAGCACCCGGTATTCCATCCAACGAGTCAAAGAGAACTAAATCGTCACTTCCTGGTAGAACTGGCACTAGGCTATATATCACTATGAAAAGTAGGAGAATATAATAATTTTCATATATAATAAATTATTTGCGCCTCAGAGCGAGCAGACGAAACGAAATAAATGCTTGCATTGGCTTCGGAGGTGGATCTTCTGTTTTTGGGGACGCGGTCCGTGTAACAGTTCTGGAGGCAATTATACAAAATACGCGAATTACAGACTTTGCTTCGGACCCTTTCCGAAATGACCATAACATATCAAGCTGAGGACAAGATTGGGCCTGTAGGTTTTGCTGTCCCATATCGCAGTCACATTACTTTTTTGATGCGCATGGAGGAATTTACTCAGCAAATGTGTGTACTTCTCCCATCATTCGCATTAACCCTTTTTCGCACAAGTCAAAAACCACCTCAAGCGAGCGTAAAAACTTTTTTGCGAATTAAGGGACTTTTATTCGAAATTGGGCGTTTCCATCACACGTTTCTCATGCGATACTTGATACAAAATGCGCATAAAAACACGGTGATGGAAACATAGCTACCGATGGTACAGTACACAGAGCCTTAGTCTGTTTGTGGATTTGTCTCCTCTAACTTTGGCCACCTCTAGACTTTGCCATGAAAAAAAAAAAAATTTGCCCACTCTTCTTTGCGACTGCTCAAGTTCAGCTCAATTTGATGGTGACCTGATAGTCTCCTTCAACCACTGTGTGCTTAGTTTTGCTGTGTGCTTTGGGTCAATCTCATGTTGGAAGATAAACCTTCTTCTCATTGACAACTTTCTGGCAGAGGGCAGCAGATTTTCCTCAAAAATTTGACTGTATTTTGCCCATCCATTTTTCCTTCTATCCTGACAAGTGCTCCAGTCCAGCTCTTTTCATGCTAAGTTATCCAAAATGAGCACAGCTGATCAAAGTTAAAGTCAAATGCTTTGTGTGCCTTTGAGAAGGTGATTAGCTACACTTGATTGAGTTTACACTCTAAAAAATGCTGGTTGTGTTTCACCCAACTTTGGATTCAATTGTACCTAACCCCAGTTTTGTGTGTAAGATTTAATGTAAAATTAACCCCATGGTTGGTTTCCCTAGTTGACCCAAAGTTGAGTTGAAACAACCTCATTGTTTAGAGTCACAGTCCATTTTTTTAAGAGGGGTGATCCGGTTTTCCAACTTTAGGTTCACATGCACGTTTCAGCTTTACACTTTGCAGATAGTTACATACAGCTACATTATACACAAAGTCAATATTCGAATGCTTATCACTCTAAACAATGCTGGGTTAAATATAACGCAGCGCTGGGTTATAAAGGGACAAACCCAGCTATGGGTTGTTTTGACCCAGCGGTTGGGTTCAAAACAACCCAATAGCTGGGTTTGTCCATTTTTAACCCAGCGCTGGGTTATATTTAACCCAGCATTTTTTAGAGTGTAGGGGCACTTTAATCATATGTGGTAGATTGTGGGATGCTATCTCCGTTGTGTGTGTGTGTGTGTGTGTTATTCTGTTGTTGAGTGTAACAGTATATTTCTCTACAAAAACGCATTAAAAACAGACAAGTCTGCTTTTAAAACAGCATTCAACTCCGAGATAAAGCACTCTCACTATCAACTCCTAATGAAATTTCAAGACATCCGAGTGAAAACTAAAGGAAAGCTGCTTTTCTCTGGACAGCAGTGAACAGCTGCCGGCTCCTGATAGCGCTGACGAAACACTTATCACTGTCTGCTGCATTACATCGACAATCATCTCATATTTTCAACACAAATCCACAAGAATGTGTCACTTGAACAGACTTGAGAAGTATTGATAAGCTCTGCTGGGTTTCTCCCGTGAGAAATGAACAGCTACATTCACTCATACACGCGATTGGATTGATTTAAAGCCTGGGTGTTTGTCGTTCATTGAACTATCGGCAGGTTTCAGATGAATTGCATTGCTTTATAGCAGAAACAGTTGAGCTCTTGTACCTGAATTATTCTGCCAACCAGTGTTGGGTAAGTTACTCTAAAAAAGTAATTAATTACTAGTTACTAATTACATCTTCAACAGTGTAATTAGATTACTGTACAAATGACTCTCTCCAAAAAGTATTTAATTACTTATTACTAATTACTTTCAAAATCCTATATCAACCTCGACAAGTTGATGAAGGATAGACATGAAACGGTTCTTTCATGAAACTTTTGCCTCAAAATACTACTAATTACTGCTTATTAATACTTAGTAAAATAGTTGTTAAGTTTAAGAATTGGGTAGGATTAAGGATTTAGAATAAGGTCTTGCAGAATAAGACATTAATATGTGCTTTTTAAGTAATAATAAACAGCCAATATCCCAGTAATATTCATGCTAATAACCAACTAGTTAATAGTGAGAATTGGAGACTAAAGTGTTACCAATATTCTTATTAATTCCAAAGTATTTAAAGTGAGAAGGGTACATAAAAAGCATGCATTTTAAGGTTAGACTTTAAATGTTGATGTTAAATCTACTATTGTATTGTGTATAAATGTTCTACAGTCTATACACAGTATTAAGTTCAATTACATAAGAAGTAACTGTAATTAAATTACAGAAAAAATAAGAGTAATCCATTACTTTACTTTTTCAAGGGAAAAGTAATTAAATTACAGTAACTAAATTAGTTAAACCCAACACTGCTGCCAACACTTCTGACTGGTGTTTAAGTGACTGCATAGAATATTTATGCGATATCAGTCAGCGAAATTATTTCATTATTTATTTAATGAGTTGTCATGTTGACTTGCATATCTGTCAGTTTATATATGGCTTTATCCGTGTACTAACAGTAGGATGCGTTTGAGATTTTTCTCCAGGCTGAACTGTGTTTAAAGCATGTTTGACCTTTTAAAAGGCAGCGTTACTGACGGAATAACTGACTTTCTCTCTACTGCGGTTTCTGTGTAAAACTGAAGCTTCAGGCAAGTCTGTCTTGCCTGGCTGATTTTCTCTCATCTTTTTTTTTTAACGGTTGCTAAAACAAGCTGATTATTCGCCGGGCTCATTGTGAGATCAAATGAATCTGCTCATTCGCCAAGTGTGAAATTTATGTTCCCCTGTTAGACATCTAATTTTCTCATTCATGCTGTTTTTTTTTTTTTTACACACCCTGCGGCATTTCAATTCATACTGTTAGACTCCATTAACATGTCTATATAGTTTTAGTTGTGGGTGTAGTTATTTATGTCAGTACACCTCATTTAAATTAAATGAAATTGAGAAATGTTAGCTGAAATTAAAATAAGTTTAAGTTTTTTTAAATATTTTATTTTATTTCAGATGATGTTTATTTTTATTTCAAGTAATGGTTGGAAATGATAATATACATGAATATAAAATATAGTTCGTTTTGGTAAATATTTTTAATATTTAACTTATTTCATGCCATTTATTTCAAAGTAATGATTTTTTCCCCCCTATGTTTTAAGTTTTAGTTAATCATAATAACTCTCTTATCTTCATAATATTTATAATAACAACCCCTTTATTATATAAATAATTGTATGTATGATTATAAAATATAGTTAGAGTTTTTGTAAATATTTTGATTTTATTGTATATCGTTATTTTTATATTTTTCTGTTTTCATTCTACTTTAATTAACAGTTTTTTTTGGCATTTTGTATTTGTTTTTTAAATATATCTATGTAGTTTTTATTTTTATTTTTATTTTTAAAATGTCTAATTTGAGTTGCTTTTTGGCAACGAAGCTGAAAAACTAAAGGTTGCTTATTTTTTTCTTACTTTACAGGGGTCATGACTGCTTTTCTTTTTGATTTTGTACGGTCTCTGAGTTCCCCTTATAATGTTATCAGATTGTTAAACATAAAATAATATAAATATTTAGCAGCAATATGCTATTATGTCCTGATTATAAGCTCGTTAATAATTTTTATAAAATAAAAAATGTACAGAATTAATTTTTATATAAATGCATTCTAGAGCATCTTTCCTGTTTGATCTATATTAGCCCTTTTATTGAATCAACATCACATTCAGTTTCCATCTTTATTTTCTAGTATTATTTCCCTCGCGGTTCCCTGCTGATTATTTCTCCAGTCAGCATCAGGCAACATCTATTTGCCAATTGCTGGGCTCGACAATATTTTTTCGGAGCTAATCGTGCATAAGTTGGAAAGAACAATAAAAGCAATTTTCTCTCTCCCCTCCCATGCTGTGAGTTACAGACTGCAGTCAATCACGTTATCTGCCTCTGCCTCCCTGTAACATGGAAAATATTTCAATGAGCCTGTTTGTGTGTTTAAATGATTTATTCTATTTATTATATATATTTAACCACACACACACACAACACACACACACCACACCCCACACACACACACACACCGTGCCTCCGTTCACTGTCCTGCTTACAGTTCCCGGTGAGGACTTGACTTCAACAAATAATTTGTCCCCCCCTCCAATTTTTTCAGTTTCCAATTCTTTAGGGCTTTAATCAGATAAGATTACTTCGCATTAAAGTAAGATGTGTTTGATTAGGAATGGAAGCTAAACTATGTGTAAAATGAGTCGTATATTTCAATTATTGTGACGCTGAGACATGTTCGGTCTTACCCAACCTTATTTCAGGCTTTATTCTTCATTATTATATTAGGACTGTTGAACCACATTTTTGACATTATTATCATCAAACGATTTCTATTTATTTATTTTGTAAAAAATTGTCTAAACACTTATAAAAAAGAAATTTAAAATGGACCTTTATTTATTTTTCTTCATTATGATATTAGGACAGTTGTATCACATTTCTGACATTATGCCCAATGAAAATCAAACAATTTTCATTCATTGATTCATTCATTCATTCAATGATTTGAGTAAACAGTGTAAAATATTATTTATCAAAAAAATATATATATAGATATATATCATATTATATATTTATAAATACCCTTATTTATTTATTCATTCATTCCCTTCATTCATTCAGTAAATTGAGTTAACATTGTGTAAAATACAAAAAGATTTTTTTTTCCAAAAAGAAGTGCAGAATGACCATTTTTTATTTATTGATTGATTTATTGTTTTAGTGATTTATCTATCAAAAAAGAAGAAATGTGGAACATCGCTTTCCTCGGTATTAATTCCATTAATTTATTTTCATTTATTAATATAGGTAAGTCATTGTCTCGAATCGAAATACAAATGAAATGGAATAAAAAACTTAAAAAAATAAAATAAAAAAAGATTGTCCTTACGCAATGATACGTTAAAAATGCTATCTAGGTAGGTGACTAACTGCATTTTGGAAGATTTTGTGAACCAAATATAAGACATTGATTGATTTGCATGCTTGCTAAATACTCTGGAGCAGTGAGGCCTAAAATGTGTGATTATAAATGAAGGCGTGTTTGATCAATTGAAAGATTCAATTTGCCGTTAATGAACTGCTGATGGTCTTTTTCCCAGCAGACACTGCAAAATAAAATCAATTTCCCTTCCACTTTCACATGTGTTATGGAGAACGCCACACATCTACATTACATCTACATATATATACTGTATATATACTGTATATATATATTATATATATATAATATATATATATACTGATTTTTGACGTTCTATTCCCATACTCAGCCTGACTAGGACTCGTTCTTTTCACAGATGAGGCACGATTGTCTCTGATTGTGGACACCGATGTCCTCTAGTAGTTTTCTGTCCTCTTGAGGATGGTATGAGTGTAGATTGGATTTCCCATCAACCTTAAATCTGTCAAACCAGTCTTGAACCCCTTTTCACTCTTGTTCTCCAGTCTCTTGTTTCATGAATGGTTTAATCAATAAAGCTGCCCAACACAATGCCACATGGACTGTGTTATATTGTAGTAGTTAGTTCAGGCTGTATTTGTCCTGAATAAGGTGAAGTGTTGAAATTATAGGGTCAGGAATGGCCCATTTACCATTTTTGGAGAAATGCAGGACCTAGCAAGTATTAGAAAATTTTTAGACTTCAGCAATAAAATTGTAGTGTAACCATCAAATAAAAAGTTAAAAAAAATAAAAAATAAAACATAATAGGAAAAATATGATTTTAAATCTAAATCTGAGCTATTTATATACAAAACATAAAAAAAATATTTGAAAAATTGTAGATTCTCTATGTTACAAGTATGAAAATCTCATAAGACTAAGGTTTACTAGCCATTTATATTCAAAAATATTTATTAAATATATAATTTAATATATCTACAATATGTAAAGTTTTTTTAAATTAAAAAAATCCTGACTATTTACAAATAATACAAGCTAGTTGAAAAATATTTTTTCAGAATGTTATATTTACCAAATAATTACAAGTTATTTATATACAAATATACAGTATTTTATACAAAAAACACAACAAATTTCTGACGGTCGACAGAATATTTAAAGCTATTTATAACAATCACACATCGACAAATTGTGAATTATGTTATAAAATATGATTAACTATTATTTCCAAATAATTACAAGCTATTTATAACGACATATATTTCAAATATTTAAAATATATAATTTATATTCAATTATGTAAGTATTTTATAAAACTTTCTGACTATTCTTTGGATACTATATCGACTGTTTTTGGGACCACAGTAACAATAATTTTACACCTGAAACAAGCTTGATATAAAAAAGTAAATTTATATTGGTATTATGATTTCATTTCTTATTTTAGTTTTTTTTTGTTCCTCCATGTTTCTCCATAGTGGGCTGCATCACTTCAATTAACAAAACTTTACTGCTTTTTCCCCCGTGAAATCTAATAATAATAACAATACTAATAAATAATAATAATAAAATAAGAAATAAAAAAGAGTGTGCAACCTATTTAATCCTGTCCTTCTATTTATGATTTCTTTTACTGATTTTCTTCATTTTAATATCAGTTGTACCACCCTGACACATTACTTTTATTTATTACCCAATACAGTTTCATTCATATAATAGGTGTCTTCAAGTCACTGTATGAACTGCGTTTTTAATGTATTTTCAAATGAATAGATCCAGAAAAAAAATTGTCGTTGACCCAGTTATTTTTATCTACATCAACCAACTGTATAGTCCATGAAACATACCTTTATCAATATGTGGCCCCTGGGAATTGAACCCGTGACATTGGTGTTGTGAGCTTGGTGTGGCCATCCTCCGGTTTAGTCCAGCTCTTCATATTTTGCTGGACTCTTCTCAATCTTTGGCTGCTTGCAGGTTTAGACTGCAATTTTTGCCCGCTGAGAGGATGTCTGGGTAATCCCTGCATGAAAATACACACTTTGTGCTTTCAGTTTGTGAAATGAAATGCTGCTGTATGTTGAATTGTTCAGTTGGGAACAAACACACTCGGTCTGCCATATATTGAATGTTCTTGTACAGCAGGGCCTGTCATTTAACTTAAAACGACATTTGCCCTCCTGGAGGAATCACAACAAACACAGGAAAAAGGGACCAGAATGAATACTGCAAGATTGCACTGAGTTCAAGGTGTTGTTTCATTTTATATGCATCTACTGCAGTATTTTCTCCCATACATTAGTGTTCACTGAGGTTTGCTTACCGCTGCTTGTCAGGATCCAGCTCGTCGCAGCAGATATGAATGCGCTTGGACAGCAGCCGTGTCAGATCTGCTCAGGAAGGAAGACATCAGCCTGGGTTTTCACACTCTTCTCAGCAGTCACTGGAGCGTTTCTGTGCCATAAAGATCAACATGACAGATTCGCCCTCTAGCTATTGTGTCATTCAGTGTTGTATTTGTATATATATATACAGGGGGTACGGAAACGTATTCAGACCCCCTTAAATTTTTCAATCTTTGTTATATTGCAGCCATTTGCTAAAATCATTAAGTTCATCAAGTTATTTTTTTTTCCTCATTAAAGTACACACAGCACACCATATTGACAGAAAAAAACAGAATTATTGACATTTTTGCAGATATATTAAAAAAGAAAAAATGAAATATCACATGGACCTAAGTATTCAGACCCTTTGCTCTGACACTCATATATTTAACTCAGGTGCTGTACATTTCTTCTGATCATCCTTGAGATGGGTCTACACCTTCATTTGAGTCCAGCTGATTATACTGTTTGATTATACTGATTGGACTTGATTAGGAAAGCCCCACACCTGTCTATATAAGACCTTACAGCTCACAGGGCATGTCAGAGCAAATGAGAATCATGAAGACAAAGGAACTGCCTGAAGAGCTCAGAAAAAGAATTGTGGCAAGGCACAGATCTGGCCAAGGTTACAAAAAAAAATTCTGCTGCACTTAAGGTTCCCAAGAGCACAGTGCCTCCATTCCTTAAATGGAAGATGTTTGGGACAACCATAACCCTTCCTAGAGCTGGCCGTCCAGACAAACTGAGCTATCGGGGGAGAAGAGAATTTGTGAGAGAGGTAAAGAAGAACCCAAAAAAATCACTGTGGCTGAGCTCCAGAGATGAAGTCGGGAGATGGGAGAAAGTTGTAGAAAGTCAACCATCACTGCAGCCCTCCACCGTCGGGGCTTTATGGCAGAGTGGCCCAACGGAAGCCTCTCCTTAGTGCAAGACACATGAAAAAACACCTGAAGGACTCCAAAATGGTAAGAAATAAGATTCTCTGGTCTGATGAAACCAAGACAGAACTTTTTGGCCTTAATTCTAAGCGTATGTGTGGAGAAAACCAGGCACTGCTATCACCTGTCCAATACAGTCCCAACAGTGAAGCATGGTGGTGGCGGCATCAGCGTGGGGTTTTTCAGCTGCAGGGACAGGACGATTGGTTGAAATCGAGGGAAAGATGAATGCGGCCAAGCACAGGGAGATCCTGGACGAAAACCTTCTCCAGAGTGCTCAGGACCTCAGACTGGGCCGAAGGTTCTTTTCCAACAAGACAATGACCCTAAGCAGACAGCTAAAATAACGAAGGAGTGTTTTCACAACAACTCTGTGACTGTTCTTGAGCCCTGACTTAAACCCAATTGAGCCTCTCTGGCGAGACCTAAAAAGGGCGGTCCACCAACGTTTACCATCCAACCTGACAGAACTGGAGAGGATCTGCAAGGAGGAATGGCAGAGGATCCCCAAGTCCAGGTGTGAAAAACTTGTTGCATCTTTCCCCAAAAGACTCATGGATGTATTAGATCAAAAGGGTGCTCTACTAAATACTGAGCAAAGGGTCTAAATACTTAGGACCATGTGATATTCCAGTTTTTCTTTTTTAATAAATCTGCAAAACTGTCAACAATTCTGTGTTTTTCTGTCAATATGGGGTGCTGTGTGTACATTAAGAGGACAAAAAATGAAATAAAGGATTTTGCAAATGGCTGCAATATAACACAGAACGTGAAAAATTAACGGGGTCTGAATACTTCGTAACCACTGTATATGATTAGTATGTTGTGTGAAAACTGGAGCACAAAAGCAGTCATTAGTTGCATGGGTATATTTGTAGCAATAGCAAAAATACATTGTATGGGTCAAAAAAAAATTTGATTTTTCTTTTATGCCAAAAATCAATAGAATATTAAGTAAAGATCATGTTCCATAAGATATTTTGTAAATTTCCTACTGTAAATATATCAAAACTTATTTTTGATTAGTAATATGCATTGATAAGAACTTAATTTGTACAACTTTAAAGATGATTTTCTCAATAATTAGATTTTTTTGCACACTCAGATTTCAGATTTTCAAATAGTTGTATCCCGGTCAAAATATTGTCCTATCCTATCCAAACCATACATCAATGGAAAGCTTATTTATCGCGTTCAGATGTTATATACAGTGGGTACGGAAAGTATCCAGACCCCCTTAAATTTTCACTCTTTGTTATATTGCCGCCATTTGCTAAAATCATTTAAGTTATTTTTGTTTCCTCATTAATGTACACACAGCACAACATATTGACAGAAAAACACAGAATTTTGACATTTTTGCAGATTTATTAAAAAGAAAAACTGAAATATCACATGGTCTAAGTATTCAGACCCTTTGCTCAGTAAACTCATATATTAATCGGTGCTTCCATTTTCTTTCTGATCATCCTTGAGATGGTTCTACACCTTCATTTGAGTCTAGCTGTGTTTGATTATACTGATTTGACTTGATTAGTAAAGCCACACACCTGTCTATATAAGATTTTACAGCTCACAGTGCATGTCAGAGCATATGAGAATCATGAGGTCAAATGAACTGCCCGAAGAGCTCAGAGACAGAATTGTGGCAAGACACCCCCCCCCCCCCCCCCCCCGCAGATATGGCCAAGGTTACAAAAAAAATCTGCTGCACTTAAGGTTCCTAAGAGCACAGTGGCCTCCATAATCCTTAAATGGAGATGTTTGGGACGACCAGAACCCTTCCTAGAGCTGGCCGCCGGCCAAACTGAGCTATCGGGGGAGAAGAGCCTGGTGAGAGAGGTAAAGAAGAACCCAAGATCACTGTGGCTGAGCTCCAGAGAAGCAGATCGGGAGATGGGAGAAAGTTGTAGAAAGTCAACCCTCACTGCAGCCCTTCACCAGTCGGGGTTTTATGGCAGAGTGGCCCGATGGAAGCCTTTCCTCAGTGCAAGACACATGAAAGCCGCATGGAGTTTGCTAAAAAACACCTGAAGGAATCCAAGATGGTGAGAAATAAGATTCTCTGGTCTGATGAGCCCAAGATAGAACTTTTTGGCCTTAATACTAAGCGGTATGTGTGGAGAAAACCAAGCACTGCTCATCACCTGTCCAATACAGTCACAACAGTGAAGCATGGTGGTGGCAGCATAATGCTGTGGGGGTGTTTTTCAGCTGCAAAGACAGGACGACTGGTTGCAATCGAGGAAAAGATGAATGCAGCCAAGTACAGGGAGATCTGGACGAAGACCTTCTCCAGAGTGCTCAGGACCTCAGTCTGGTCCGAAGGTTTACCTTCCAACAAGACATGACCCTAAGCACACAGCTAAAATAACGAAGGAGTGGCTTCACAACAACTATGTGACAGTTCTTGAATGGCCCAGCCAGAGCCCTGATTTAAACCCAATTGAGCATCTCTGGAGAGACCGAAAAATGGCTGTCCACCAACGTTTACCATCCACCCTGACAGAACTGGAGAGGATCGGCAAGGAGGAATGGCAGAGGACCCCCAAATCCAGGTGTGAAAAACTTGTTGCAGCTTTCCCAAAAAGACTCATGGCTGTATTAGATCAAAGGGGTGCTTTACTAAATAATGAGCAAAGGGTCTGAATACTTCGGACCATGTGATATTTCAGTTTTTCTTTTTAATAAATCGGCAAAAATGTCAACAATTCTGTGGTTTTCTGGCAATATGGGGTGCTGTGTGTATATTAATGAGGGAAAAAAATTAACTTAAATGATTTTAGCAGATGGCTGCAATATAACAAAGAGTGAAAATTAAGGGGGTCTGAATACTTTCCATAACCACTGTATCAAATTTCGAAAATTGAACCCTTATGCAAGGTTTGTGGTCCAGGGGTTCAATATACACATATTACATATGGCATACGTTAACGTGGTATGGAAAGACAAGTGGCCGAAAAACGCGGTAGGAGCCGGGGAGTGACTGGATAAAGGCGGAGCCAGAGGGCGGGAGGAGCCTGACAGTGCCAGAGGGACAGAGTGATGAGGCAAAGCCAGAGGAGTGGAGTCCCGAGGCAATGGATGGTCGACGATAGACCAAGGCGGAGCCGGAGGGACGATGGAGCCCGGTGGAGCTGGTGGACTGACGGGCCACGGCGGGGGTGGGGAAGGGGGCGGAGTCGAAGGGTCAAAGGACCGAGGTGGAGTCCAGGACACAAGTCACACAAACGTCTGCAAGATGTCTGTTAAAGATCTTTTCATCTGGAAGGCATCTGCTGTGTGCAAACATCTGGTAGACGTCTTTAAGATGTCAGTTTTAAATCATAAACATCTTATAGACATCTTCTAAACGTCTATTTGACATCTGATAGGAGACGTCCTATAGACATATTGCAGATGAGCAAACACGTCTTGCAGGTGTCAAATAAGAGTCTCTGTGATGTACGGGTGCTATCAGGGTTTTTTCAACTTTGTTTCGCCTGGACGGCCACCACAAGAGTTGTTTTACAATGTAAATATACCTAACTCTGTCTTAGTGTTAAATCAGTAACACTTTTAAAAGCGTTATTTTTACTCTGAAAATATTGGGAATATAAAATATTGGGAAAATATTGTTCACTCACACAGAGTTGATTTTAACTCTAAAAGAGTTTAATTAACACGGATGGATCTGCTATTTTCTGACATTATGCCCAACGAAAATCAAACAATTTTCATTCATTGATTCATTCATTCATTCAATGATTTGAGTAAACAGTGTAAAATATTATTTATCAAAAAAATATATATATAAATTACCCTTAATTTATGTATTCATTCATTCAGTAAATTGAGTAAACATTGTGTAAAATACAAAAAGGTTTTTCACAGATCTGCTGAGTTTACAGTAAATAATCACATCATAATCACATGGTGCAGCTGATTGGTTTCATTTCACATCAGCAGCCAATGAGCTTGCTGCTCAACATTCAAATACTCGGCTAGTGCTAGCAGTTTGCAGTGTTATTCAGAAACCCTCCACCTTCCCCAGCTCCACCTGTATAGATCTGCTACAGGGTGCACCAGCTTATGATTGACTGATTTTGTCATGTCTAATGTGGACCGACAATTTATCACTAAAATCTTATTGCATCTTGTTTTGTTAGGACATGTTTTTACGCTATTGAGTGTAAGATGCCGTTCACAATGCGTTTTTTGAATCTTGTATATGCTCTGATTTTCCATTGTTTCTTTCTATGTAAACATGCTAGACCTACTTTCTTTTTATTCTGCTACCCTGCATCTTCTGTTTTTAAACACAAAAAAATATGTTGTGTGTGAATGGCCCATAAATCTGTTTAAAAGGTGATAGCAGTCACATCTTAGATGACTTCTCCTTTCTATCTCTCTGCAGGAATCCACCTAGCTGCTGGATTCCTCTCTTAGGACCGAAATAACCAAAATTGCTTGTATTTCTAATGTGAAATGTCGCTTTTGTAGGTCTGCTAATACCCTTAACCTTGCAGCCAGGCTTCTGTTGCCATATTTTACCTCGTGTCTTTGAGGTGGCGAGCGCTTATCGCACACGCTCACTGCTTCCCACCAAGCGTAATGGATTCTGCCTTCAGGATTAGACACGGAAATATCTCAACAATACCTCGTAGGAGGCTGGCGCTTGGGCACAATTTATTTATTTTTTTTAGTTGGACTCATTTAGCATGATGCGGAAGTGTTCGAGAGTGGGATATTTTCAGTAGTTATTATAGTGTGGATTAGCACGTATGGCTTTGCAGGGTTATTTGCAACAGTGTCAGTATCGCATTGCTCAGGTCACCAGCACTATTTACTGTTGTCATTTTTGCAGTCTGGTTTGCTGCCACTAATGGTGCAAAATTACAGCTTTAAGTTGACCTGTTTGAAATGTTCTAGCAATTTGGAACATTTTAAAATGATTACAGTTGTTCACATACAATCATATACATTGCATTGTACATATTCTTGGCTACATGAAATGATACAATAATAATAATGTTTATTTTATGTCCTTTTGAACATTTGTGACCCTGGACCATAAAACCGGTCTTAAGTCACTGGGGTATATTTGTAGCAATAGCCAAAAAAACATTGTATGGGTCAAAATTATTGATTTTTCTTTTATGCAAAAAAATTGACCCTTATGACTGGTTTTGTGGTCCAGGGTCACATTTGATGTCTGTATTTTTACTTTTAGACTGCATCCGCCAAGCTTAAATATTCCACTCTGTGAATTTTTCTTACAATTATTTAAGTTGCTATAAGAAGAATAAACAAAAATGAAAATTTTCCATTCTTTTCCTGGAAAGTCGTCTGGTAAAATGACAGCAAACTTTTATGCACAAGGACTGGGGGCCAAAACAGTTACATTAATTTCCATTATTTAAACAGTCATCTAATGTAACCATTTAGTCATTATCATTAATGCTTGTTGCATACATGCTTTTTTTTTCAAGTGAATCAGGTATGTTTGATTACCAATTACAAATATGAATTATCATTGAAATGCCTCACATTTATGCATATGCGCATTCCCATATCATATGCTCAATGTGACATGCTTTATTAAGAGACATCCTGTTGAATAGAAATAGGCTGCATACGTCAAAAGGCGGATGAAATTTCATGAACTTGGGTCCATTGTGAGTTCAGGTCAACCCTGGAGGCCTGTTGTGAGAAACCCTGCCAGTCAACAGAAGCACCTCCCCTACTGACCAACAGAGGGAGCTCTAACGTTACGTATGACATTGACGTTTGTGATTTTAAATCATATGTACAAGTTATTGTTAAGGTTACAAAGAAGGTTAGATTAGTCTGTTTAGAGGCACGGAGTGAAAAAGCAATTCAGAAATTGCTGCATTCACCCTTTGTGAGCGAATCAATGAGACTCAATGGAATGAGATGTGCATCTGAACGCCAAGATTAATGCCACCTTTGAACAGTAACTTTACAGCACCCGAAATAATCACGGCTGCACGGCTAATCTCCACTTTGATGAGTTTCTTCCTTGGCGGGAGAGAGAGAGAGAAACACAGATTACTGCACACTTCACTGCTCAGACACTCACTGTGGAGTGTACCAGCTGCTCAGCGTGTTTGTTTTGCTTTCGTTTATTGTTTGTTTCTGCTTTACCTGCGTTTGCAGTTTTGCTTGGTGCTGCAGTGCAATATTTCAGTCACTATTTATAATCTAATCACTATATAGCTTCAAATGAGTGGACTTTTATTGCTCGCTTTGGATCTCCATTTGAGCTTTTTAGGTTATAGTCTGTGGTTGGATTCTAGGAAAGCACACAATAAGGTGCCAAGACGCTTCTGCATTAGATCAAATCCCTTTCCAATTAGTTTGCACAGTGTCCTTGGCAGTTTAATGAATCATTGAGCATGTCTGTGTGCGGGACACATGCATTCATCTCGATTACAAAGCCCAGCAATCATTTGTGTTACTTTCAGATGATACAATCAGGCTGGCCTATGTGACGGATATACACGTTTAAACGTTTATTTTGCAGTACATTGTGTTTCCTAAAATCAATTGTGGCTCAGTGGGTTACAGTAGGCCTATTATTATTCCTCTAGCCTATATTATTTTGAATAATAGCAATAAATAAATAAATAAATAAAAAAGGAAACAAAAGGATTATGGTAATTTTTATTGTGTGTGTGGTGTGTTATATATACAGTGGGTTCGGAAAGTATTCAGACCCCCTTAAATATGTCACTCTTTGTTATATTGCAGCCATTGCTAAAATCATTTAGTAATTTTTTTTCCTCATTAATGTACACACAGCACCCCATATTGACAGAAAAACACCAAATTGTTGACATTTTTGCAGATTTATTAAAAAAGAAAAACTGAAATATCACATTGGTCCTAAGGTATTCAGACCCTGTGACTCATATTAGTAGAAGCACCCTTTGATAATACAGCAATGAGTCTTTGTGGGAAAGATGCACAAGTTTCTCTCACACCTGTATTTGGGGATCCTATGCAATTCCTCTTGAAGATCCTCTCAGTTCGGCCGGCTGGAATGTGAAAAACGTTGGTGGACAGCCATTTTTAGGCCTCTCCAGAGATGCTCAATTGGGTTTAAGTCAGGGCTCTGGCTGGGCCATCAAGAACAGTCACAGAGTTGTTGTGAAGCCACTCCTTCGTTATTTTAGCGTCGTGTAGGGGTCATTTCTTGTTGGAGGTAAACCTTCGGCCCAGTCTGCAGGTCTGAGCACTCTGGGAAGGTTTTCGTCCAGGATATCCCTGAAAGCATTCATCTTTCCCTCTATTGCAACCAGTCGTCCTGTCCCTGCAGCTGAAAAACACCCCCACACAGCATGATGCTGCCACCACCATGCTTCAATGTTGGGACTGTATTGGTGATGAGCAGTGCCTGGTTTTCTCAACACATACCGCTTAGAATTAAGGCCAAAAATTTATCTTGGTCTCATCAGACCAGCGAATCTTATTTCTCACCATCTTGGAGACCTTCAGGTGTTTTTAGCAAACTCCATGCGGGCTTTCATGAGTCTTGCACTGAGGAGAGGCTTCCGTCGGGCACTCTGCCATAAAGCCCCGACTGGTGGAGGGCTGCAGTGATGGTAAACTATCTACAACTTTCTCCCATCTCCCGACTTCATCTCGGGAGCTCAGCCACAGTGATCTTTGGGTTCTCTTTACCTCTCTCACCAAGGCTCTTATCCCCCGATAGCTCAGTTTGGCCGGACGGCCAGCTCTAGGAAGGGTTTTGGTCGTCCCAAATGTCTTCCATTTAAGGGTTATGGAGGCCACTGTGCTCTTAGGACCTTAAGTGCAGCAGAAATTTTTTTAACCTTGGCCAGGTCTGTGCCTTGCCACAATTCTGTCTCAAAGCTTTTCAGGCAGTTCCTTTGACCTCATGATCTCATTTGCTCTGACATGCACTGTGAGCTGTAAGGGTTTATATAGACGGTGTGTTCTTTCCTATTTTTTTTTTTTTTTTTTTTTTTTTTTTTTTTTTTTTTTTTATCAAGTCCAACAGTATAATCAAACACAGTAGGACTCAAATGAAGGTGTAGAACCATCTCAAGGATTATCAAAAGAAATGGACAGCACCTGAGTTAAATATACGAATGAAGGTTTATTGCCAGGTATGTGACACATACGGGAGTCACAGCAAAGGGTGAATACTTAGGACCATGTTATTTTTCAGTTTTTCTTTTTTAATAAATCGTCAAAAATGTCAACAATTCTGTGTTTTTCTGTCAATATGGTGTGCTGTGTGAACATTAATGAGGAAAAAAAAATTAACTTAAAAGATTTTAGCAAATGGCTGCAATTATAACAGAGGGAAAATTTAAGGGGGTCTGAATACTTTCGTACCCACTGTATATATATACTGTACACACACACAGTATATATAAAGTATGCATATTATTATTATTATTAGTTTTTTTAAATAATTTTATACATCGAAAATTTTAATTGTATTTTTTTTATAATTTCATACACTGGCCAATTTTGTGTTCAAATAAAATAAATAAAAGTTCTGGAAAACATTCTATGTGAGGATAAAGTTAGAGGATGAAGTTAGGTTCATATTTATATCACGTACACATGGTTGTCAATCATCTTTGTTCTGTACACACAGTTTTAATAGGCTAATTAAGGGAAACCTGAGTTCTATCATTATCAAAAAATTAAAGTGAAACCACTCGAAATTAGATGAAGTTCTTGATACATTTACTAGTAAATTTAGTTTTAGGTTTCCTGTATTCTGTAAAAGCAGGGAACAATAATTAAGGAGATTCACATTTGCATTTTCAAATCTGTTGTCATTCCAAAACTTTGCTGTTGGTGTACTTGCCCATATATAATCTTACTAGAATGTGCAGATATGTGTTTATGTACACATTTCAGCTTCAGCATTTACATTGTGAGTAACATCTGTTTCTTCTCAGCTGGTCGTAAAATGTCATCTGTACGATTAACCCCAACTAAATGTGTACATGTTTGAGACCGAATGGCATTTTCCAGTGCATTAGGAGTCAGGGACCACAAGGTGGCGCTGTGCGCATTAAAAAATGTAGCGTTTTTGATTGAGACACATTTTATGACATATTCTCCTCATTATCTATATGTGTGTGCTGTAATTTAATGCTTCTCTGGTTTCTGGGTCTGTTTCCATTGAGAGTCTGTCAAATATCTCTGACAGAATTAGAAAGCTCAAATAGTCTGTCAGCTACAAAGAGCCTCTACAGAATTTGTGTAATTTGTTTGGTAGCACAGGGTTTGCTGTGGCCTATTTCTTTTTAAAAAACCTTTTGTAATATTTGTCTTCATTAATGATTATTTTGCCACAGTAAATTCATTATTATGTTGGCATCTTCCCTTTTGAAAAGTGTGGTTCTGTCAGATGTTTGCCAGAGGACATCATTGAAAATTGGAGTCAGTCTGAATCCTGCTCACGTCCCGTGTGCCCTTGAAAAGATACATAACTTTTACTCATCTTAAACAATGATGTCCAGATAATAACAAAACCATCAGCTTTATATATTTGGTAAGTGGTTAGTTTTGATCGGATAAACGTATAGAAATGCAAATTGCATCCAGATCAAAGATCATCAGCCAATGGGATTGCTGTATTTGAGACTATATTTACATATGTGTCATAACGGTAAGCTGGTATATACAGGGGTGTAGCCATCATTTCAGAAGTGAGGGGGACAGAAATGTCAAATGTAATACCTTTTTGTGTGTGTGTGATTGACAGGTTTTATTTATTTATTTATTTTCTTATCTCTTACTTTTAATTGACTAAGAAATTAAATGCACTGCTGGACAACAACCAATAATTTGTATTCTATAATATTTTCCCCCTATATTTTCCTAATGACAATTTTTGATCGATTTATAATATAAACACTATTTTCCATTTTTTTATGACGGAACAAGGCAGAACAATTAATTGTATAGTAATAAACGATATGTCAATTAAGCACCGCGTTATTTATATACTTTATTGATTTAGGCTATTACCTGGAGATGACTTGAAAAACATATAAACCATATAATGTCACAATCGTGTATTTATTGTCTTTACATTTCATCAGTCAAAACGTTTCTGCTTTTAATTCAGTTTAGCTACAGCATCATAAGTTTTTAGGTCTATGAGTCCGTTTTGGAATTTCAGTGCGAGAGCGCTCTCCAGTTTCAAGTATGAATGAAACATACACTACGGAGAATATTTGTGCCTTACATAAATGTTTTTTTTGGATACAAATAAAACATCAGGTCATGTATAGACTATCGTGTCTCTTTGAATTTAAATCTAGATTTGTTCACACTTACCTTTGAACCTCTACGTTAACACACTCGCCCAAAAAAAGTGTGGGGGACAAATTTACATTTTATTAAATATTATTTGATAAAAGTCTTATGTCATGATTTGTCACGTCCTTTGTCACGGGGTTGTGGTTGTAGTAATTGCGCACGATGAAGGAGGACAAAGGAATGACAGGAATGACAGAAACTGGGCTTATGAAAGGCAGGCAACTAAGGAGCAAACGAGATGATTAATACAACACAGGTGGAAACTAATGAATTAACTAATCAGGGTAACTAGGGGAAACTAGGTCAAAGGAGAACAGGCTAACTGAAAACACAATGAAAACTAAACATAACCCTGACATTACTTCCCCCTCCCGGACGGCGCGTCCTGCGCCGCAACAGTTCCACCGGGGAGGGGGGGCGGGCGCCTGGAGGTTGGTGCAGAGCAGGAACAGGGCAGAGACAAGGGAAGCCACCGGGGCGAATCAGGGAGCTCCGGGAGCCATGGCGGAGCCGGCAGTTCAGGTTGCCATGGCGAAGCTGGTAGCTCAGGAGGCCATGGCGGATCAGGAGACTCAGGAGGCCATGGCGGATCAGGGGACTCAGGAGGCCATGGCGGATCCTCCATGGCCTTAGCCGGCTCAGCCACAGGTATATGCCCCCCCCCCAAAAAAAAATGTCTTTGTGGAATCTAGGATCGGGAGAGCTGGAGGGGCGGGCCCTTGAGGCCGCTCTGGGGGGGATTCAGGGACTGGAGCCCTCACTGGGCTAAACTCGGGGACAGGATCCCTCTTTGGGCTGGACTCGGGGACAGGAGCCCTCACTGGGCTAAACTCGGGGGCAGGAGCCCTCACTGGGATAAACTCTGTGACAGGAGCCCTCCGTGGACTATACTCGGGGAACTGGAGCCCTCCGTGGGCTTAACTGGGGATCTGGAGCCTTCCCTGGGCTAAACTGGGAATCAAGAGCCCTCCCTGGGCTTAACTGGGGATCAGGAGCCCTTCCTGGGCTAAACAGGGGATCTGGGAAGCGCTTACGAGGTGCTGGCACTGGAGGGTGCTCTGGAGGAGCAGGCACAGCAAGGCGTTTTCGAGGAGCGGGCACTGAAGCGAGCTCTGGGGCTGGAGCCGGCACTGGATGAATATGGCGGGAGTGGAGCCACGCCGACAGGCTTGACTTTGGAGTGGCCAGCGGGCTTGCCACAGAAACGGCCGGCGGAGGAGTCCCGGATCGGGATCGGAGGCTCTCCAGACACCGGATGACTGCCTCCTTCCAGTCAAGGTTGGTGGTGTCTGGGAGCTCTGCGGGGCGATGGTAAGTAATCCCGATCTGGAACAGCGTCACGAGGGTTTCCCCCTCGAGGGAGCTGGCGAGGGCGAGCGGCACGAACGTCTGTCACGGGGTTGTGGTTGTAGTAATTACGCATGATGAAGGAGTAGAAGAAAATTAGTTTTTAATAAGCATCAACACACTATAACCGTTGAAAATAACATTAATCCAGGACAAAGTAATGACAGAAACTGAGGGCTTATAAAAGGCAGGCAACTAAGGAGCAAATGAGATGATTAAGACAACACAGGTGGAAACTAATGAATGAACTAATCTGGGTAACTAGGGATAACTAGGTCAATGGAGAACAGGCTAACTGAAAACTCAATGAAAACTAAACATAACCCTGACACCTTTTTAGTTGTTTAGTTTAACATTTTTTCTCAGGTAATTTACATTGTAACATTAAGTAATTTACTCTAGCACAGTATAGATATCAGTAAAGCAATGCCACAATAAACTAAAAAAAGGATTACTATATGGGTAAATCTAGACGTAAATCCACTTTAAAATGTAGTACACTTTCGAAGAGAACGCATTGGCAGAAACAAATTTGTTTTGGTCCCATCTGCCTTCCATAGTTTGACAGTAGATGAGAGCAATAATAAAATTGTTAAATTGTAAAACAATACTAATTTGAAAGACAAAATATACAGTAACAGAAGTTAAAGTAATTTATATTTCACGATTTGTCTAGTCACATGAAATTGTTGGGCCAGTGAAATATTAGGTATATGTTCAAATTGAATATGATCAGAAGCTGATGTCAACAGGAAAATTAAATCACTTGACGCCAAGTAATGCAAGACAAGTCTCAAGTCTCAAAAGCTTACTTTGCATAGAAGCAACTGCTAAATGATTGCTTGCTTGCTTGTGTGAAATTAATCCTTTCTGACTTGACATTTCTATAATAATTTATCAGTCTGGTCTTCCAGTCACTGGCATTATAAGCACTTCAGAAGTCATAGCTTCCCTCACATACAGGGAACCTCAATATCCTTTGAAATCCTGGTCCAATATTGATATGTTTAAGATAGCTCCATATTCATCTTCTGTTTATAACTCACTAAATCTCCACTCCAAACAGCTGATATTAGAGACTCCATCCAGGTGCTGCTATACATCACTGGAAAGATCATTGAAATCACTCTGGATTCTCCCAATTTCTTTGCTGTCTGTTGTATAGCTTTCTTTGCCATTATTCGTATAAGCTACCACTTTGCTACATGCTAGTCTGTTATCACATGTCTGTGAGTGCTTGGCTGGAATATTTTAGTAAATGCACCAGACTTTATGTAGATAATCATAAGTCTGGGCTGCAATCTAGCCGACTTCACCTCTTCAGCACTTTACTTTCCTGGGATATCACTATGTAAATGCAATGATTCATTTATGAATCTCTAGTAAAGCCAGTGCCGTCTGTGCTATGATGGAGTTCATATTAGAGGTCAGGCAAAAGCTCTTAAACCAGCACGGATCTATACAAAGGACAGCTGACTGGAATACACACATCATTTAAATAAACCTCATCCGGATGGATAGAGTACATTTGTTCCCACTCACAGGCTGCAGGAGTTGGAGTCTGGCTCATGTCATTTCATGGTCCTGTTGGCCCTTTTTATTTTATTTTTTTTCTTGGCTGCGCTCTGAATGGATTTCTGATTATTAATGAAGCAGTGTATACATTTACATTTACATTATATTTACATTCATTCATTTTTCAGGTGCTTTTATCCAAAGCGACATACAAATGAGGAATGCAAGTGATTTATCATAAAAAGGCAAGAACATGAGAAGTGCTACCAATAAAAAGTTTCAAACATTGTTCAGAATAGTACAGATAGAACAGGGACGAAATACTGAAACTATAGAAGGAGAATTTTTATATGTATACATTTTTTTAAATACAAGATATATGTAAAATAATGTGTTTGGCAATAATAAGGTTGTCACATGACCTAGCCCTAGAAATACAGTTATTTTATTTTACTATTTTTTTTCATATTATTTTATTATAGAAAATAATTTCTCTTAAAAATGTGTTTGATATACTGTTGTAGAAATTATGTGAAATGGTGGTGAAATTTAATTTAATTTAGTTAGTTTCTTTTTAAGAAAGAAATGGCTCATTTTAATTTCATAGCTAGAATTTGATGTATCCAAAAAGTAAAAATTTAAAAACGAAAAGTCAAAATTTATAAGATACAAAATGTCTAATAATGCTCTTTAAAGTTAAAATTATGATATAAAAGTTCATTATGAGATAAAAAAAACTTGATATTATGAAATACAAAGTCATACTTATGACATAAGTCAAAAAAATAACTTTTTATAAAATAACTATGACTTAATTTTGATTGAATGATTTTGACCAAAAATAATGTTTCCTTGATAAAAAAGACTAACATTTGAAACAAACAAACAAACTTTATTTGGCCAACATTGTTGATTGTGATGGAAATGACGTCACAACCGAGGCGCAGTTGCGATTTGTATAAAAATGCATAGCAATTATTTTTATACAACATATATTGCAGTGGTTTATGATTAGTTTGCTCTTTATTTAGATCAAATGTCATTAATAGATATTTTCTATGACAAATTTTGATTTTCTGAGATTGAAAGTCTGGGATGAAGGTAAAACAACAAAATCTAAACGTGAAAAGTATCAAAAATAAATGAAGCCATATCAAAAAATTAGGTTAGAGTTAGAGCTAGAGTCAGTATTTTCCACAATAGCCTGAGCGTTGATATCAGACAGACGGAAGATGTCCTTTCAGCCGTGTCTCCTCATTGTTGTGACTCTGTAGGGAATAGTGTGTGGTTGAAGTCGCTTTGATTTAATGACAGAGCAACACTTGTGCCGTTCATAAACAGCTTTTTTTTCATGTGTCTGTTTGTGAGTGTGTTGTCTGAGAGGTTAATTAACATTTCCTCAGCCTACAGTTTCATCTCCAGGGTTTTACTCTTTAGCACAAAAACAAGACTCCTCTCAATAATTATGAGCACCATCAAAACAGGATCTAACACGGGAGAGGTTTGCTGGGGTTTCGGAGCTTTCCATTAAAAATGTGTATTTTTAGTTTGATTTTAAAAGCCCAGTCATACACTCCATAATTGCTGCTGAGGAAATTGAGATCAGTAGCTTGTATTAACATTTCTGAAACCTTTATTTTCTTTTATTTATGGGTCAGCGAGTCTAAATCTATTAATTTATTCACTCATACATTATTCATACATGAAAAATAGAAGACATGAACTTGAACGTGTCTCTTGAATGATGAACATGTTTTTAATTTCTGATGAAGAGTAAATTTTGATATTTTTGTGGGATATGCAGCAGCCAGAAATGTCAAGGTAATGTAGCCGTCCTGAGAGAAAAGAAAAGAAAAACGTCTTTTAAAGACAAGAAACCATTTTAAGTAATGTGCCATAATTATTTCTTATGATATTAATAGTTTATACTACTAATATCATTTCATTATCATTTTACTAAGGAATATTTACAGTAGAAACTGATAATATATATATATATAACTACACAATATATATAAAATAATTACAAATCACTTTAAAATATTAATGGTGCCATAATTATATTCTAGTCTGAGTAATGCACTGTATAAATTATTATGTATGTACAAGTGCATCTCAGTAAATTAGAATGTCATGGAAAAGTAAATTTTTTCAGTAATTCAATTCAAATTGTGAAACTAGTGTATTAAATAAATTGGTAACACTTTACAATAAGGTTCATTAGTTAACAGTAGTTAACTGTATTAGTTAACATGAACAACACTTATACAGCATTTATTCATCTTAGTTAATGTTTAAATTCCACATTTTCTAATGCATTGTTAAAATCAAAATGTTGTATTTGTTCACATTAGTTAGTGCACTGTGAATAATGTAACGGGGCGGACGAGACGTGAGACGTGCGGATCCATATGCAAAGCTTTATTTGGAGAAGACGGAGACATGGTCATCAGACAGGCAGGGTAATCAGTGGCAACCAAGAATATGGCGGGCAAGACACAAGAATAAACCTAGGGCTAGCGTGGGTCGACGATGGGCAAACAGAGTCACAGGGGCAAGGCTAAAGGGAGAAGTCCAGGAAAACAGGCGAAGATCAAAACCGAATGAGACAGACAAGGCAAGGCAAAACTAGGCTTAGGCTAAGGCTAAGGCTAAGGCTGGGAAATGACTGAGGGCTTTGTAGTGTAGCTATCGCTAGGGGAGCGATAAACGCTAAACAACACTCGAGATCAACACCGAAGGAAACAGACAAGGCAAAACTAGGCTAAGGCAAAACTAGGCTAAGGCTAAGGCTAAGAAAAACGACCTAGGGCTCTGTAGAGTAGCTATCGCTAGGAGAGTGATAATCGCTAAACAATACTCGGCAGAGGGAAGTGATAAGAGTGAGTGTTATATAGTGAGGAAGTGATATGAAACAGCTGGGTGTAATCAGTGTAAACAGCTGTGTGCAATCAGTGCTGTGTGCAATCAGTGTAATGAATGATTATGGGATATGTAGTCCGGGGTGATGTTCAACAGTGTGTAGTGTGAGAGTCAATGAAATTGGAAGTTCAGGGACCGGATTCGTGAAAACGACAGAACAAACAATGACTAACTGTATTTCATTAACTAACATAACAACGATAAATAAATACTGTACAATGTATTTTTCATTGGTAGTTCTTTTAGTAATTACATAAACTAATGGTAACAACTGAACCTTGTTGTAAAAGTGTTACCAACTAAATCAATGCACACAGACTGAAGTAGTTTAAGTATGTGGTTCTTTTAATTGTGATGATTTGGCTCACATTTAACAAAAAAACACAAATTCACTATCACAACAAATTAGAATACTTATAAGACATCTATATATTATTAGATACACATGTAGCGTCTGGACCACTCAAACAACACAATATATATTTTGTTAGCTAGAATTAACAAATACTCTGTAACACCCCAGGAAGCCGAACATGCCCCTGGTTCCATGGCAACCCTGACACCAGATACATTTACGACCTTCTGGAATTTAGGTGAAGAAAATCGTTTCCTTGCCCATAAGGAAAATCCACAAGGGAAGAACTTTTCTTTGCTAATTAATCAATAGGAAAACCTTTCTTTGAATGAACACACATGATCCTTCAGGTCATTGGGTATATTATTGTCATCGTGTATTTTGTCTTTGAAATTGTATACTGTTATGCAGGCTTATAATCGAAACACACTCCTGTAAGCTTACATATATATAACCCTACCATATTTAGTATCTATGAATTAGTATTCGGACGATCTAATTGAGAGTGTATATTATATGTTTACACCTACGCAACATATTAGAGTTCTAAGAGTCTTATTAATTTTGATTCAAGTTCCATTTGCAAATTACCATGCTTAGAGACAAAGGGCCATAAAAACTCCCCAGTATTTCAGAACTCCCACTTGAGATTCCGGACTTCCTCATTGGACAAGCCCATCTTGAGAGGCGGGGATCTTCTCCGACCTTAAAGGCCCCGCTCCAGGGACCCACCCAGTCGGTGGTTTGTTTTAATTCTGAGAGAATGTGAGAAAACAACGCCCCGGACCATCCTAAGGTTGTACCAGGCTTTCGGCATAGCCTGCCATTAATCAGATTCTCTGACTCCAAAATGGTTCTTTTCCTCAACCCAAATCAGCAAGATCAACTGGAAACTTCAGAGTACCTCAAACCTCTCTTTCAGACGAGAGACAGCAGTATCAACTTAGCTTATTAATCGATACATGGGTATCCTTACACCTTTTTACAAAGTGTGTTGAACTAGGAATTTGATGTGTCCCTCGAGAAGATCTGCTGATATGGCAAATGGTTCCATAAATCATTCATTATGTCTCTGTCTCGTACTGAGTTAAGCTTGAACACTTTCCTATACCAACTGTATGATTGGGTGTGTGTGTGTGTGGTATGGGGATGTTAGACCAGTTATGTGTTTATGTAGTATGTTAGACAATTTAAGTGTTTATGTAGTTAATAAAACCTTAAGTGTTTATGTAGTTAATAAAAACTTACTTGTATCACACTTGACGTGGTTCATTGTTTGCTTATTACTGGAGTCACTTAATCATGCAGATTTATGCTACAAGCTTTTGTAGAATTGTACAGTAAGGAAGTTATTTCCCTTAACCAGGAAATTAACGTTCTTAGAATTGACAAGACAGTTGACCCTGAGAGGTCAGCTAAATATCTACAGCGGATCTAAATATTCATAATTAATTATAACTAGTTATGATTAATTATTCATATTTCCTCATGAGCTGATTCGTTACACACATTAATATTATTTAATATGCATTAAATATTTTATTGAAAATGGCAGACTATAAAGGTTTAAAAAAATTGAGGCCAAAGTTAAGCTGCTACAACTTCATTAGACATTTCAAATTTTCCCCCAAAAATAAAACATAAATAAAAGATTAGTTAATAGTTACATCAGTTTGAGTTTCACTGCGATCAATGAAATTAAATATTTTGCGGTTTATTCCAAAACAGAAGTAAAAATGACATTTTAAGCAAATATTACAAATAAAAAGCCAATACTACGTTTCCAAGATCTTGGCAAATGCATTTAAAACTAGCTATTGAATGACATTATTATATTTCATTATTATTAGTATTACTGTATATCTTTGGCCTCTATAAAGGTTCAAGCTAAATATCTGTGGTCCTGATCTGAGCGCTGCAGGCAGACTGATTCCTGACAGATTGTTCAGCTGTGTGTGGCTTACAGAAGATTAACTCTCCTCACTGGCTCAAATCAATGTGTTTGCACTCAAGTGGGTAATCTGTTAAACGTTATCATTCATATGGTGTGTGACAGCGTTTTTTGTCAGGTCGATTTAGCTCTCTGCAGGGTTCAGGATCTGACACGATAGTTCCTCACATGGCACGTACATCACAAAAAGCCAAATGACTTGAATTAACATGACGTGAAATCGATTTTGTCATCTATTTATGAAATGTTAGATGTTCTGCACTGTTTGTTTGAGATATGACTTGGGTTTGTGAGGGTATGGAAAGAAAATATGGATTAAACTGCTGCAGTAGCAGTTGTCTAGAGTAATAGGTGTTTTTTTAGTTTTTTTCCCAAGACATTTTAAAGCACAGAAGCACTGGGCCTGTTTCCCAGAACAGATTAAAATGTTTCCACTGGAGGATTGCTTTAGTTCAGTCTAGGTCTAGGCTTAATCTATGTCATGGAAATTAGTGTTAATTAAATCTGTTTCCTGGCTGAACAATTTTTAGACAAAAAAATCAAATAAACCTCCCACTTGTCCGATTTTTCAGGAGGGTGTAATAAAGCTGCCTCTTGATGCATGTGGCTTTTTCTGTCAGGACCACTATTGTCAAATATGATTGACAAATAGCATACAGTTTGGATTGGCGGTATGGTTCTGTTCTGGGCAAGAACTCACTGCAGCCTAGCATGTATGAGAGCAGGGAGAGCAGCGATAACCCCCCCCAGGGTAAACAGAACAGAACCAACATAAATGAATTGCAGATATAAGTTCAATAATGTTATGTACACATTTAAAATTAGTCTGATTGAAAGGAGAATCAGAAGGCTGAATCCTAAATGACAGAGGAGGAGCTGGGGATGGAGAAGGGTAATTAGCTATTGAGCAATGCAAAAACTTCTGATAATACTGAGGGACCTTATAAATTAATGCTTAGATAGGTGTCATATTCCTATAGGTAGATGGGGATCAGCTGAGAGTCAGCTGATGCGAGCTTGACTAACCTGACCTGCCAGAAATAACGCTACGCTAGATTTTTTGTGGTGGTTTTCAGCATATCTGGACTCAAAGAAATTAAATCTTTATCATTATTTAACACTTTTATGGTTGACAAATCTGTATGACTCAGTCCATTGAAGACAAAACGAGATATTTAGTGGATTGTCAAAGCTGCTCTTTTCCATACAATAAAAGTGGCTGTCAAGCTCCAAAAAGGACCAAAAACACCATAATTTGGCATGACGGGCTGAGTTACGTTTATTGGATATTTCTCCTGCCGGTTTCCTCCAGGCATGCCACTGGTAACCCCCTACTCAGCAACCATAATTTTGTCCACCCCAAAACCGTCGGGCAGGGACCCCCCCACTCCTTGCAGGAGTACCATATATGGAAAAACATTCTTCAAAATATCTTCTTCTATGTTCCACAGAAGAAAGAAAGTCATAAAGGTTTGGAAAGACACAAGAGTGTGGAAAGCCCATCATAATTATAACATAAAATCCCCAAATTTTGAGATAAAAATGTGAAATTATGAGATAAAACCCCCAAATTATGATAACTTGAAATTGAGATAATTCATAGCTATGACATTCAAAATTGCGACACAAATGTTGATTATGTAATTATGACTTTTAAGTAAAAGAATCCTCTTTTTATGATATAAACAGTCTAAATTATCACAAAGTAAAAATTTATAAGATGAAAAATTCATAATTATGACAGTCGAAATTGACACATTTTAACTTTTTATTTAATAATTGTCGTTTGAACTAAAAAATTTGACTTTTTGTGGCATACAAAGAAAAAATTATAAGATAAAAAGTCTGTTATGACAAAATCGAAATTGTAACAAAATTGTGACAAAATATACTGTATGTCATGCAATATTTTAAAGACTTGGTATCTCATAATTTCTACTTTTAATGTTTGTTTTTCCATTAATTGTGACTTATGTCTATACTATCAACTTTTTAAATCGTAATTAAGAATTCACCATGTCAAATTTCGACTTTCTATTCATAATAATGACTTATTATCTCATAATTATTATTTACCAAAGCATGTTTTTCTTACATGGCAGAAATGGGCTTCCATACAAGGAGGATAAAGATAAATATATATATATATATATATAAGAATATATATCTATATAGATAGTAGATATCTTTTTTTTCACTCTTATATCACAAATGCTGGGAGGAATGTTACGTTCGTGCGATTTTAGTATAGCACTAAGATTTGAAAAAATATAATGTGCTACAATACACATTGATTTTAGGTGGGAAAAAATTTTTTTCTGTTCAAAATCATATCCAGTTTTACAACTTTGTCATCATGAAAACAGAACACCATAAACTCTAAAATGAATGAAAATGATTATTTTAACAGCCTTATAGCTCAAATAATACAACAGTTTTAACCAAATTAATTTAAATGCTTTTATAAATAAGTTTATAAGTTTTACATTTCTACTTTTAAATACTCCAAAAATGAGCCCCATTCACTTCCAGTATAAGGCTCTCACTCTTTGCTTTTTATGGAAAATAAAGAATAAGTCAAATTATTTTTAGTATTTCTATAGTCAACATTATACAACAAATGCTGCCAACTGAACTTAACTTGTACTGAACCTGGAATATTCCTTAAAGCCCATCACCGACATTTGTATTTCAACATGTTTTCCCCCACAATGCCTGTCGTCTACCTCTGATCACAGAAACTTCCCGCTTCACTGATTACAGCTTCACTTTTAACTCTATCCATGTCCCATGCCAGCACAAGTCGCCCGTGTCTCCGCAGTGAAGCTGTTTAAAGTGACGCCCAGCTCCACAAGCAAGGACACGGGCAAAGATGAGCTGCCCTTTATGCAATTACCAAAGGAGGCTAACAGGAGCCAGCTGGAGGAACATCAAAGAGCGCTGGATCAGAGAAACCGAGCCGCATTGAGGTACAGAGGCTCTCAGCAGCCTTCACACTGCGCTGACACGAATTGGAGCAAGTACTCAGGGCCTCAAATATCTAGTCCCCCCCCACCCTCCCAAGTGCACTAAATCAAAGTGTGAACTCGTTCGCTCACTGTAGGATATGAGAGATTCAAGAGAACGGGAAAGTGAGTGCTGAGGGTGCGATGGTTTTAAACAGGAATATTTTAGTCTCGAAGTCAGTGGAGTCATTGTAGCCTCTGGCTTAGCTTAAGTTAGCATATGGGAACATGATGCTAATGAGCGTATTTTCTTGTTGGTGCTGATGTGTGTAATTTTTTTGGATGTTAAAACACTTTCTCCTAGGCAAGCTTAATGAACAGAGGCAACTATAAATAAGACATGCATAATACCAGAGGCATCAGTATCAGTACTGGCATCGATGATACTTGTCTTCATTCATAGTACTTAGTAAAAGCATGCCATTAAACAAATATGTAAAATACACAATTTTTATGTTGCTCCTACATAAATTTGGAATTTCAATGCAACAATATGTTTATGATTACAAATGTTGATGTTTTTTATCAATTGACAGCACTAAAATATCAAGGATCATTAATAAAAAAAAAAAGTAAGTTGGGAGGGCATCTTAGTCAGCTGTTACTATGGAAAAGAGCATCTTGAACATTTTTCGAAAATTCTGCTTTTGTGTTCCACAGAATCTCGTACAGGTTTGGAAAGACAGAAGGGTATTTCTGCTACATGAGGAAAAGAAAGGCCTTGGTAATCATATTTATGAGATAAAAAGTCAAAATTCTGACATAAAAACAAAAAATTATGAGATAAAAACAAATCATAAGATAAAAACTTGAAATTATGAGATAAGTGATAGTTTATGCTTAATTAATAGTTATGACTTAATAGTTTTGACTTAGTTCCGTCAAAATTGTGACAAAAATGATTATGTAAAAACTGACTTTTAAATTCATAATTTTGTCTTATGATGATGACATAAAATCATCTTTTATGTCATAATTTTATGTCATGACAGTCATAATTTTTTATTTTTATGTAATAAAAATGCCTTTTATTGTCATAAGACATTTTATGACATACAAAAATTAAAATATGAGATTAAATGTCAGTTATGAAAAAGTCAAAATTGTGAAAAAATATGTCATACGACTAAGTATAATTATGATGTAGTATGTCATAATTTCCACTTTCTATTTCATAATAATGACTTAGTTTCTCAATTTAGTTAGGTGCGATTATAGTGATCATTACACAACAAATTATTATATATATTTTTTTTATTAAAGTTTTATATATAAAGATACCTCATAAATGATATGATTATCGTCGTTAAAATTTATTATTTATTTTTGAATGTGTATGGTTACATGCGTTTGCCCATGTCAGCATTACAAAATTATGAGATCCACTACAAACCGTGACAATGTGTACGTACACTTGTAAACTCAGGAAGTGATTACTTGGAGTACACAGATTTGTTTGAATTATGTATTTAAAATAAATTAATGGAACGCATATCGGGAGTCTGAGAAATCGCTGAGTGACATGGGTTGGATATAGGAATTACTGTTACGGTTTGTGAACATAGCCACAGACTTGATTCACAGAAAAATATTTTCGAATAAGCAGTAAAAGGAGTTTTGTTAAAATATATTTAATTTTCTAATAAATAATGTGATAAGATTATAATAAAACATTATGCCAAACTACATGTATTTTTAATTACTACAATTTTTTTTTTCTTCATTGTGACAGCAGGACATACCACCCTGTCATTTTTTTCCCAAAAAATATCAAAATGGATTTATAATGAATATATCTGGATAAAAACAGTGTTATATAATGGAAACTTTGTACAAAGCTGTGCATATTAAACTGAAATTTACTGCCACCATTTGCAGATCTTACTCGCCCAGCATGGTCTTTAATTGTTGCATTCGTAATAATGTCAGTGCCTTCATTGTAGAGGTATTACTGACCTTAAATCGTTTTCATAATCAAATATTTGCCGTAATTATCTCCTTCACACCTTCCATCTGTATTTGGATACATAATCACTTATGCATGTGAGTGACATACTCAACTGACATTTTGGGGTATTGCTGATATAGCATTCAAAATACGACGTAGACACAAGAGTCATCGATAATCCAGACACAAAATGCGACACGGTCTTATAATTCTTTGACATCCTACCCAGGAGGCACAGCAAATTAAAGCTTCCTCGTCTACGTGGATTAATTATTAATCCACCGGCATTATAATTTGTAGCTGTACAAGAGGAGAATTGGGAGATATTCTTAGCCAGTAATGTGTGCATATAGAAAAGTTGCTTTTTTGCCTTTTTTGGGGGGGGGGGTAGTTCTGACGTGGGAAGCGAGAGTTTATACATACTAAGTGTACTAAACAATATGAATCATTCACTACAGACTTCAACCAACATCTCCTCTCGCACAAAAATTCAACATACTTTCAAGTGTGCGTTGACAGACTGGGCTGAAGTTTCTACAGCTCCTAAAAACCATGATTTTGATTTCACCATCCAGTGATTTATTTATTTATTTTGGTTTAAAACTTGGAGCGGCAGCATTGCCACATTTACTGAAGTGTGACTCCTATAGTGATTATAAGTTGTGTGTAATTGTGGTTTTCCTTCTTCCTTCTAGAGTGGTTTTTTTTCCATTAGCTAAGTACTTTAGCATTACCCTGTTCCTGACTGATTGATCAGTCAATCAGAAGGCAATGTTTCACATCAGCACACAACAAACTGATGCCAGAAAAGCAATTAGATAAACACAATGGTGATACATGGGACCTTGAATGTGCGCTAAGTAGTTATTTATAAAGTTTCCCATCTAAAGTAATAAATAGTAATTTATGATAGTACTAATAAATTCTTTTAAAACTTTTGATGAACATTTTAGGAATAAAATTTTACCTTAGTTTGTAGTGCATTGCTGCAATATGTAGTTGCTAGTGTAACCCCTTCCGGTTCTACTGTTCTCACTTGCTCCAAGTGGGATTCGAACTAGTGTTTCTGGCATGGAAGGTGGGTGTGCTAACAAGGACACTAAAGATGCAGCCTTTAACATCAGTCGCTAGTGCACCTCTTGAGATCAGGGGAGTGAGGTTTACCTGCACAGCTCTTACCAGCTGGACTCAGTAACACTCACCCCCCCTAAACCTCAATCCTATCCGGGTCACGGCACCAATGTCAGCCCTCCGGTTAACTCCCCGCTAAAGAATGCAGCCTCTAGCGTCAGTCGCTAGTGCCCCTTTTGAGATCAGGGGAGTAAGGTTTAGCTGGCCTCTGTTGCACTAGAATGTTCTTGTTGGTTGCTAACCTGCTAAAAGGAACCATTCTCAGAACTTTGACTAATGTTCTGGCAAAGTTACGAACAAATGTTCTTCCAGTAACGTTAATACAATGTCCATTCAGAGTTATCTGGTTTATAATGTTCTCAAAATGTTATATACATGGTATGGAGTTGTATTTTTACATGTCGTTGGAAGTTCGTGCTATTTTGGTTTGGTACGCTGTTTCAGAAAATGTTCAGAGTAATATTGAAAAGTAATGTTTCCCATAATGTCACAAAATTATTTGCATTAACGTTTGAATAGCGCCAAAAACACAAAGGTTTTTTAGAAAATTTTTTTTGCTCACACGTGACTCGGATCTGTTTTTTGTCATGACAGTGTGAACAGCACAAACCAAATAGAATCTGATCTTTTTTTTAAATTCTGATTTGTGCCACTTCCATGTGTGGTACTAAATCCGATGCAGGTCAGATGTTTTGCAGTCATGTGCTGTGGAGGACACTTCAAAGAGTTTACATACCCAAAGTTAATCAAGGACGTAGCGAAAGGTAAGCAGTGGAAGTGTGATGTGGTCGGAAACTCAGTGTGTTACAGTGACAACACTCTACAAGCAAACATGAGGGTCTTATCATAAAAGTTCAACTCTGCTGTCTTGGCACATCATTGTCTTTATTTTTTCATATTGCATGTGGCATAATTTCGCTGGATTCTGCAACAAAAAAACGCCTATCGCCTAACTTATAATGTGTACTTCCGTATGACGGCGTGCTGAGAAAGTGTTGCCAAATCCATGTTTCCCCGCGAATTAGGTACGGTGCCCTGTTGCTGCGGTGATTGTTTTTAAACTTTGTGGGTTGACGCACCCACACTAATGCAATGTTTACCTCCCTGAAAAGATTGGGATAGTTTTGGATAGGGTTTGAGCAAGAATGGGCGGGGTTGTCGTTGAAAATATGCTGAAACCCTGTCGACGTTCTTTTGCGCATGCGGGTCAGTTCAGAACCATGATCTGTTCACACTGGAAAACTGATATGGCCCACAAATCTGGAAACCCTGTTCGTATCGTTCTTTTGCGCATGCGGGTCAGTTCAGAACCATGATGTGTTCACACTGGAAATCTGATATTGGCCACATTTAAAACAACAATGTGAACAGCTATACAAAAAAAAAAAAAATCGGAATTGAGCACTAAGGCTCACAGTGTGAACTTAGCTTTAGGAACTTTCAAACTTAATGGGAGCATTAGCAAAATGTTCTTAGAACATATTTTTGTTAGCCGGGTTGGTGGTTTTATCATCCAACAGGTGTACTGTACAGTAGTAGTGCATGAGTTTGATAAGTTAATGCATCAAACATGAATATAATTGTGAATAGAACAAAATAGTGTCAAAAAAAAAAAGTGCAAGGGGATTGTAATATTGGAGGGTCCATGACATCAAAAATGAAAACCCGCTAGAATAAGATGAGAAGAGTTACATCCCGAAGTTTAATGCTTGGTGTTTGTTCAGTTCCTCTCCCTATAAGTAAAAGCATCAGTTATGTTTGCCCCACGGTGGGCACCACATTGAGACGAATGACCAGCCATCCGACAGGTGACCTTACATGTTTTCATAAATGCGTAAACAGCTTTACAGTCATATTTATTGTAATTGGAGCTCTTTCTTGTTTGCTCAACAGGCATATTTTGGTGTACCAGGACATGAGTACCTGTAAAGTAGTGCATTATTTTTAATCAGCATTGTGAAGATCTGTATGGAAATGTAACTTGCCTGGCTTAATCAGAGGTCAGTATTTACATATAAATGGAATATGCAAAAGTAAATGTGGCTTGACATTATGCAGAGGCACAGATTTAATAGTATAATAAACAACTCACACAATGAAGGAACAAAAACAGGCCTCGAGCGCCGGAGACTCTGCAGAGGCTATTTGTCCATACAAAACCTTGTTTTCAAAGTCTTTGATACCATCTTATTTCATGTATTGTTGCGTTCCAAAATTTCAGACCACGTGCAGATTTCGCATTGGGTCACACAATGTCACACAAATTTGCCACATTGACCAACAGAAAGCTAAACCAGCGAAGAAAACCAGCAAAGAAAGTGACTTCTGTGTGAGTGGAGCTTCATGCATTGCTACAGTTGACAATGGACAATTTACCTTTTTGCCACACAAATTTGCTAACTACATCTTAACACAACGCAAGCAATTCCACTTTTGATTCTATGTGCCTCTTGTTCGCCATTTGTGTGTGTAATATACATCAAACGGTCAGTGAACTGACTGTGGGTGAGACTACTGTTTGAACATTCATCTCTATTTATTTAATAGCCTGTTTAATGGTTTATTATGTACAGTTCTTGCTTTCTTGCTACCCAGCAGCCTCATTAAATCGACCTTCTGTGACATTATCTGCAACACATATCATAGAGAGGTCAAAGCAGGACATGACGCTTGTGTTAAAAGGGGTTCATTTGCAGCCCTGATGATTAATTTTGATTTAGTACACTAGCTAGCCATGTAAAATGCCTTTAACATCAGGTTATAAAGGAAGAAGACACTACTCGAGATCCTCATGGGAACTTTGCCCTAATTCCTGCTGTGCAGTGCAGGAAGCAAAGAAATGAAGCATAGGGGGAAATGCTCTTTACCATGGTGAATGACTTCTAGTGGATTAGTGCAACTTCAGCACTGATTAAGTCAGCAAGTTTATAGAGCTAGTGGCAACAAGAAACACATTTGATATTAAAAATTAACTTTCATTTGAATTGCATAGAAGCACTGTGGCGATTTTATGTAGCATTTTATTTCCATTAATTTATCTCCACAGATAAAACCCCATGAGCATTATTGTCCGATTAATTATGTTGCCTTCATCCAAAAACAGTTCAGATCCAAAACACAGAGAGCGGCGGTTAAATTTATTTGTATGATAAGTTATTGCTTGTTATTTTGATTCAGCATAATTTTAGAAATTAAACTGATCTGATCTTGGACCCTATAGCTCTTTTCCAGACTTATTTCCAGTAGTGTTTGACGTTAGCGCGTTGCTAAGCTAATAAAGTAAATTAGCGACAGAGCCAATATTAAGATTGTGAATCGGTCTTTTCCTATAAATTGACACTTTAAGTATGATAATATTGACTGGGAGTAGTTTCTTGTACTAAAGCGCAGCTAAAGATATAGTCAAAGATAGGTCTATCTGTCTATCTTTAAACCATATGAAACAGAAATCCTGATTTGAACAATTACATAACCTTATCCTTTGGAAAAGCCTTTGAGCATCATGCCTTGAAACTGGTATGGAATGGAGCCTACATATCAGTGTTGATTCTGTGCCAAGATGGTGTATCATAAAGATTAAGAAACTCTGAGAGACAAATATACCACAAGCTGTACTTTTTATTACAAGTCACAAGCTGATGTGGAGTTGTTATCTGAATCATGATGGAAGAAGTTCATGATGGAAAAGATCTCTCTCACTTTTTAAACTCCAGTGAATTGCCCACCTAGGCAACATTTTAGGCAACATGGGCGTAGTGTTCGCCATCACAAAGACTGTTCCAAACAACAAAGAGCCCAAATATATTGCCACATTTTACACAAAATCAAGCATACAGTGGGGACGGAAAGTATTCAGACCCCCTTACATTTTTCCCTCTTTGTTAAATTGCAGCCATTTGCTAAAATCATTTAAGTTATGTTTTTTTCCTCATTAATGTAAACACGCACACCCATATTGACCGAAAAACACAGAATTGTTGACATTTTTGCAGATTTATTAAAAAGAAAAAACTGAAATATCACATGCTCCTAAGTATTCAGACCCTTTGCTCAGTAAACTCCTCTATTTAACTCAGGTGCTGCTCATTTCTTCTGATCATCCTTGAGATGGTTCTATCCTTCATTTGAGTCCAGCTGTGTTTGTTATACTGATTGGACTTGATTAGGAAAGCCACACACCTGTCTATATAAGATTTTACAGCTCACAGTGCATGTCAGAGCACATGAGAAGCATGAGGTCAAGGAACTGCCTGAAGAGCTCAGAGACAGAAATGTGGCAAGGCTCAGATCTGGCCAAGGTTACAAAAAATTTTCTGCTGCACTTAAGGTTCATAAGAGCACAGTGGCCTCCATAATCCCTAAATGGAAGACGTTTGGGATGACCATAACCCTTCCTAGAGCTGGCCGTCCAGACAAACTGAGCTATCGGGGGAGAAGAGAATTTGTGAGAGAGGTAAAGAAGAACCCAAAATCACTGTGGCTGAGCTCCATAGATGCAGTTGGGAGATGGGAGAAAGTTGTAGAAAGTCAACCATCTCTGCAGCCCTCCACCAGTCGGGTCTTTATGGCAGAGTGGCCCGACGGAACCTCTCCTCAGTGCAAGACACATGAAAAAGAAAAATTACATGAAATCCTGCATGGAGGACTCCAAGATGGTGAGATATAAGATTCTCTGGTCTGATGAGACCCAAGATAGAACTTTTTGGCCTTAATACTAAGCGGTATGTGTGGAGAAAACCAGGCACTGCTCATAACCTGTCTAATACAGTCCCAACATGTGAGCATTGTGGTGGCAGGGGCAATCATGCTGTGCGGGTGTTTTTCACTGCAGGGACAGGACGACTGGGTTCAATCGAGGGAAAAGAGTATGTCGCGTCACGCACGTACCATGGGATACCTTCTCGTACGCTCGAAACCTCTCCACGAATCAGTGAAGCGAATCTAATGCACCTCAGACTGGGCCGAAGGTTTAACCTTCCAACAAGACAATGACCCTAAGCACCCAGCTAAAATAACGAAGGATTGGCTTCCTGCTTAAGCGTCTGTGACGGTGTCTCATTGAGGTGTCCGTCTCGGTCAGCGTAGAGCAGCATGCGCCTATAATGTCAACCTCCATCTGTGGACTGTGCTCCCTGGAGAGTTCCGCACATAAGTGCTGATGGCTGTCCACCAACATTTACCATCCGAACTGACAGAACTGGAGAGGATCTGCAAGAGGATGGCCCGACATCCCCAATTCAGCAGCGTGATGATAATACTCTTGAGCTGCACAGCAAGCAATCTTATCCAAAAAGAACATGCTGTATTAGGCAAAAGGGTGGCATTCTACTTCCTCAATAGTACCAGTGAGGTGGTGTTGTCAGGCATCGTGGCTGGCCTGATACTTCGGACATGCTTGCTAGTAATGCAGCTTTCTCTTTGACACACTCGAGAATACTGCTAAAAATTCAACACTTCCCTGGTAGCGGTGGGGGTGGCTGGTGCGGTCGGTGCGCTGTTGTCGGGGTCACTCCTCGAGAAGTGTCGGCAGATCTATCAACATACATCATGAGAACAAAAAATAAATCTTAATGATTTTAGCAAATGGCTGCAATATTAACAAAGAGTGAAAAATTTAAGGGGTCTGAATACTTTCCGTACCCACTGTTTGCATGCATTCTGGGTGGAAAAGGCACTACCAGAATGCCTTTGCAGCAAGTTTATTGAACAGTCCAAGATGATGGATGGATTGAAGGGTATGAATAAAATGAATTTGATGTCCGTATTGTCCGATTAAGACACCCTGTTATAGACACCCCCCTTTTTCCAATGTACCTTTTGTAAAAAGCTTTTTTAAGGCTTTTTAAAACCAAATCTTGTTTTTTCTCAGTTAAACACATTTTGTCTTTAATTATTTTCATATTGCATATTTTTTTCCTATTTTAATTTTTGTTTTGAGAGTATGGTAAAAACTGGTAAAATGTATCAACAATCACATTTAAAAAATATACACTTTTTGATATACCATTAAAAAAAAACAGGTAGCCCATCTGAATTAGGACATTTAGGCTATCCATCTAATAGTAGCCTACCAAAATCTTATTAACAGTAGAAGTAGAGTTGGTCCCATCAGGCTAACGTGACAGTCACGACTTATGCAGCTGTAAGGTTTTCTTTCTCTTTTGTTTTTACTCGTGATCTTTACAACACGCATTACATTACGTATTTCATGGCACACTCGTTTTATGCGTATTTAGCGTCACCTATTGTTGTGGGTGTATTATTGAAAAAGTCTAGACCCTGAATATAAGACGACCGTGTTTTTTCAGATGTATTTCCAAGAAAAAAACATTGTCTTATATTCGGGACAATGCGGTAATTAAAAGTGAATTATTTCACACAATATGTATGTTTTTGTGCTTATTTGCATATTCAGCTATTAGCATAGCAATATTGCTAACATTAGATTCTACTGTAAACGTGAGTTGATTGTGTGGTTTGTTTAAAAGCACAATTTATGTATGCATGAAAATGACTGTAAACATTAGAGTACTGAGCTGGTAGCTTAGCAATTGCAAACATTATTCGATCACATGGTTGTGTAAGGAGCGCCATTTATATGTGCATGACAATGATTGCTAACATTGCTTAATGGTGGATATTGGGCTGTTAACTTAGCAACATGCTAACTTCAAATTTTATCGGAAACAATTATCAAAGCATTCAATTGCATGGCTGTGTAAAAAGTGCAACTTATGTGTGCATGAGAATGATAGTTAACTTTGCTTGATGTTAAAGTATAAGCTGTTAGCTTGGCAACTTGCTAAAATCTGAATCTATTGGAATCAATTGCGAATGTTAATCGTGCGGTTGCGTAAGGAGCGCCGCTTAAATGTGCCCGTGAGAATGACACTCAAGATTACTTAACATTAGAGTACTTATCTTAGCAATATACTAACATGAAATTCTATTGGAATCCACCGTGACTGTTAGTCAATTGTTTTGTTGCGTTAAGAGCGCCATTTATGTGTGGATGACAATGACTGGTTATTTTGTTAAAGGGGTCCTATTATGCTTTTTCACTTTTTTTAATTTTAGTCAGTGTGTAGTGTGTATGTTTGGGCATAAAAAAGATCTAGAAAGTTACAAATCTCAAAGTCCACTCCAAAGGGAGATATTTAGTTTTTTAAAAATCCATTTTCAAGAACTACAGCAAACGGCTCATTTGGACTACAGTGTTTGGTTTCCTGGTTTTGTGATATCACAAAGCGGCTCATTAATATCATTACAAATAATTCCCGCCTACAGAAATTTGAATGGTTGGGGGGTGGGGAGGGGCGAGGTTGTGGTTAGAACGCTAGGTTGAGTGAGTGCATCAGACGAGACGACGAAGAAGAGCTGCTGTGCTGTAGCCTCAAATTTTTGGCATGTCTAGAACAGCGGTTCTCATTTCCAGTCCTCGCGTACCCCGCTCTATACATTTTGTGTGTTTCTCTTATTGCTTCATACGTTTGTTATATTTGACTGTAAGTGCCCTGCGAAGTGGACATTACCGGATATTCCTCCATGATTCCAGTTTGAAGGGAGCGTATATGTTCCATACAAAGGGCATTTAAGTGTGCGAGATGTGAATTTAAATTGTATTTATTTACAGAGGTATATTATGTCCCACTTCACGCTTCTCTAGTAAGTTTCGTCTGTGTGTGAAGACACTGCAGCGCAAATCTTTGAATGAATGTTCCTAAGTGAAGTAAACTTCAACGGATTTCCCTTGCTCAGAGAGAAGGGAGCAATGAACACTGTGTAGGGACCATGTCAATCGGAACACCGTTCATGCACGGAGCTCACTTCTAACGAGATGATCTGGAATCTCGTTAGAGCGGGGGTACGCGAGGACTGGAATTGAGAACCGCTGGTCTAGAACAATTCTTACAAATAACAACATCACGTAGCTGGGCGCTGCGGACAGACGCCGAAAGGCGCCGCCGGTGTGCCTACACTCATAGAAAATAATGTATTTGAATTTTAAAGACGTGGCGCGACCGCCTGAAACGCAGTTTTTTTTCACCTCCGTGCCCAAACGTCTTTGTTTGGGCTTCCGAAAGCGGATGATGTCAGGAAACAGTGGTTGCAATTTACTTTTTAACCCTGTTCCTGAGCATTATAACCCCAATTTGCTATTGTGTGCTGCGCATTTTTACTGAGGACAGCTTCCACAACATGAGTGAGTAGTGCCGGATTCGCCAAAAGCTTTTGTTGAAAGACGGAGCAAGGGGGCGTGGCAGTACTGAAACACCGTCTAAGCTGTTTGCCAATCACAACGCACTGGGACAGCTAACCAATCACAACACATTTTGTTTTTCGGAAGGCGGACCTTCATCAAAGCCGGAACTAATCGAGCCGTTTGTGCCTGCCTTGGGAGAAAGGTATTTTAATAATGTAAATTATGTGAAAAATAATGCGTTTTTCGAACCACCAAGCATGAGAGCATGTTCTAGTACACCCCCAAAACAAAATCAAGACTTTGTAAAAGAGCATAATAGGACCCCTTTAAATGCTAGAGTACTGAATCGTAAGCTTAGCAAAATGCTAACATCAGCTCTACCAGAAACAGCTGTGAACTTTATTTGGTCACATGGACTGTTACATTTACTTAACTTAAGTATTGAGGTAGTAGCTTAGCATCATGCTAAAATCAGGTTCGTTGGAATCAGTTCTGAATGTGAGTCAATTTTGTGCTTGTGTGAAGAGTGTCATGTAGGCCTATGTATGAAAATGACTGTCAACTTTGCCTAATATTTGAGTACTGAGCTGTTAGCTTAGCAACATGCTAAAATCAGACTATCAATGACTGTCAAGGTTACTGAACGTTAGTGTATTAAACATTTAGCTTAGCGACATGCTAACATTAGATTCTTTTTAAATCAATTGTGAATGCTAGTCGATCATATGCGAGACAATAGCTATTAACGCTGTTTCCTAAAAAGAGCTTTTTAAATCAGTTGCTTATTAGGTTACCTTAGAAGCGTCCTATGCAGACAATAGACATCAATGCGGTTTACTATTGTTTGGAATAGAAATTTTGTGTGGGGTGACATGGGCCATAATCAGAGAAAGTCTTGGGAGAATCTGATTATCATAGACACTCAAACACACACACACACATGCACATATTACTTGGCTATATACTGTAAATGGGGACATTCTATAGGCATATTGTATTGGGTTCTTCGGCTTATAACAATAGCAGAACCCTTTTTAGTGCTAAATATAACCTTTTTTATAGGGTTCCCTATAGATCCATGCTTTGGAAATGCTATATACGACCTTATTGGTGTTATAAATAAAATTTTTAATGATAGTTTATTTTCATTAATATTAGTATATTTATATCATAATATTAGTATTCATTTTATTTGTTTATATTATTTATTAATATTGTTTTTTACCCCTCTGTCTGCCAGGTTTTATAATATCTTGAATATTGCTAACATTAGATTCTACTGTAAACGTGAGTTGATTGTGTGGTTTGTAAGGGAAACAGGTCAATTTAGCTCAAAGGGAATCATTTAAGATTTTAAAGGGAATTTGGACAGAATCACTGTTTTACGGCTGATCACTGAGATGGCCAGCGATTCATTGAACGAGCCGTATGACATCAGTTCTGCAATGGATATTTATATCCAAATTATAGTGAAAACACTATTAATTAGCATAGTATCAAGATCGGCAGTTTAAGACATTAATTTGTGAGCACAAAACACGAGATACTTCTTTTTTCAATATAAATAAGTCTTTATTGGATAAATCTAAGACAATATGAACTAATATAACACATAAACACACGCACTCACACATTCACACAAGTTGCAGAAAGAGAGAAAGTGAGGCAATAATTAGTTTAAGAGAATGAAAATGTGAAATCCCAAGTTTACAGCAATATGTGCAATTGCATAGATCTGAACAACCATCAATCACTTAATTAACCCTCGCATTGAGTTCCTCAATGAGGTTAAAATTTATATCAAATGCACCAGTTCAGCTAGAATCTGAAGGTAATTGTGTTCTGGTCCGGGTTCCCTTTGTTTGTCGTCCTTAGCCGAACAGGTGGTTTCCCGCTTGCTTGGCTGGAGTTCAGTCTTGGGGACGCCAGTGGTTGTGCGTTGGCTGACGACGTGATTGTGGGCTGGTTAAAGTTTTAGACGGCACTTGAGGCACAGCGTTAGGCAACTTACTCTGGGGGGGGTGGGGGGCGGAACACACTAATACTTCTCACGAAAATAGAATAACTAAAGAAATGAAACAGAGATATACAATGAATTTGACAGAGATAGACTAGAGTAGAACAACTGTTGGGTCACTACCGACAGTCGGCCTTTTGAGCGATGAGTCAGGCACGGCGTGTAATCCTAGAGATGACTACACAATCGCTAAATGAAGCTGTTAATCAGCCTAGCTCTCAATAGATCTAGAGTGAACTAAGTGAAATGTTAGTGCAGTTAACCGCAGTAGGCGTACACAAGAGCGAGCACCCTCATATGCGAAGGGGATGAACGAATACGAGCCAAGATGGAAGTGCATCAGCTATTGATGGTGTCCGAGTTTTAACTGGGGCTTTTGACACCTCCCAATGGTGGTTTGACCATTATAGTTGTCTGCTCGGGGTGTTAAATATTTCCCTCCCAATATCATAATCAATGTGCCCTCATCAGCCATGGGCCGAGTTTAACACTCTTGCAAGGAGTATACATTTTGGACATGATTTCTTGTAATAAGAATATGATACATTTGACAACTAATTTATTGGGAGAAATGTTTCAAGCAAGAAGTTTCAAACACACACATACTAAACATGATTATGAACCCTTAAGCTATTCAATAGTTGTCAAAAAGACATACACAATACGTGATTAAAACATGGTAGTTAAACGTGTGGGTTACATACATAATATGGAGTTAGGCATAGAAATAATTAGTTGCTCAGGTCCTTTTAGTGTCATTTAGGTGCATATATACATGGAAAGGTATTTTCTGTAGCATTCTGTGGACGTAAGGATATGTTCTGTGAAGACCAGAGAGGTTAAAATGTCTGTTAGGAATCTCAGTCTGTTCTTTGTCCCAGAGGTAGGGGGAAAAGTAAATCCGAAGAGCTTGTGATCGTGATTACTATCACTGGCTTACATGTGCCTCTTTGACGCAGTAATCTTGTTTACGCTTGCCCCCAAATTTGACAATTTCTTGGAATTGGCAATAAGTGTTCTTTTTTTTAAAATTTTGTCCTGTGAGCTACTCAAGCGCTGCTATTGGTTCAGGCTTGTGTCGCCAGATCTGATTTACGCGCGTCCTGGTCTGGGCCTCTGTGCATTTGGCCGCCTATGTTTCCACCCTGTTTTGATCCCAAATCTTATTGTCTGATTCGGTCTGATATCCTACAGGTTGGTTTAAAAGCACAATTTATGTATGCATGAAAATGACTGTAAACATTAGAGTACTAAGCTGGCAGCTTAGCAATTGCAAACATTATTCAATCACATGGTTGCGTAAGGAAAGCCATTTATGTGTGCATGACAATGACTGCTAACATTGCTTAATGGTGGATATTGGCCTGTTAGTTTAGCAACATGCTATGGGGACATTCTATAGGCGTAATTGTTTTTCTACAAACTGTATTTTCTATCACCCTACACCAACCCTACACCTAAACCTACCCATTACAGAAAACTTTCTGCATTTTTACAATTAAAAGAAAACTTTGTTTACTTTATTTTTATACCGGTTTTACAAATGAGGACGTCACCCAAAAGGAGAGGTTTTTTGGATGATTTTGGTTCGAGGTTAGCATGGCACATTTTGGGTACAATTGTGCGCGCCAAAATGATGTGATATTAGGTACACAACACCACACCCATGAAGAACAACACAGGCACTCCAACCACCAAACACCCAAAAAAACAACAACTTCAACACATCTACTAACTCAAGTCACCACTTATTAACTATGTGCGCGAACACAGGTACTCACTCACTTCGACTGTTCTTCTTTAGTTTGGTGCTAGTTATGTGTGTGTGGTGTGTGTGTGTGTGCAAGCTGACTGACTGATCCCATTTTTGCCCAGCTCAGATGTAACTATGCAGATGCTCCCTCTCTCTTTCTCTCTTCCACTTCTTCTCCATCTCTCTCTCTGTCAGGGATGAAAAGGAACCACATTATCTTTCCTCAGCACACAGTTGACCCAGTTAAAACTCTGAAAGTATAACAATTTAAGAAAACTCCATTCCTCTTCTCACTTTAGCAAGCATATGGGAACTCCAGAGGAACATGGCAACTATTTAAAGGTGGTTTGTGACTGACATGACACATATCAGAAGATATTTTCAAGGACTGGTTGAATGTGTTGTGCCTGTGTGTACTGTTTGCATTGAGCAACTCCTTAAAGAATAGTTTACCCAGAAATACATTCGGTCAAAAAATACCCTAAATATTTGGTCTTCATTTACTCACATTCATGACATTCCAAACCCATATGATTTACTTATTTCTGAGGAGCATAATAGGAGATGTTTAGGAAAATGTTCATGCTATTCATGCTGCGTGAATAGGGACGGGTGTTGTAAAACTCTGAAAAGGACAATAAAAATCATTAAAGCACCTAGAAAATGCTGAACCTGTATTGTCCTCTCATGTAAGAGCGACATGTACCCGATTGCTGGAGTGTAATACAGTCCGCAGTTCGTAGAACAGTTAGTTTATTGCATGAATTTTTCCCCCCATGTCTGTAAAACGGTGGGGTAAAATAATAGAGAAATGAATCTAAAAATGTCATTTGTTGAACCACAGTACAGTAATCTTCCTTACATTTTGAAAAATAACAAGATCGTACAAGTGTACCATTTTATTACCTACACATAATTTTTTAAAAGTATGTTTTTGAAGTATTTTTTGTGAATTATTTATTCATCATTTGTAAATACAATTTTGGGGAGTTTGCAAGCCAGCCTTTACAGTCCAGTGCTAACCTCACCTTAAAATGATAAAAAATCAATCATTAAGAGAGTTTCTATTAGGTATTTCCTATTACTGTAATATATATATATAAGTATATATATAGCTTCTAATAATTAGTATGAATTATTTTTTTCCCACTTCACATTGTTGGAAGCCACATGGACAAACAAAGCATTTAAAGGCAGTTTTGGGGCTAAAAATTTCCGTTTCCGGAATTAAATCATGTTATCTTTTAATGAGGAGCTAGCTCTGTGATCTTCCTTAGCACAGACCCACTGGTCATTATCACACTTTGTATGATCATGCATGGATTGAAGGACATGGGCTTATGCAGAAGTCTCGATCGAGGTCGTAAGTTAGTGGAAGTCAATACTGTCTGAGTGTGTTGCTGGGATAGTATACGTATCCCTACGATAGACCGTAGTCTACTAGGGCTTGCGCTTGTAAGGATCTGGTGAGCATGACATTACCTAGATACATCAGTCGAACCTCTAGTCAGACACGTGCTACAATCTCTGAGGGCCCTGCTCTTTCTGGACGGCATGACATGCACCAAGAACCGTTTGGTTCTGTAGTGACACGTGTGGGCTCATGTCTTGTAGTCGTTTCCGATCATTCCTTCTTGCCGAGAGACTTTGAGACAGTGTACTGCAAGGAAACAGTTGCTGCACCGCTGATGAGTTGTAAAAGTTATTTTCAAGCGATTATCAGGTGTTCCAGGTGTTTCAACGATTTCATCTGTCCACATTGAGGCATTCGTTTTACAAACGTTCACAGTTTTCCGTGTGTCTGAGCCGATGCTGGTGTTAGGCTGCAGTAAGTAGGTCCTAAGAGAGAACAGACGAATTAGATTTAAATGGATAGTTCACTCAAAAATAATGATAATGTCATCATCTTCTCAGCCACTCCGTACAATATTTTTTTCCTTTTCTGTCAAACACAAGGGAGAAGGCAGCATATTCAGGCTGCTTTTTTTGAAAGAAACTTTAACAATAAAATTGGATGGGAATTCTGGCAGTCATGCTCCAACAGGGACAAAGAAGTACCAGAAATGCACACTATCATTTGTAAGTGTTGTATAGCAGTGCTGAGGAAGATAATTTAAGCTTGGCAAGCTACTCATTTAAAGCAGGTAAGTCATAAGTCATTCTAGTAAACCATCATACAGCTAAAATGGTTTACTAGAAGCTAACAAAAAGTAGACAAATAAGATTTGTAATTCATATCATAGCAGTATTTTTGGTTCGAAAAGGTTTTTGAATGAATCTCGATTATGGTGACAAGTAAAAAAAAATGAACAAGAATGAAACTGATTCTAACAAATAGTGATGAATGGTAGCATTTAGCTAAATATTTTGCTATAAAAAAGCTACAAAATGGAGACAAAAGCTCAAATTGATTAATCTTTTTTTTTTTTTTTCTCCAACTAAATCAAATGAACCGATTCACTAAAAAGAATCAGACTTTCCAACTACACATGTCAGATAGAACATTTTAGGAAGATATACTTAATTATTGTGTCTTGTAAAGATGTGTTTATAATGCAATGTAGTACTGATGTAGCATTTAGCATTAAGTTCTGTCACGCTACTACAAAAGTATACTTTGCATGACTACCTTCAGTTGGTTACTTCCCAACACTACTATCTATGCATTAGGTTATGTGAGACTTCATAATCGAGCTTGTTGAGCTTTTCACCTCATGCTAGCAGTTTGAAATGCTGTTTTAACAGTTCTGAAAAGTTTTAAAGGGTTAGTTCACCCAAAACATTACAAATTTGTCATCATTTACTCACCTTTTTGTCGTTCCAAACCCGTAAGACCTTCGTTCATCTTTCGGAACACAAATTAAGACTTTTGATGGAATCTGATAACTGTCTGACCCTGCATAGACAGCAATACAACCTAAATGTTCCCAAGTCCAGAAACGTAGCAAGAGATCTGTAAAATAATTAGGGCTGTCAATCGATTAAAATTTTTTATCTAATTAATCACACCCTTTTTCTGTGATTAATCGCAATTAATCGCACACTTAATGAAATTAAGCATAGACCATTTATCTGGTTTAAAATGTTTAGTTTATGTCATCATTTGTGCTACAGCCATCAAAGTGAAAGCCCAACCAATGGTGAAGGGTTATGTCTCAAATCGGGTATTTTCGTGACAAGCTTTTTTCAATAAACTTTGTTGTCTTTCCAAAAAATGACACTTATGGTGCTTTCAACACCTGGCCTGTTGTTTGGTGACCTGGCGTTTCCCCCCCTTACTCGTTCGTGTTGTGGGGGGCAGATTGAACACAGCAATCACTCTCGTATGCCGCGCAAAACATCGTTCCGCGTGCTGCCTGAACGAGGTGGTCTCGTCGCGATTGAAAAAACGAACTCTGTGCGCGTTCGGTTGTATGAGAAAGCAATCCAAAAAAAAAATATCTGAACGACCACGAACCATGGCTATATCACAATTTATGATGGGTATTACGTAAGTTCCGTGAAAAGCATTAGCTTTGTTGTTTTGCTAAAACCTCAAAATGAACCTGTGAATGTCTTTGGGTGAGCACGTCTTCGCCATTCAAAAATCACTTTGCTTATTTATACTTGCCGTCTTCTTGCTCTCTTTTATAGGTGGCATTTTAAAAATTTTTCCCAATCCAGTCTCGACTCCTGCCTCGGCAAATGATAAATTAGTATAAGGACAGCGTACACAAGAACAACACTACCCGGCACAGCTGTTATCGATGTCCATGCGACTGAGCAGATAGCACGTGACTATGAGCTGACAATGCAATGTGTCACTCTCGTAATAATAAACGCCCACTAAGTCCGACTGTCCCGCAGTATGGACTCTAATCACTTCCTGCTACGTCAATCACAAGTGTCACTGCGGCTGAGTTATAGCTGTTCACGATCCACTTGCATGGGTGGTCGGCAGCTGTGTAGCCGAGTAGCTATGTCGGTGGCTCGGATCCGCTGCAGCGCGAAACGTCGCACGCAGCAAGGTATCATCACATGCAACAGCTAGCAAAATGTAACATCTGGCCTTAAAGTCTCCATCCTGGAACACGAGTCATCGATCTTAGTCAGAGATGTGAAAACCCTTAGTACCTGCGCAAAAAGTACACCAAAGAACCAAATGATATGAGCCCATATAAGCACATATGAAATAAAAAAAAATCTGAATTTTTATAGCATGTGTACAGTGCAACAGCAAATAGCTTTTTTTACATTTTAGAGAATTCAAGTTGCGATACCGAACAGGACCACATGGAGATGCCAAAAAATCCCTAAACCAGCCGCCTGCTGACTGCATATATCTACTACAGTACACGGATCCATTCAGTATAACTAAACACAGCAACATACACATGACAAATCAAAACATTATCGTGAATGTGTGTGGAAATAACGTGAATGTACGGAAATGTCTGTTCCTGTGCATAAATGCAATGTGTGATCAGTGCGTCAAGAGCACTCATACACGCATTACAGACTCACGCGTGCTTACTGTACTGTAGGACTCCTGTATGCCACCGCAATCATCTTAACCTTGATTGCAGTCTTCATCCATCAAAACTTTACTAGCGAGACTGGTTATCAAGTCGAGAAAACGTAGTTTGCATCTCATCTGGCATACAGCGGTGGGATGTGTTGACAATCCGTTCAGTCTGTACTTCACACAAGGGCTCGCGCTCTTCAGAGACAATCACAGAATATGACAGAGCTCGTGTTTTAAAGCGAAACACACTGGAATTAATAATTCACTGAAAACGCAACGCGAGTCTCTGTTCTCTCTGCAATCTCTGATGTAATCAGCCTGGTTTCCTTTATATTAGTCCTGTTTTGGACGGATTGTTTGAATGCATTCACTTACTGGATCATTGGACTGAAAACTTTCCCGGAGTTTAGCGGCTTAAAATGATCTAATCGCAAGCAAAGAAGTAAAATTGGGTTAAATGGTTAGAATAGAAATTGTGTTTTAGTAATTTTGCGTTAATTGCGTTAAATTATTTTAACGCGTTAAGGATTGTAAAATTAATCGCATTAGTTTAACGCGTTAACGTTGACCGCACTAAAAATAATCCATGTGACATCAGGAGTTCAACCGTAATTTTACGAAGCTACGAGAAACCTTTTTATGCACAAAGAAAAAATTAATTTTTTTTCAACAATTCGTCCCCTGAGGTTTTTTTGCACTCAAAAAGTATTCTCGTAACTTCGTAAAATTACAGTTGAACCCCTGATGTCACATGGATTATTTTCCAGATCTCCTTGCTACGTTTCTGGACTTTGGAACATTTCAGTTGTATTGCTGTCTAGCAGGGTCAGACAGCTCTCAGATTCCATCAAAATATCTTAATTTGTGTTCCGAAGATGAAACGAAGGTCTTACGGGTTTGAAACAAAATGAGGGTGAGCAATTAATGACAGAACTTTCATTTTTGGGAGAACAAACCCTTGACTACACTCTTTAAGAAAATGGTTCCTAAACATACCAAAAAGAGTCTTCAGCTTCTAACAATAGGCCCTTTCGCACCGCTTTAGTTCCAGAACTAAATGTACGGTACTAAAGTACTGGGACTATTTTGCGCGAACTATTTCCCAGTACATTTAAAGGGTTGCATTCGCACCGACAGTGTGTACTAAGAAATGACATAAGCCGGTCGACAGCGACGTAATTTGTGCACGGCGTTCAACAACAGAAACAAAGAACAACGTTAACAACAGAGGATGGAGCACTCTGTGATCGGAGCTGTGTTTTTGTTGTCTCGCGGGTTTCACAATAAATGGACATGGAATGTCGACGTATACGTACAGTGATTGAAAGAACGGAAAGGAGGACTAGAATCTCCAACAACAACTGGCAGTGCTTTATTTGCTACAAGTGCCTGCACTTCAGAGAGCGTCCATCTATCGCGGTTCTCCATACTTGCGAAATAAGTTGACAATGTTTACAGTATGTTTACACGTGTTTTAAATCATGGCGGGTGAGGGCGTTTTCATACATGTTTGGTCAATCAATGTCTACTTACGTCACGATCAGTTACCAGTTGTGCTGGTTAGACCCTGCTGTGGAGTAGGAGCTAATTTGGTTCTCGGAAAAGGTAGTCCGGTACTAAAATCGCTCCCAGTTTCGGCGGTGCGAACACTCCGAAAAGTGGGTAGCTCCACAATTAGTTCTGGTACTATGAAAAGGTTCCTGCGGTGCGAAAGGCCCTAATAGGCCCTTTTTAGTGCTAAATAGAACCTTTTTATAGGGTTCCATATAGAACCACGCTTTGAAAATGCTATATACGACCTTATTGGTGTTATAAATAAAATTTTTAATGATAGTTTTTCATGAATATTAGTATGTTAATATCATTAATATTAGTATTATTTGTAAATATATTTATTAATATATTTCTTTTACCCCTCTATCTGCCAGGTTTTATAATATCTTGAAGTGTCTATTAGGGTTTACATAAAATCAAAAACAATGTGTCAATTAGGTACTTTTTTAATGACGTGAAATTGTAGCAAAAATGACAGTGTTCTAACAACATTTAATAGCAGAATACATTACTGGGAAAAAATGAACCCCCCCCAAAAGCGGAAAAAAAAAAACCCCAAAAATTAAATCTTAAGCAATAGAACATAAAATAGTGTATTGAAGACCTTCTATAATGCCTCTAAGTTAATCATTATCTGTATTTTGATGTGAAAACAATTGCTTATGAAGGTCAAAAGTAGTATGTGAGCATTTCACAATGTTAAAAGGAAAATGTAATATAGAGTCAAGGGATAGCTGGCTATGTTTATGCATAAACCCTAGTAATAAAACATATCTAACAAAATGGACCAAAAATTCAATATCTTTGTTACTTAGTGAAGAAGAGGAGAGTATCCTTAACTGAATAGAGCTGGTCACACTTACATGTTCTCTTGAACTAAAAAGAGAAAAGACATAGGTGTCACGAATCCTGTCCATGGACTTCCGTTCGATCGCCACCAGAGGTCACCCTTCTGTGGCATTGACTCTCACACTACACAGATTGTTACACATCACCCTGGACAACATTTCCCATGCTCCATTGCACTAATCACAAGCTCACCTGAAACCAATCACACACAGCTGCTACCAATAACACACACTATATAAATCAGTCTCACACCACCACTCACTGCCGAGTATCCGTTTCGGCCTTACGCTCCCATCGTGTGATAGCAACGTTACAGAGCCATTTCCGAGTTTTGTCTAGTTCCTAGTTCTGGTCTAGTCACGTCTAGTTTGGTGCCTGTTTCCTGACCTCCTGCCAGTCTTGGATTCTTCTATTGCCTAACTCTCTGGTCATTGTTCGCCGATCTCTGACCCACGCTAGCCTTTGGATTACTCTTCATCTTGCCTCTTCTATTACTGTTTGCTGTGTATCGACCCATGCCTGTCTCATGACCACGCCTTTTAATAAAAGCATGCAAATGGATCCGCACGTCTCACGTCTCTGTCACCCCGTAACAATAGGAAACCAATTAGCATTCGAAAGTTATAATTTATAGACATTTTAAGAAAGAAATGATTTACCTGTTCAGAGTGTGCTGACAGTCTGTGTAGTTTGATGACTGAGCTACAGAAAATCAGTAATGAGGCATCTTAGAGTGTAGCCTCGGTTAGGGTTTTACATTAAAAAAACAACAATCTAAAACAGCGCATGTTGTGTAAATTTTGTGTTTTATTGACTGCAATTACTCAGTGCCTCTTAACAACCGTTATTAGCTGAATACATTAATGAATGACAATTGACATTGAACATGAATAAATACATAAAGAAGTAAAACACAAAATAAGAACAAAAAATAGATGTGATGAAGACCAAGTTTCAGTGAAACAATCACAATCCAATCAATATGATGCCTTAAAGTCCATCATTTTGGTATGATTAAGTGGCGATTTTTCTCTGCAGATAGGTTGTGGGATGTGATACATCTGAAATACTCAATTGAGTTTAGAGTTACAGTGTGTCCATGTGTTTATGTAAAAACAATTATGTTTATGAAGGCCAAAAGCACAAATTGACAGTTTGTGAGCCCTTCACAATCTTTAAAAGAAAAAAGATTTTAAAGTCATGGGATAGTTTTAATATTTATTGTGACTGGATATGTTTATCCATAAACCCAAGTAATAATTAAATAAAATCTTACAATATGAAGCCAGTTACATTTTTAAAGTTAAATTTGTATTTACATTTTAAGAATGAAATCATTTACCTGTTGAGAGTGTGTTGACAGTCTGTAGTTGGATCACTGAACTCCAGAAAATCAGTAATGATGAGTTGTCAGTTACAGATTTGAAAAACAAAAGGGCGGGAATAAAGAACCCTAAACTCTAACACAAAGAACCTTTTCAGCATGGGTTCTTCAGAATGCTATGGTTCTACATAAAACCATTACTGCATGTAAAGAACTTTTAAAGAACCATCTTTTTTTAGAATGTCCTGTAGAAGTCCAGAGAAGGTAACAAAATGTCTGATAGAAACCTCTACAATATATCATTTGTTGTGATTTTTTTTCTTTCAGGAAATCATATGATAGGACACACTACCGCAATAAAGAGTACACTGTAATAACTTTGATTACTTAATTTTAAGGAATTAATTATTATTAATTCATTCAGGTCTTAAACAGACTCGAATCTGAAAAGTCTGAGTCAACCTGATTAAGCTGAATTAAAAATCTGATAGTTTCCCTTAAATCAAGGTCGCCAGCAGCCGTGATTTCTATTATATTTTAACATATTGAATACATCGTTATGAGGCGTAATTGTCCAGGTCGTGTGTGCCACGGGTTAATATATTTATACCCTTGTGCGCTGAAGACTCCTGCGGATGCTGGCTAGACAATAATAAGTCCACTCTTTCATGTGCAAGACGTCGTGTATGTCCTAACCCTGCCTAAGAGTGTGTATATGACATCAGACGATGATTATTTATAAATGAAACATTAATTTTTATTGGCTATTCTAGATTACATAAAACTAAACTAAAACACACAAAAATACACACACACACATGTACAGTTTCTTAGACTGCGAGTTGACTGAGTTTCATAGTTCTACCTCGTTTTCACGAGTGATTTAGGTTCACCTGAGAGAACTCACAAAGCAGATACTTTAGTTTGTTTACTGCTTAAATCATCTAGTTCAGCAGATCGAAGATTTTGTTTGTACTTGCTTTTTGCTTGGTTGACAGCTGAAAAGCTGAGATGATCTCGTTGCTGACACGGGCTTCCTGGACATCGGCATAGGCGTCCTCACTGAGGCTGTAATCGCCTGGTGACTGAGCGTGATTGGTCGCTGACGAGCTGGTCGATCGGAATGACCGTTTAGATTGACAGTGACCCGTTATTTTGGAAGAGCCCTCCGGAGATTGGTTGGCTTCTTTATGACGTGGAGGCTTCAGCAGTTTTGCTACAGTCTGAGTTTGAGTTAATTTCTTTGAAGATCGCAAAGTTTCAACTGAAGTGTGGTGGTCGCTTTGATGGTAAGCGCGTAAGCACACGTTGGAGTGCTCTTAACACGGCGACAGGCGAAGAAGCAAGCAAGCACTCGAATCTGTCCTGCATTGGGTTTTTGTTCCGCTGCATAAGTCCGTCCCACGACGCGACCTTCCAATCGCCTTTTTGCGCAGGCGGAGCGTGCATACATTTACAAGAGGCCCCCATTTATTATGTGGATAAATTAAGATTTGCAGGTTTTGTTAATACTCCTATATAGTGTCGTTCAACACATATTGTTTGAAATAACAGCTTTTCATTTATTTCACTATTCTGCAATCATCACGAGTTTCCGTTCGATACTAAACTTCACATACTTTACACACATATTAAAGGCCTTATTTCCTCAAAAGGGTAATAAACACTGATTAATTTTGCACCGATTACATGAACACATCAAGCATGTATATATACAAGACATACAACATATTATTTGTGAATCTATGGCTCCTGATACTTTCAATAGTTTTCAATGAATAGTCTGTGTGAGTCCGTGTCCTTTGTCTTGGAATGCAAAGGGAGGAAAAGGGAGGTGTCCTGAGGTCAGGCCCATGTCACGAGCATGGGAGTCTGCCAATTTTCTCCTGGACATGGGCTATTAATCTGTCACTTTCTGTTACGGATTTAGCAATTTATGTGTTAAATGGTGAGGGGTTTTACCCATCTGATCCAGAAACCGGGTAAAACCTTACGCACTGTTTAAGGACTGTTTTTTATTAGAGCTCTTGAGAGATAGCCAAACCGTCCAGGATCTTCACCCCTTCACTGACCCTCTGAGTTTTACACTGCATCTGGTTTTATGGGAGTCTTCGATTTGTCTCAATGGAATTGTGAGGGTTTGATGTGTGTCTCCATCATGTAAGTGGGTCCGTTGTAGGACAGAGATACTACAACACTTTAAATGCACTTGTTAGGGTGGTCAAGTGGAAGTAATATTCTTTATTATTGTAGTACTTATATCTTCAAAAAGTTCAAATGTCTTCCCAAGGTCAACCAAACTCTCACACTGACAAACTGTATGAACAGACATCAAAAAGTTTTAGTAAGATTCCTTTTTCTAAGTATACTGTTACCAAACAGTTGCCGGTAGCCATTGACTTACATATTATGGAAGCCATACTATGGAAGTCAATGGCTACTGGCAACAGTTTGTTTACCAGCATGTTCCTTTCACATTTCAATAGTTGTTGTAGCTCAAATGGGTCTCAAAATATATTTTTTGATTGCCTTTAATAATCATAATTCCGAATCAAACGAATAACGACAAATCAACCTCGAGTTAATCCATTTTTAAAGCATCTGGTTTTCAGATCCTCAACAGGATGTACATTTCCTGACTGATTTGATTTCAGTTCCCCGTGATGTTTTATTTTGTGAAGGAGAGTAGGTAATAAACTCTTCCCGTACATGTGCAGCCACTTTGTCGGATTAGCACAATGTCCTGTGGGTGTTTCCATGGCCTCTGGAGAACATAATGATGTTAATACTTAATTTAAAGAGCTTTCTTCTCTCTGCCACTCTCCTCAGCACTCCCCTTCCCTTCTTCTTCTGTGTGGGAGGGATGCAGAGTGAACAACTTTGTAGAGACTCGTGATGTGGAATTTCCTTGAGAGATGATTATCCCATAATGTCTCAAAGGGAATTACGAGGAGATTAACGCCTTCTCGGGCCACATCAACAAACATTTGTTTGTTAGGGCAGCTGCCAACATCATTGCATTTGTAGGCGATTATAAATTTAATTTTGTGAGTAGTTATTTCACACCCATTGGCATGAGTTTGAAGAAGGGACTAACTATTTGGCCAAACAATAGAAGGCATGGATGTCATTAATCCAGAAAGTTTTTGTCTGTTTGAAAAACCTTAATGAAATTGCTTGATTGAGTTTCCTGTTAAAACAGGAAGTTTGGGGCGGAGTTTGGGTGCATCTGAAATTGTTTAAATCATTGTAGGTATTACTACATTTGATGACCACAAACTTTGCATAAATTAAAAAATACATTCTATATAGTCTGAATGAAATCTAGACACATTACGTTTGCCATATTAGCTTTGTCATGTGACCTATAGTGTGAGTTGCTTTAGTTGCAGCACTGCCATTTACAACTTCCCTCTCATGGCCTCATGGGAAAGTGTTCTTTCAATGTGCGCTTTGAAATGTCAGCTGAAATAGTTGGGCATCTGTGTATTTTTCATATATTATTTTATGAATACAACGAATTTGGACATACTGCTCATTTCACATACTGTTTTTTGCCTACTGTTGTATGAATACTACGAATTCGGACATACTACTCATTGCATGTACAGTTTTTCGTGTACTATTTAATGAATATTATGAATTTGGACAGACTATTAGTTTCAAATACTGTTTTCCATCTACTGTTTTATGAATTGTACTAATTTGGACAGACTACTCACTTAACATACAGTTTTTTTGTATACTATTGACTACTGCTTTACAAATACTATAAACTCAGACATAATATTAATTTCACAATTGTTTAATGAATACTACAAATTCAGATATACTACTCATTCCCCATACTGTTTTTCATCTACTGCTTTACAAATACTATAAATTCAGATTTACTCTTAATTCCACGTAATGTTTTTTGCCTGCTGTATTACAATTTCAATTAATTCGGACATACTACTCATTTCATGCATTGCTTTTTGCCTACTGATTGATGAATACAACAAATTTAGACATAATAATTTCACATTGTAGGATATCAGACCGAATCAGACAATCTAAGATTTGGTAAAACATGATTGAGGCACGAGGAGTCACAAAAATTCCACAGAGGCCCAAGACAACAGGATGTCATAAATCAGACCCGAGCATTAGCCAGGCTGAAGCAAGCCTAAACCACTCTGTCACAGAACAGCTTTCAACATTAACACAAAAGGAACACACTGATCATAACAACTCAGGAAGGAGATTGTCATTTTTGGGGCAAGTTATCAAGAATAATGGTAAAAAGAGATGACCGCATGACTATCACACGATGGTAACTACAGTCACAAGCTCCTCGTAAATTGCCTTCCCCCACTTTACGACAAGAACAGACAGACTAAAATTCCTTACAGACATCTTAATCTCTGGTCTTCATACATTCACATACATTCACAGAATGGCACAGAAACTGTCTTTCCATGTAAATATGCATCTATATGACACTAAAAGGATGGTGAACAGCTCTAATTGGATTGCAAATCCATATTATGTATGTAACCCACACATTTGACTATCATGTTTTAATCACTTATTGTGTATGTCTTTTTTTAATAACTATTGAATAGCTTAAAGGGTCGTATTCATGTTTGGTATGTGTGAGCTTGAATCTTCTTGCTTGAAACGTTTCTCCCAATCAATTCTTGGTCAAATGTATCATATTCTTGTTATAGAAATCATGTCCAAAATGTATACTCTACCAGAGTGGGAAAAACGCAGGTCATGTGAATGAGGAGATAACAGTTGATTTATGAATGGGAAGAAGAAACATTGCAACACCCCGAGCAAACACAACATCTAATTGGTCAAAACACCATTTGGAGTGTGTAAAAGGCTTTTTTTGCTTTTTTTGTCTTTTGCCTTTTGCCTTTTTGCGGGTCTGGCTTTTTGTGTCTAGCTTTTAGCCATTCGGCTTTTAGCTTTTCACTCCTAGTCATGCTTCTTTAGCTTTTTGAGCGTGCTCTGGCTTACAAGCCAGCTCCTCCAAAACCATGAGGAGAAACGCCACCTGGTCTCGTCACACTTTACATCTATTTCTATTTCTTTATTTTATTTTCCGTTGAGAGTTTCGTGTTTTGAGTTACGTTTGCCTAACGCCGCATCTCCGAAAAAGTGCAGTCTAAAACTTCAACTGCAGACAACAGCTCCACGTAGCCAGCCAACGCCCAATCACTGGCTTACCAAGACTGAACCTCCAGCCAATCAGAAAAGCGGGAAACCCCTTTCGGCAGACAAGGAAGGGAACCCCGACACAGAAACGCAAGTACTCCAGATTCTAGCTGAACTGGTGCATTTAATATATATTTTAACCTCATTGAGGAACTCAATTCGAGGTTTAATTAAGTGATTGATGGTTTTTCAGATCTATGCAATTGCACATATTTCTGTAAACTTGGGATTTCACATTTTCAATCTCTTAAACTAATTATTTCCTCACTATCTCTCTTTCTGCAACTTGTGTGAATACATGTGTTCATGTGTTAGATTAGTTTACATGTCTTAGATTTATCCAATAAAGCCGTATTTATATTGAAAAGAGAAGTATCTGTGTTTTGTGCTCACAAGTTAATGTCTTAAACTGCCGATCTTGTTACCTGTGCTAATTTGTATGTTTAAACATATTTTGTGTGGATATACAATATCCATTGCCGCAATTGATGTCATAGGCTCGTTCACTGCACTCGTAGGCCGTCTCAGTGATCCGCCCGTAAAACAGTGATTCTGTTCCTAATTCCCTTACAGTGTAAGGTGGAGTCCCTTATAAATCTTAAATGATTCCTTGGAGCTAAATGACCTGTTCCTCTCACACAGACCTAGGTTTTTGTCTACTGTTTATGAATACATTTTAATATGAAGTTGGCATACTAATCTTTCACGTACAGTTTATGACTTTATGCATATACTGTTTCACATATTGTTTTTCACAGACTATAGTAGGGAAGTATACCAGTTCTATTTGGGTGCATAAGAGGACCAACAAACATAATATGATACAGTGCCAATGCTGGCTAGCAGCAGGTGGCATTAGAGAGCAGGACGTTTCACTCTTTTAGCACAGCATGTCAACTGGTAATGGAAACCCACGATTCAAGATGATCACATCAATTTTTTGTCTGTTTTCCCCAGACAAGGACCTGGCGCAATGTTAATCAGTACGTTAAGCAATATAGTAGACATACAGCTCACAGGACATAGTCTAAAATATACAAAACTCCAATTAGGTCTCTTCAAGTCGTCATGGTGGATCTACCTTTCTGTGTGGTCACTTGCTCAGCTGTCAGACCGTCCTCCATCCTAAGGTTAACCCTCCCCAATTGCTCCCAACTCTAATGACGGGTATTAGAGCTGATTAGAGAGGACCTCGTGAAAAGATGAAAGCTAGCACAGTAGCGAGTCAAGGAGAGCAAGCTGGATAGAGGGGAGGGAGGTAAAAAAGACAACCACTGCTAGTTGTGCTGTGCAGCAGTGGGATAAAGCCTTCCCGTGAAGAGAGAGAGAGAGAGAGGCAAATGGGATATATTTCTATTTATTTCCCCCTCTGTTCCCATTTCTTGGCTTGTTGCAAAGAAGCAAGAAAAAAAATCAAACGAAAACAGACGTAAATTTAGCATCCTAGCAGCCAGAGCGTCTCCTCAACGTGCTCGTTCAGAAGACTCTCCGTGTCTAATGTGACACATTGAGGAGGAATCGTGGGACATTCGGTCACACAGAGCTAAGTGAAGGATGGATAGAGTGAACCGGGTTTTAAACATCGTAAGACAGATGTCTCCCAGGAAAAGGGAAAGAGGGTCTCATTGGGAGGCGGAGAGCCCGGAGACCTGCGAGGAGAGTCTGTGCTCTCTCAGCCTTTGCATCAGTGGTAAGACCACCCCTGGCAAACTTTCTCTCTCGCTCTGTCTCTCACTCCGTCTCCCCCTCCTCCCACTCTAATCCTTTTTTCATTACTGCTTTGTGGGTTTGATAGTAACTTTGACCTGTGGTGTTCGCCACATACACTGAGGAGAAGAAAAAAAAACACTCTCTCTCTTCTTTCCGTCAGTCTGGCTTCAATTATCATCTTGTTTCCTCTGAAGGGAAGAGTGATTGAATTAATGGTGAAACTCTTGAACTTAACGTGGAGGACGCGGTTTCTCGTTCCTAATGTTTTTCTTGAAGAATTGATTTTGTATTAGGCTTTTAAATATTTGATGAAATGGATGTTTCCGTGAGGCACAATCATACCTCGGAAGGTATGGTTTCAGGCTCACCTCGTCCCATCACTTCGATTGTTGGCTTTGTTTTTTGGTCGGGTCCGTCCGCGCTCCGATGCCCACGACTTCCCGTCTATGACTTGCGTCAGACTCAACCTCTCCCTTGCCAATATGACTTGCAGAGTCCTGGCTAATCGTTTTAAATAGAGGACTCTGACCGTCTGGACATTCTTATTACAGCCGTGAAGCACCTTAAGTTGGATTACAGGTTCTTTTGTGAAGGAACGGCGTTTGGAGGAATTGTAATCTGGATCCTTCACAATTAATTTACACATAGGCCTCTCATGAGGTTGACGTAACCCTCCTGGATTGTCCTAACCACTGTCTCAGGCTGTTGGTTTTTTTGTAAAGTTTTTAACCTGGTTAAAAGGATATTTCTCACTCCACACAATGGGGAAAAATTCACCATATTATACTCATTGTGGTTTCCAAAAAACCTGTATGACGCTTCTTTTTGTGCTGTAGAACTAAACGGTCGATTTTGTGAAAAGTATTTTGTTCTTGATAAGTAGCAATACAATGACCTTAATGGAGGTCCATCAGGGTACTTCATACACCGACAAAGTAACTAACAGCAAAAAATAAAGATTCTTCAAAATATCTCATTTTGTGCTCCACAGAATAAACTCATACAGGTTTAGAAGAAATAGAGAGTTTAATATGGTGGGGCAATGTCCGATACTTTAAATGAAAACAAATTGCCTTTACTTGGATGCTGAAGGTTGCAAATAAAGGTAAGGGGACTTCACTAAAAAAATGCGTTAATTTGATATTGTCGGTGTTGTATTATTCGCACCAATTTTTAATTTTAAACCAAACAAAAATTTATTTTAAAAATTAATACGAAATGTTATCTTAGAGTTATTAAATCAAATAAGGTAAGCAGCAAACACATTCACCACTAAGAAAGAGAGATTATGAAACTCAGAACGGCTGATGTAAACTCAGAAAACTCAGAAGGTGTTTGAAAAAAAGTCAGAATGAGATAAAATCGAAGAAGCGCTATAAACTTGGACTTATGAAATGTAAACTCAGATTGTGATAAAGTAGAATTGCAGAGATGTAAGCATCGAACTTCATGGAAAAAGTCAGACAAATTGTGGAGATATAGCTCGAAGTGACAAGATGTAAACTCAGAATTACTAGATATAAACTCAGAATTTTGCAAGATACAAAATTAGAGCTGCGAGACAAATTTCAGATGTAAACTCAGAATTGATCAAATGTAAAATAAGATATCAACTTGAATTGTGAGGGGGAAAAAAAATCTGAATTGTGAGATATAAAATCAGCCATTGAGGTTGCAACCAAACGCGAATGGAACATTTCAGTAAATTTGAATAAGCCCGAATTTTTTTTTAATAATTCCAGGGATTTTTGGAAAGTTCCCGGAAATTTACCAGAAATTTTCCACCCCTTTGCAACCCTAATCAGAAGAGAGTTCGAACCGACAGATTGCGAATGCCGTCGAGCGCCCGGCGAACGGGGTATGAGGTCAGTGTGCACCGCAGCTCCAAACGTGCGCTATGCTAGCCTGCGTTTGTCTTGGGTGATATGAATCAATGTCACCTTGAAAGATTTTTACCTGGTTTCCAACAATATGTAAACTGCAATACAAGAAATAACAAAATTTTGGACAAGTGTTATGGGAATATGTCAAATGCATACACTGTGAAAATTAAACCACCGTTAGCAAACTCGGACCATGATACAGTGCAGCTTATTCCTGTGTATCGCACCTTGCTGAAGTCATGTAAGCCTGTAGGTAAGGTGGTGAGACTTTGGTCTCAGGAGAAAATTGAGATATTAAGGGGCTGTTTTCTTTGTACGGACTGGGAGGTTCTGTATGATTCAGATATTGACAGACATAATGAAATCAGGACTGCATATGTTAAGTTTTGTATAGACTCTGTAATACCAGTTAAACGGATTAAACATTATTCAAATAATAAGCTCTACATCACCAAGGAGGTTAAGGAGTGTATTAATCAGAAACACTTGGCTTTTAAACAACGGGATCCAGAACTTTTGAAATTGGCTCAGAAAAAGCTTAATTATAAATTAAGAGAAACTCGTAAGAGGTATAGAGATTTAATTGATAGTGATCTGAGTAAAAGTTCAAAAAAGTTGTGGTCTAAGGTAAGGTGTTTAACAAATATGACTCCTAAAAGGATGAGCATGCATGCTGTCAATGAGCAAATAATGGTAAATGAGCTCAATGATTTTTACTGTAGGTTCAATGTGGATTCTTATGATTGTAGTGATGTATTGGAGGCTATTCGGATTGATGATTCTGTATCAAAACCTCAAATGACTCTGACTGATGTTGTTAAGGTTGTAAGGACCATCTTGATCCTTATCAGTGCTTATAACTCAACAGGGGCTGAGGGATGCCGATCGCTTACCGTGCGGGCATCAGTTTTAAACACGCCCCATTGGAGGATCCATGAAGGGCATGCCAGGTTGACTTTTTCTCGATCTGGGCTGCCTTTAATACCGTGAAGCCCACCTTTATGCTTCCAACACTAAATAGTAATGGCTTAATCCCTAAGAATTAAGGGTTTCCATGCATTCTGAGAATAGGATCAAAAGTTTAAAATACAAGCAGACTTTTCCAGATGCCGGCCCTTAGTCTTGGTGTCCACAAGGGGTGTGTGTTTGTTCACCACTTATTTACATGTACACAAATGAGATAGGAGTCAGCCATCCGGGAAATTTGGTTACATTTTAAGAGGATACTGCCATTCTTGGTCGGGTTTGTACCAGGATGAAGCCCTTCAGTGTTACATACAGAGATTGCGGACTTTGTGTATGGAGGTAAAGAACATAGTCTTGTAATTAGTTAGTAAAATGAAGGAAAAATCTTTTGATTTAAATTCCACGTAGGAAATCAATCATGATCATGAGTACCAACAGCGTTAGACAGGTTGAATCATACAAATATTAGGTTTGTTATGGATAAGAAACTTCATGGGCGTGACATGTGGCTAATCTGTGTAGAAGGGTGCCAACAAGAATTTACTTTTTGAAGGGGCTTAGATTATTGGTTGGATCCGAGGGTCAAGTTGCTGTTTTTATCATTGCCTGTATTGAATCCTCTTTGTTTGGTATTAGCAGGCCTAGTTGTATTTGAAGTTAGCGTAGATTCAGATGAACGGTGGTGGTGTATGCTGGAAAGTGGTTGGTCTGGAGGGTCTATCCCAATTTCAGTCTGTTTTATACGGTTATTCTTACACAGGCAATGAAAAATGACATCGGGCCCATTTAATGTGCTTCAGCAAGAATTTGAATTACTTCCATCTGGTCGACGTTTTCATATTCCGATGTCTAGATATAACCGTTATAAAAACTCTTTTGTTCCTTTGGCTACAAGGCTGTTAAACTCTGATTCAGGGGACACAACTCTGTGATTGTTATTATTGATGTTGGTACTTTGTTGTGCAGTTTTACCTGTATTGCCCAAAACAAATTTCCCTCTTGAGGGACAAATAAAGTAAAGACAAAAAAAGAAATTGCGAGATGTAAACTCAATTACATGAAAAAAGTCAGAATTGTGAAATATAAACTCAGAATAGCGAGAAAGTAGAATTGTGAGATGTAAACTTAGAACTATGTGAAAAAAGTAAGAATTGCAAGATGTAAACTGAATTGCGAGAAAAAGAGTCAGAATTGCTAGCTATAAACTCAGAACTGTGAGAAAAACTTTATCTGCAAATCTGATTTTTTTTTTCAAAGCTGAATTGTGAAATAAAAAGTTGCAGTTACCTTTGTATTTTTTTATTCTGTGGTAGAAATCGGCTTCCGTGCTTTTGTGTATAAGGCACAGTCTATTATAGGGCTAACTGCCATTAAAAATAAGTTGTTTGCATAGCTTTTTGTTTTTAACTCTCATTGCATATTCCAACTCGATCCCAAGAACTACAACTACTATGCTTCAGATGACGCAATCTCTCTTGCGTTCCTTCAGACAACATCAGATATGTTACATCTCAAGCAGTTTTTAAAGGTTTCATCTTCCATTCACTCCAGGAAGATTACATTGCTTTACATGTGATATATTATTTAAAACCTGGCCGAATATACTCTCAGATGCATTCGAGAGAAGCCCTGCATCTTTAATGAGGCATCTCACTTTTACACACAGGGGAGGCTGTCTCGCGCCCTGTGACAATCTGTAATTACAAACAGAATTGTATGATTAGGTATCACTATTATATTGCTGCTGAATGTGACACTGTGTCTGTTCCAGAGTCACAGTGTCCTGAAATAGCAGTGAATTATTCAGATGGGAATTACGCATCAAACTGGAACACATTTTAATGCCTTGTGTACAAGCTTCCAGTCAGGCCTGCTTTGATTCGATGTCGATTATGTTGTTGGCGTTCTGTGCCATAGCTGTAAAGGTTGCTGCATCTTGGCACTGTGTTTTAAAAGCCTCCAACGTGCCAGTCGATGTGCCGATCAGCTCAGACTATGTTAAAGTAGATTGTGTTACAGCAAAGTGAGGTCTAAATATGGCAGCTGAAGTGACTCAGTTTCTTGTAACTTGGATGAAGTCAGTGTGACAAGAAAGAATGAACGATCGACTCCAGCTTGGTTGCTGGGTGCTAAATATACTGAGAACTGTTCTCTAACCTTACAGAAGGAAAGATGTGAGAGGGAGAGAGACTCACAAAAAAAGCCTTCATTCTGCTTTTGTGTTCAGAGATTTTTGGATTTACATTTTTTATGCTAGTTGAGCATAAGCCTTAAGCCCCACCTTAAAACGTGACCGACCAATCCTGAATTAGCTGCTGTTGCGTTCCACACCATTTAATGAGCAAACAGAATGCAGAATTAGAATTTAACCAGTATAATGTAAAATCGAAATGAAATTCACAAGAATTCATGTAACAAATATAGAAATTCCAACGTGATCTCATGATAATTCGTATGTATTTTACGTAAAATGTGGTTCTATAAAACGTACATTTACTTACGTTTTTACAGGCACTAAAACATACAATACTGACGTATTTTCAGAATTTAAACGTACAAAACTGATGTATTGACGACACCTAAAAATTAATCCTTATGTATATTGAAATTCGGCATGTAATTGATTATTTTTATTGTCCTAGACTTATGTTTCAATTGCATTATTAAATTGTTTAACGTTACTCATTTACTTATGAAATGATAACATTTTGTTTTGTTGTGATTTCTGCTGCCAGCTCGTTTCCAAGAATATGCCTACATAATGTTAAACACGACTTCACTTTAAACCTTAAAATAAATAAATTCTGCAATCGTTTAACCTTTACTTGTCATGTAATGTTTACTTTGATTGTCATGGGCCACAAAAGGCGTTTTCTCCGACATGCTGTGACTGACAATAGAACTATAAAATACACATTAACATATATAGAAATTAAACAATTTTATCAGTGCGCTGTAATCCCAATCTTCCGAATCCATAGGACTGCGAGGAACAGACCCAAATCCAAGCCTTTTTTTGGCGGTCTGCTTGCTTCTCCATCCCGAGCAGCTAGTCCAGTGACCGTGAGCAGCAAAGCAAAGCCCGCGCTGACTGATGCGCTCTTTACAAATATAAATGTTGCCGCTTCAAACGACAGGTTTTACGGCAGGATAATCGAACGCTCATTGGCTCTCACCTGCATTCGTCACAGATTGCGACATACCATGTTTCTGGTGAGGTGTGTTTGAATGATGAGCACGCCTCAGGTTCACGGACGTGCGATACGGGAAACATTATTGGAAAATTATTTTCAGCGGTTAACAACTAATTCTGTCGGGATCAACCAACCTACGTATCCGCCAGAGAGAACTGAGCTGCAACGATCATTATTTGGATTACATTTGTACTGATTTGACATTTTGCAAGAAATAAAGATTGAATTGCATTTATATGTCTGTCATGTTTTTTATACTGTACAGAAATAGTCATGTTTAGGTTTAGAGGTAGGAGTGGGATTAGAGACTCAAAAAAGTATTTTTAATGCTATATTGTTACTAAATTTTTATTTTCCTGCGTATTTCGGTTATTTGCGTTTTATATCCTTTATATATTGCCATAAAATGGGTAGGTTAAGGTTTAGGGGTAGGTTAAGGGGTCTAAAAATCAAAATTGCGTATTAATTAAATGCTAAAAATGCATATTCGCTATAAAAATGAGTAGGTTTAGGTTTGGGGGCAGGTTAAGGCGTCTAAAAATCTAAATCGCTTATTGATAAAAATGATAAAAATGCATTGATACGAATATCTTAACGTTTTTAGCTAAAAGTACGTAGCGATTTGTACGTTTTAAACTTTGAAATACGTCTAAATTGTACGTTTTAGCATGGTTAAAAACGTACAAAAGTGTACGTTTTTGTGCTTGTAAATGTTACGTATTAATACGTATAAACATGAGACCAGGCTGAGAAATTCACACAACTTTGCAGTATTTTCAAAAACTTTAGATCATAAAAATGTGTATTTAAATTATATGATATACTTATATGATGTTATACAAATATATAATAAATTATAAATACACTGTCAAGTTTGGGGGTTGGTAATATTTCGTAATGGAGTTTGAACGTGTTTTAGCTCAAAAAACTCGGTGTTAAAATAATTTAAAAATTTAAAATAAAATTTTTCTATGTGAATATATGTTTCGATTATATATATTATCAGTGTTCAGTGTCACATGATTCTTCATAAATCATTCTAATATGCTGATTTTGCTGCTCAAGAAACATTTCTTATTATTATCAGTGTTCAAAACAGTTGCTGCTTTATATTTTTCCAGAAACCGTGATGAATTATTGTCAGGATCTATGAGTATAGAAAGTTCAAAAGAACAGTTTAAAAAAAATATATGAATCTTTTGTAACATTAAGAATGTATTTACTGTCACTTTTAATCAATTTAATGCATCCTAGCTGAATAAAAATATGAAATATGAAAAAAAGACCCCAAATGTTTTGAACGGTATGTATATAAAGGTATTTATTTATTTATGATTTGATCATATTAAAATAAATTTTATGGTGGCAGAACACTTTATTTTCTCAGAATGCTCTAATTTGTCATCATGTCAAAATGAAGTCAGTCAGCATAAAGCAGCTCATTAGATGGAAACATTTATATAGTTTACTTAAGAAGATCCCTGTTTTTTATAAAATTATTGCATTATGTTTTGGACTATTTTTGCTCCAATGTAAGTTAATGTTACTAACTTGACATTTATATTGATTCAGGATATTATATAATATATTGATACTGTTGACTGTAACTAAAACGTTCACAGCACCATGATGAATGTGTTAGGAACAGTCCTGTTATCTTACAGTAGTACAGTAATGTTATACAGTAATGTTATCAGCCGTAATAACAGTCAAATGAGGCGTTTCTCTTTTTACTTGACTTTGAGGAGCGTTTGATTCTAATTTGCAGCCTTCACAGTTTTTAATCTCGTTACTGAGTAATTTAACAGTTCCTGTAGAGAAAATGGCAGATAAAAATGCTTTGGCAATGTAACACTTCATTCCAGCCAATGTCTAATAGCTATCTTTTTATTAACACTTTATTAGTTTATTTTAATAGAAAATATGTTCTCGAAAATCTCCGTTCAATGTGCTGTAAAGTGGCATGCGTGACAACACACACACAACACACACACACACACACCAAACAACACACACACACACACACCAACACACACACAACACACACACCACCACAACCACACACTCTTTAAGCTTGATGATGTATGGTGCTTACATGTATTTCAATTCATTATGCAATGGCATAAGTTACCTCTGTAAAATAAATACAGTTATTAAATGTCATTCAATTATGAAAATAATGATCTAAATAATTAAAAAAATAACAACAATGACAACAATAATAATACTATTATTGTTTATTATTATATTTTAATAATAGTTTATTATAGATTAGTAAAAATTTATTCCATTTTGAAGGCATTAAGATAACGATTGACATTTTGTAATACTAATCATAATAATTCATAGCCATTTTATGCCTTATTGGTGTATGATGATGTATGGTACTTAACATGACGGTTTTATTTTGTATTTAAAAGCATTAAAATATTTTATATTAGTTAACTATTACTATTAAAAATATTATAGGTATTAAAATATTATTCCAGTGTTCTAAAGGCAAACAATGTTTTCTTGCACTGCAGAGGATTTGTGTTCCTTTTGTTCACAGTCTCAGCTGTACATTTTACTAGTTCTTCAGGTCAGTGATCTCGTGAATTCATGCAGCAAAGAAAACAATATTAGACCAAGGACTCTTGGGAAGCCAGGGGCCGATATGACACGAATCCAATGTCGTCTTTTGACCTTTGAAGTTTTCAAATCTGTGTCAGTGTGGCTTCGTTCCCTAGTAGTGGATGACCATATGTTTTTTTCCCCCGTGTAGCCTCAAAAACACAATATATAATAATATAATCCACCCAACACTGTATCCTGAATATTTTATGAGTGCTACACATCGAGAAAAGACAACATTCTTTCTGTCGCCTCATCTTCTCAGACATGTCATCGTCTCCATCTCACAGAACATCCACATTCTGTGAGACGGAGAATGAACAAAAAACAAAAAACAGCAGGATTCTGATGCATCATGGGAATGGCGAAGACGTCTGAAAGATTTGTGGGAAGAAATCAGAACAAATTTGATTCCACAGAAAATATAGAATGATGAATGCTAGCTGCAATTTGGAGCTGCAAGAAATAAGTAATCCTGTTTTATATAGCCGTGCTGTATTATAATATTATATTAGATTTGATTTATTTCACAGGTAAGAAGGCTTTGATCAGGTTTAAGATGAGGCAAGATGTTTCTTTATTGCTCGGAGGTTGCTCTTTCATACCTCAGGAGACTTTGAACTCCCGGTTATTGAGATATCATCTTCAACTCAGGACTTTCTCCTGAAATGCATGTCTTGGAGAAGCTACAATAGGACATGAATAAGAAATATTTGTGTTGATATGGAAATCTGAGGTGTTTAATTCCAGACTTTGGAATTTGAGCGCAATTTGAGACGTTAGTGAGATCTCTTGATGAAAAGCCTCAGGAATTATGCCACCTCAGTTGCCTTTGTGCCCAAAATGGAGCTAGAAATGGTAGATAAATATGTCAAGAATGTGTCATCTCTTAACAAACGTGAATACAGCTTAATTTGGAAGTACTTTACTTAATTAAATCCTATATATCCATCTTGTGTCGAGTGAAATTAGGTCAGAGTATATGTTATTTTTTTCACTCTTCTTTTCTCTCTATCTTTGATTCACTTATTTCAACCATTATTTTGTATATTCGTGGCCTTGAGTTCCTTATTTTAGAAAGCGAACGCATCAGCTGCTACAGTAGATGAAACCTGCAGAAGTGTGATAATGGAATGTTTGTTGTATTTAATTGACACTACTGTATTTAATTGAATATTCATAGCTTGCAGAATTATTCTCCTGTTCCCCTGATTTTCGTTTAGGCCTGTCATGAACTGTATGAAACTTAAAAGACTGAAAATTAATTGACTTTTGTCTTTTAGATGCCTATTGGTTTTTAGGGCATCTATGTGTCACAGATATCTAAAAATATAGAGTTAATCATCGAATTATTAATATTAAAAACATAATATACTATATATATATATATATAATATATATTATAGTATATTATTAGGTACTGAAAAAAGTATGGAACAAGATTTCAGCAGAAATGCTTGTTAAATCACATATTGTAAAAATAAATGGTAGTAGTGGTGGAAAACATTAAATTAACATGAAATTTTAAAGTAGGCTATAAAGACTGAAATAGTATTTTCTAAAAAACATACTCCGATAATCTTTGTCTAATTACATATTTGGAAATACTTTTTAACCACTTCACCTCAGGTAACTCAAGTTCGAGCTGATCCTGTTCTCCTCTCTCTCTTTTTCATTATTTCCATCTATACTTTCCTATCCAAAAAAGGCATAGAAGTCCAAAAATATAATTTAAAAACAATATATTCTAAGTTTAAAGCTAAATATCATCACACTTACACAGTATTTCTAGTTGATAAATACTTGTTTGTGTTTGCGAGTTTAGGCGGTCGAGGTTTCTGCAAGATAACCTACATCTTTATACCAATAAGTAGCGCCAAGCGACCATATTTATAAGTGAGTCATTTATTTAGTCAATTCGTACAAATCACTGATTCATTCAGGTCTTAAACAAGTGTCTGAGTTTAGGAGGGTTTCAGTGAATCATTTACTCAATTGATTTGTTCAAAACACTGATTCCTTCAGGAATTAAACATGTTTGACTGTGTTTATAAGTGATTCATTGAATAAAAAAAAAAAAACAGCATAGGATTGTTAGGTAGGTTTTGAAGCATGGCAGCTGATTTAAGCTGGTCCTAGCGGTCATGAGGTTGGTTTATCGGTCTGAGTGGTTTATGTGGTTTTTTAAACTGGTCATGTGCTGGTCCTACCAACTAGGGACCAGCTTGAACCGGCTCAAACCAGCTGCCATGCTTCAAAACATACCTAACAAAACAAACATACAAAACATGTTTTCGCCCAAACAATTTGTTTGTGGAGAGATGTATGTTTACCTCAAAAACCGCAATATTTATTCATATGCATACTTCAGGGACTCTAAAGGCTTGTGAACACCGGGACGATTATTGCGTGCGATTATTGCGACATTTAATGCTTCGTTACTAAACAAAGGGCGCCAATGTGAGTATGCACACCGATGCACAAAACGCGAGGCGTAAAAGCATAATAAAAAAAAAAACCCAGACTCGGGCTCGTTTTTTTGTTTTGATGTGCCGCATTAAAAACTGTCTGACCAGTGAGATTGGTGCTTTTGTTCACGTGCCTGGAGCTGCTGAAATTACAGTAAAACACGACTTTGTGGTACTCAAGCACAAAACGGTCTTGCCGAGCACACAATGATACCTAACGACGAAGAGGAAGTAAGTAGACAAAGAAGATGCATCGAGGCAAGAGAATGTAGAGCGTGGCGCATTGGTGTCGGAAAGCAAAAGCGAGCTTAATGGAACCAATTGCTCGAGGACAGCGATTGGTCTAACACCATTCTGCGCGAGAAGAGGGAGTTGTTATGGAGAGGCATTGCAGATCAAATAGGATTTGATGGTGAGTTTCATTTAACTTAATTTGTTTCATGTACAAAGGCTTGTAACTTGTGACCATCGCCATCGCTTGTGTGCTGTAGCGCCACCTTGTGTACCGGGGTATTTCTGTTTTTCATTAAGCGCCATATAATGTCAGGGGGTGAATTTGCACGTTCACTCGGCTCATCGCCAGGGTGAACCGCTCGGTGTGAGTACGCGAAATCCATAAAAAACGTGTCGAAAAAAACCTCTCAAAAAATGCTGCCGATAAGTGCGAGCGATAATCGCCCCGGTGTGCACGAGGCATAACGCTGCTCTATAAATTGATTAGGTCTAACACTTAAGATATAATATTTGAAAATAATTAATTTAACTATCGGATATTTAGGATCTGTGCGCTCCGGTGATGCAAGTTGTGTACCAATGCCATGTTTATTTCACTCCTATTTTCATTTTATAGATTACTTGCCTAATTTTGAATAGAATTAATGAATAAAAACTAGCTTCTATTACTACCTTTACCTCATGCCCCTCTGGCGGTTGCGCTTTTCTAACGTGGGGGGAGGAAGCGAACAGCGCGTGGTTCTCCCTCCCGCTTGTTTCCGCTGCGCGCCTACGTGGGCGCCGCGGGCCGTGGCGACCGTCACATGTTTAGACAGGGGGCTACGAGCCCGCATCTAGATCGTAAAGAATCTCCTGTCATCTCTCTTCGTTCTTTGAATAACATGTCATCACAGCTGCCCTCGGCTCGGGATGACCCACGAGGAGGCTTGCGAAACTTGAAGCACGAGTGACCCACTTTTCAGTTCTTATTGGTTTTCTCGGGTGCGGCTTTGGAAATGGAGACCTGTGAAAGGTTCCAGAGAATGGGCAATGTGTTCTTGCACCGCGTAACTCTCTGACCTTTATTTCGTACGTGCCCGCAGGGATGAGACAAGGAGCAGCGTCGGCGCGTTTAATTCGCGTTCCCGCAGCCTTTATCTCCCGAGCTTAGATTCTCTGCAGGCTATACTTAACCCCCAAAAGACGTTTTCCGCGTCGGCTCCTGCCCTGCCCTCTTCGTCTGCCCTCGTCGCCTTTCCCGGCTGTCCTGATGTTGACTTCATAGCAAATGCTACTTTTGGTTCTTTTATGTCCTTTGAGTCATTTTATGGGCAGTTGGCGCCGCACGCGGCCCCCTCCCCCTTGAGCCTTTTCGTGTTCCAAGGAAGAGTTGTACTTTACTGTGGAACCGAGGGAACAGGGCTTTAGGAGATGGTGATGCCTAGTTCCACAAGAGGTAGAAACTTTATGCAAGCGTAAACTGAAGGCGATGTTATTTTTTTATCCTAACATGTCAACAGCACCCCAACACGTATTCCAACATTTTACAAATAAGATCGCCTAGATCGCCAGCGGTCCACCCTACCTGAAATCTTATTTGAATGTTTGTTAACTTTCCATAAAAGTGCCCTCAGATAAAACCCATTCTCCAAAGCCAGTTTAAAATCAGGTTCTTGTGCAGTATTTACCTGTATTTTACTTCACTGCAGGCATGTTTGTTTGTTGAGGTGTGGGCAGTGTTGGAGTTGTGCCACACTTAATGATTTGAATTATGAGTTTAACCACGTGTTTTCATAAATAATGGCTTCTTTTGTATCATTATTCCATGTAAGTGCAGAGCTGCTGATAGGGTAGACTAATGCAGATTTATTCAGTTATCATCTACTGAACTTCATAGCTCCTTCAAAGTGATGACTGACCTCTCTTTGGTTTCTTTCACAAGCTTCCATATCCCCACAGAAAGTAAAATTTGTTTACCTTTACATGGCCATGTCTTAGTATAATATAACTTCCCTTTCCTAATAATTGAACCAGTGGTGTCTATCGCGACACTTGCAGTGTTGGGAAACAACTAGAAGTAGAGAGTATACTATTTTGTTTCTAGCTTTTCTGGTAATGAGCTACTTTTGTAGGTGATGGAGATGGTTAAGCTGCACCCCACAAGATATCTGGATCTGTTTGTCTAAACTACGAATGGTTATTTACTGTTCAATTGTGGATTATATTGTTTGAATGTTGATACACATTGTAGTGACTTGTTCATTAAGGAAACTGTTGTCTTGTAGTGTTGGAAAGTTTGGTTCGATCATGTGAAATCTGTTCACTTAAAGAACATATGCTCTATTGCTGGAATAGTTCTGATTCATTTGACGGGTTGTTTGGATAGTTTGACTGTCTGATTCATGTCTGGTTATTTAACATTGGACTATTCATGTGTAGTATTGAAAAAGATTAATTCATTGTATCGATTAACTCAATTAATATGGTTGGAAAGTTTGATCATTTTGATTGGCCGTTTGTCTCAGTAGGTTGTTGGTATGGTAAAATAAACGATTCCCCCCAACAAGGAATCATGATTCACGGGCAGTTCAGGTCAATACTCTGTAAGGTATGTAAACGGCAAAAATGTATAAAATACAGAATAGAATTAACTTAATTGGACTTAAATGCTTTAACACTACCTACGATAGGTTATAGCTAGAAGCAGCGAGAGAAGATGGGTTGTTATTAGTATGTATATTTTAAAATAATATATTGTCCTACTGAGAGTAGTCTTCAGTTGTGGTTAGCTAGTGGGTTTTAGTTAGCCCAGCTGCCAGATGTATACTAACTACTGTATGTACAGATTGATATAGTTCTAAAAACAAAAAAAACTGGCCTTAACATCGGTGAGCGAGCATAAAATGAATTTCGCTCGTTTGCTATTAGCAAGTGACACAATTTGACCATCAAGCCTTTAAAATGCCCCAAGAAGATGAAAGATAGGCGAATTGCGGACTTCGTCTAGTGTCAAATTCCTTGTGATCCAGACTCAAAGTTTTGTTTTTATAAAATACGTTTTGACACTTTGAAAGCTCAGGCTTCATAGACAGTTGTGCTTTGGTTGCACAAAATCCAATAAAAACACATGCAAGCGAGTAAAACGATAGTGCCAAAAAGGTTATCATAGATGCAAGCTTTCCTGGCATGAAGGCTATATGTGCTGAGCTACTTGGCACTCTGTGGTGAGAAAAACGAGAACAGGAGTTGACTCATTCACCAACAATTTATTTATGTTGTGTTTCTGGATATTTCGAGTTCTATTACGACAAAAAGGATCCCCTTTCAAAGAACGTAACGCCAGATCCCACAGAAGGAGGCTGTCCAACACAACTGGGCATTGCGATATGACGCTCCAGGTCTTATAGTTTGGTCTCTCAGTGTTTGTGTTGTTTTGTCGTGTAAGAGACAACGGCAGTACAGGGACGCGCATGTTGTAAGCCAGATAGTCGGACAACGAGACCTGATTCCACCAACCCACGAGAGCAAAGTCACAGGACTCTTGTGTGAGCCTGAATGAAATCTGACCTGCAGTCGGATGTTCAACTTGTCAAAGGGTAATTAGATACAGCACAGGCCGAAGCATTGAACACAAAGGGTCTGAACTGGGTTGCAAGTGTTGTCGGTGGGGGCAACTGAGGCAAAAAGCAAAGTTCGCGAAAAGTCCAATAACAGGAACTTTTCTGGGGGTCCTCATGATTCCTCACATCCAGTTGTGAATGACGGCAGTTCAGGGTGTATCGATACTTCTCGCATTTCCAGAATGTGTTATTGAACAGATCGGCGTCTAATTGCTGTTGCATGGAGTTGCGTCAGAGCCTTCAGCTCAGGGATGAATGAAGATGGGAATATGAATGAATGAGCGGAGAACCTGAATGTGAACCTGAAAGGGAAGACGGCAATGAAGTTCCCGATTGCCCATTAACTTTACAGAAAAAAAGAAGAAAAAAAACAAAAAACAGTTCAAGTTTTGTTCTCATCCAATGGTTTCAGTCAATGCGGTCATATCACTGAATTACTGAAAGTTAAGGTAAAAACTGCAAATGTATTAATAGAAGTAAAAAAAAGAGTTTAATTGGAATTTAACTGGATTTGCTTGAATTTAATGCATGCAGAAACTTTACAGTTTCATTATCTATATTCTAGAGGTTTTTACAGAGAGATTTGTTTGTCTAAAATTGGCCTGATTTTAACTTTTCATTCATTTATTTTTTTTAAAGGTGATTTTTTTTCTGACTGTGGGAAGTATTTTCTGATTTATGGAGGGCTAAAAAGAGAAAAGCAAAAATCCCCTCTGTAAAAAAAAACAAGTATGTCAAAAAAATGAAACTATATTTAAACCTGGATTTATCCAATAATCAGATATTTGTTCTGAAAATGTATGCAAATTAGTGTATATAATTAAACAGATAATGCCCTATTTGCATATTTAACGGTTATGTGTAATACAAAAATCTTTGTAATTATTAATGTAATCAAACAAATGGGGAAGTATATGGGGATTTTCATTTTACAATACTCACCTGTTGTGTTGTAATTTAATTGAATGAACTACTATTTTACACAATATTTAATCAATTCAACAACAAGCATTATCTAATATTGATATAATACGCATATTTATACATAATTAACTCTAAGAAACGGATAAGTTGTGACCATACTGAAAATAAGCGTCTTTTCTAAACTTCCCCTCACACCTGGAGTAAACTAATTGTTTACTGTGTGACAGTTTGATCTTATACAAGGCAGTGCCTCATGAAAAGAGGAAGAAATAAAGCAAGTGTAAAAACTGGAAAGCAGACAGAGAGAAAGATGCACCAAAGGACTGGCAACGCTGTGATTATACCATTTTTTTTTCTTTTTTGGTCATTAAATACATGAACTTTTCTTGTCTGGCAATGCACATGTTTTAATAGCACCATTTAAGCTAACTCAAATATAGTAGTTTTAGAGTTTAAAACGAGTTCATTTAATTGATTCATTTAAATGATTCCTGTGAATCAGTTCAAACTGTCAATTTCAACAGAATCAGAATCTTCCTTCACATTTAAGTAAAACGTAGAAAAATCACAAATATTTCAATGTTAGAGGCAATCTGGTTACCTTAAAAATGCTCACATACCAGGAAAGCATACATATGCTTTATTAGTGGTTGAATCGTTTTCTATTTGGCAACTTTATTAGTAGCCGAATAGGCCTGCTGTGCTATTTGGAAATGGCCAAGTTTTGGCTATGTTTTTTTTTTTTTTTGTAGGGTGGGCGACAAGCATGCATTTTAATCAGAGTTTATGAGTAAATTACACAGCAAGCCCAGAGATCAAAATGCATCTGTATCTCCTTCACATTTCTTTAAAGGTCCCATATTGTACACCTTTCTGGGGTTTTATTTGAGGTTTTGATGTCCTTAAGAATATATATTTGCGGTATAAGTACCAAAAACCCATCCAATAGATTTTTACAGCTCCTTTCATCAGGCAGCCTATGCTGAAAACAGGTTGGTTTTCGGTCTGTCTAATAATATTCATGATGCCTCCTTCTGATTGGCTGTGTTTTGGAGTGATGCCACGACAGGCCCACCACAGGGTAAGTAGGGTCAGCAGAGTCACAGCGCAGCTGAGGCAGCAAAACAAAAGGGGAGAAATGGAGGTGGCCAATTAACACCAGTGCAGATTCGGGGCTACAGCTTAAAATATATATTGTGTGATGTTGGGGTGACGAATCGACGTTAATACCGACTAAATGTCGAAATTTGATCGCATATCTGATACCACTCCAGAAAAAAAAAAAACAGACGACAGCTGTGGTTTTAAAGAGATTTTATTTTTTTTTTAAACGCAGCAGATCTGGACGAAACGATCGTCAAAAAATGCTAACGTTTGCAGCTCAACATTCTACAGAAAAGGATACAGATTACAGATTTCTTGCCATAGGTACGATGTTCTTGCATCTAACGGACTAGGTCGTGTATGAAAATAATGTCTGGTGGCACTGTGTGTGTTAACACAACAAAACTGACAATGATATAACGTATAATCATTTGTTTAATTGTATAACATTTTGTGATTAATGTGCGGAAAACAATAGTGTAGCTGTTAAAAATCGTTGCGGTGAAATTGAAATGTATTATCCTCTTCATTGACTAGATAGACACGGTGAGCTGTCGTTCCTGACCGTTAGATGTGATTCCACTCATCGTTAACAATACTGTCAGATCGTACATCCTTGAGTAAACATGTAATGTTTACAGGTCGGCCGCATCATCGTTTAGTGGGTAAAGTAACCTTTCGGAACCTGTGTAAGGGTTGTCTTGCTCAGCACTGGCCATGGACGCCGATGTTGTATGGTGGTCTTTGTGGCAGAAGGAGCAGGGGACTGGGGGCAAGTGCTGGGTGGTGATGAAGGCGTAATGGTAGTTGACATCAACTTTTATGCCGAAAGTCACAACGGTTCGTGAAAAGTCATAGCTATTTTAAGCAGGCTGTGTGAATTTGACTGTGGATGACTTGTTTTGAAACTTATATGGTAGTTAAACAGCCCCTAGACCTCAGTAATCGTGAAAAAGCCAGGAAATTTCAGTTTTGACAATTTTTTTTATGGCCTCTTAAGATAAAAAAGCAGATAAAGCAGTATTCTTTCAATTTAAGGCCACCTCAGAACGTGGAAAACTGGTGAAATCTGTGGAAGTGGTGATATACAAAAAAAAAAAAAAGGCACTTGTTTTGTGAAATTCATGATTCTTTCTAGTGGAACCAAAACTTGTAGGTTTTTTTAATAAAAAAAAATCTGTGAGTGGGAAAGTGGACGTTGAGCTGCTTTTAAGGGGGGGGGGGAGAAAAAGAAAAGAAAGCCTGTCTCACCTCCGCAGTTAACAGCAGATGGAAATGTGATGCATTACCTTACAGTGAAACAAATACACGATTATTAATGTATCACAGCTTGTGAAATACCTCTTTGTGAAGTGATAATGAAAATAATTTACATGGTTTACATTATATACAAGTTATTAATTTACTTTTGTTTCATTTCTATTGTTTGTCAAGTGTTGCACTTGGGGGAGAGGGAGAATGAATTATGAACTGAAGGACTATGTTATATAACAGTTTATTTTTGAATAAAGTGATATGAAACAGGGCCATCAGTTTCATAAAAGAATGAGAAAATTGGGCGTATTGACAGCAGAATCTTTCAAAAACGATTTTATTTGATTTTTTATAGTTTATTTTATTTTAGCATTTGAGATCTCAGTTGGTTCACTCCTCCAGGTCTGAGGGAATGATAATGCTTAAAATATACTCTACATAAATTTCATTTAAATGTCTTTGCATATTATGCTTGGATAATAGAAAGTGTTTTAACGTCAGCTTTATATAAAAAGGCTCTACGTGCATTATATTTCAACTCATTGGCCAAGCATTTGCATCTGCATTTACGTACTTGTGTGAAGTGTTATGTTTATGTATGGCCTGAAGCTTTCAAATGACTGGAGATGCATCATAGACAATGATGTTTGTAACTCTTTGCAGCATCTAGAAACAGATCCAGTGTTTCTTAATAATGAGGCAGCATAGAAGTTTTAGCGTCTGGGTTGGTAATTCTGTGGTTTACTCAGAACATTCCATTGCAAATAATGGCCAAGTTCAAGTTGATTGATCGACTGCTGTTTGTAAAGAAGTGTAATGGCTTAACTGTGGTAGTCTGTGAACTTTAGCTTTTTCATAAATTAGATTTCTTTTTTAGTCAATGAAATAGTTAAAAAATGCAATATTTAGGCAGTTGTGTTTAGATAATGGCATTAAGTGTGCTGTCTTAAGATGATAGAAAATATCTACTGACATCCACCATTTAGCTCTCATTTCTCAGTTTAGCACATGGTGTAGATTTAAGCACTTGTAATATATCATTAAAAATGAATGCATGAGCTTGATGCGATGAAATATCAATTGATCATTATATTTTATGTCTCGTGAGCCATGACTTTATTGCTTTTCATTATGCATGGGCATGAAATGGAAATGCATTTGTTATATTGCATGACAATGTGTATCTGGACTTGTAAAATTTCAGGTAAGCACTGCACATCAAAAGACAATGTGAATATGGGGTTCCGTAGGCATCTCATTAATGTTTTATTAAGATATACCAAAAATTTAGATATGTTCATTAAATATGAAGAACTGTGAGCTTTGTTTTACAGTATGTGTTGTTGTCTTAGAATGAGGAAATAATAAAATAAAATTCTGGAAATTGAAAGCAAGAAACTTAATAAGCGCTAGTATAAGATACAATATGTAGTTAATGCTTGTGAGTTAACGTGTCACTGAATACACCATGATACATGAACTCATGTTGTTTGATTAGTTTATTTTGTCAGTTTATCTTGATGATTATTGTCTTTCCTAAATTTGAAGTATGTCCTGTGTGAAATCTATGTAAATCCCAAATCATACCTTCCATGCTCCAGAATTTAATTTGGCCAAGTACAGAGCCCAGGGGAACTCCTTAAATCATGATTAAAAGTCATGCATCTCTGAGTAGCGTTTTATTTTAGAAGCTATCAGTATTCAGAAATCACTCTACTGATGAATGGAGATTCCTAAGCTGTTTTGGTTTACAACAATTGTAGTTAGAAACTTGAGTGCAAGCAAGTGTATTTGTATCCACAAAGTGCAGTTGCGTTCTGCCCTACACTATACATCTACACCGCACTCCTTCACTTATTTGGAGTGTTATGAAGTTGATGCATTGTGTGGAGTATTGCGATCATCCCTTAACCACCACTGTATTACATGAAGCGATAAACTCAGTGCTGCTGTGATTAATTATAGCCAAATTCCAATATGGGAAAAGAGAGGAGTAATTGTATTCAATTCCCAAAAGCTTTTCTGCCTTACCAGCTGAGCTAGAAAAAGAAAATGATAGAGACAGATAAAGAATGATCAAGAGTGCAGAAAAAACGAAGGACAAGAAGTGCACTGGAAGACTCGAGTGGAAAAAAAGAGAAGAATACTGGAAAAGGAGGGAGTGATGTCAGGAAAGATGAGGAGTTATAAATATTGATTACCGTTCTTGTACCGATCCAAAGACATGACACAAGCACTCAGATGCTGAGGTGTTCTTTGGCAAGAGTGCGAACAACTCGTTTGTTCCCAGGCTTGTTTTTTTTACTCCCTCACTCGCTCTGTCATTCTGACAGATGCCGCCTTGCCTGAGAGCGCCACAACTTTCCTCAGCTAGGATGGGGATGTAACGTGTAGAGAGGTAGAGAATGAGAAATTGCCTTTTCTTGTTTCGTCTCCCAGCCTTTGTGGAGTGGCGAACTGCTCCTGTGAGTGCCATGTGACTTCTTCCACAGTGCTTTGGAGCTATTTTCCTCCTCTCCCTTTCTTTTTTTTCCTTTCCAACGATGAGTCGCTGAAGAGGAGAGGAGGCGGTAAGAGGAGGATATGTTTTCCGTTTCGCTCAAGTGCCGGATGGGGGTCATCAGACGCAGGATCAAGGGTATTGTGCAATGCACCACTTTCACACAAGCTTTTGGGATGGGGGTCTGAACCTATCCAAGTGTTGGGAGGGGGGGTGAGTCTCGGGATTAGTGTGTAATTTAGGATGTGTGATTAACTCTGTGTTGTGTGTATGTGATCTTGCCTTGTCCACTGATTTTTGAAACTTGATATAAGGAAAGGTCAGGCTTGTCTAGGATGCTTTGTTTTTGAGAACCTGGAAAGCCAAACTGTTTGCTGAAGTCGATTGTGAACATCCTTTTAAAATCCAAGGATGGGTGATACTTCAGGTCTGCTTCTCAGTTGTGTTTGCCTTATTGATAAGCCTCTCCATTTTAGTTTTTTTTCTAAATGGAGTGGCTTATTTTGTATTATCTCTTTGAATTATTCATAAATTCTTAACATCAAGTGTGCCCAAATGTTTATCATTGCTTTTCATTAATGTTTCATTACACCGAGTGATATTTTTAGACTAGAATTTAAAGGCCTTCACACTTCTTTATAGTGATGTTAGAGGCACAGTTTTGCAGATGGGTGTGATTTACTGCATGCTTTTCAATGCAAAACTTGAAAGCATCTTAGTATTGCAAATTCTCTTTCTTTTTTTTCTTTTTTGTACTCATTATCCACTTTCTTTTGCTTGCACTGCGACAAATATATAGTATTTAAATACAGTTGCCTATATATGTACAGTTCACTTGCATTATTCCGAAATGCATAAACATTTATTGATTGTGATCTTGAATTTACCATGCCTGTTAAAAGCTTGAAAGCATCTTAGTTTTGTGATACAGTTCTCTCTTTTTTAGTTTTGTTGTACTCAATAACCACTTTATTTTACCAGCACTGCAACAAATACATACTATTTATATATAGTTCGCTATATAACTCTACAGTTAACTTATAGTTCTTCAAAATGCATAAATCACTCCTAGTTGTAATCTTAAATTTACCAGGCCTGTTAAATACTTGAAAGCATCTTAATTAGGGCTGCACAATTAATCGAATTTCTAATTGCAATTACAATTATGGATGCCACAATTATGTAATCGTTCAAAGCGGCAATTAATCGTTCAAAGTCCACTTATGTTATTCTGCACACTTAAGATATGTTTTTTTCTTTCTACATGTTATCTTAAGGGTTTTTCCATTGTTTTAGTTTTAGTTTTAGTTTTAGTATAACATTATGATACCATTCATATTTTTTTACTTTTTTTATAATTTAAAGAAGAAACCAATCCTATGTATATTTGACATTTGAGGCTTAATACTATAGAAAAGCACTAATGGTTTTTTGAGCACTAATGGTTTTTTGAGTGTTTTCAGCTTGTTTATTTTCATATAAAAATACGGCATGCAGTTGCATCAAACAATGGTATAAACATCATTCAATGTAAATTGTGATAATCGTAATTAATAATCGCAATTACAATTTCAAGGGGATAATCGACAATTATGATTTTTGTCATAACCGTGCAGCCCTAATCTTAATATTGAGATTTTAAAAAGGTAAAATTTACAGGTCACTTATAATACTCATAAATGTAGAAAAAAAGCACTCTCGGTTGTGATCTAAAATTTAGCAGAACTGTTAAAAACTTGAAAGCATTTTAGTGCTGTGGTAAAATGTTCTCTTTTTGTACTCATTAACCACTTTATTTTGCCAGCGCTGCAACAAATGCATACTATTCATTTACAGTTGGCTATATGCTGTGTACAGTTTACTTATAGTACTCAAAAATGCATAAACAACTCTTAGTTGTGAACTTAAATTTAACAGGTCCAGGCAGATATCAAGCCGATATGTCTGACACTTCTTCTGAACCAACCATTTAGAAGAGCTTGTTTTTATATCTGGCCTTAAGCTAGTTTGCAAAAAATCAATAAAGCATTGCCTACAAAAGTTCAAGACTGTAGAAGCAACATCAGCCGTTGATGGCAAGCTTGTGTGTGGGGGTGCAGATCGTTTCAGTGCTTGGTCCTTGGCGGAAGTTCAAGTTTACATGTTCAAGTATCAGTGGTGGGTGATACACACAAGGTTTCCTACTCTTTCCTTTGCCTTAAGCATTTTTTTTCAGTTTTTCTGCTTTGCATAATACGTTGTTTCTTCAAAAACGTGTCTTAGAGACCTTTTATTTTCAAGTTGTTCATTTCTTTACAGTCATTCCTCAAACTGACACATCATATCTACATACAAAAGAAGCAGTTGGCCACACACACTGATCCCAATCCAAATTGGCCATCTAGTCATATAGAGGGAAACAGATTTGGGAAGCTGGGAACAATACACCACCTTGAATATACAATCATAATGCAATTAATGATGTTATGGCAACAAAAATGGTGGTAAAGTCTTTATATTGAACCAATTAATCCATTCTGTTTCCAAGGATTCAGGTGGACGAATGATTGATGAAAGGAATTTCATGTATTGGAACAAACTGGGCCTATAGTCGTCATGTGATTTGTTGTTATAACATCTCTTTCCTAGTACACCTGCTTTATAGAAGCATATTTTGCAAGCTATTGGAAACCATAAAATTTTGCAGTAGAATATTCCAGGTTTATACGTCAATGGATGTGTGCTAGCTTCATGAAGACTCTATCTAGAGAAGACTGGAAGTTTAATCTGAGAGGATTGATCAGCCGCGACAGTTTTATTGGATTCATATATGGAGAGGTGAGCTCAGGACAGACTTAATAAAAATGCTGAGACTAGACTGACTGCACTGGAGATTTCAAGCTGAAAATCAACTTCTCACTCAATTTAACTAGGCAACCAAGATAGTAACTGAAAGCAGCGGGCCATAGACTTGCAATTATATTAGAGTGGCTTTTTTTTAAGCGTTGTGTTACTTGATATCCTTTTCACATTCTTTGAGAAGATACATGTCGCATTGATTTTATTATGGCTTTATATTTCACTAGAGATATAGAAACCATTGTAACTACACTGAACAAAATTATAAATGCAACACTTTTGTTTTTGCCCCCATTTTTCATGAGCTGAACTCAAAGATCTAAGACTTTTTCTATGTACACAAAAGGCCTATTTCTCTCAAATATTGTTCACAAATCTGTCTAAATCTGTGTTAGTGAGCACTTCTCCTTTGCCGAGATAATCCATCCACCTCACAGGTGTGGCATATAAAGATGCTGATTAGACAGCATGATTATTGCACAGATGTGCCTTAGGCTGGCCACAATAAAAGGCCACTCTAAAATGTGCAGTTTCACCGTATTGGGGGGTCCGTGGGGGTCTGAAAACCAGTCAGTATCTGGTGTGACCACCATTTGCCTCACGCAGTGCAACACATCTCCTTCGCATAGAGTTGATCAGGTTGTTGATTGTGGCCAGTGCAATGTTGGTCCACTCCTCTTCAATGGCTGTGCGAAGTTGCTGGATATTGGCAGGAACTGGAACACGCTGTCGTATACGCCGATCCAGAGCATCCCAAACATGCTCAATGGGTGACATGTCCGGTGAGTATGCTGGCCATGCAAGAACTGGGATGTTTTCAGCTTCGAGGAATCGTGTACAGATCCTTGCAACATGGGGCAGTGCATTATCATGCTGCAACATGAGGTGATGGTCGTGGATGAATGGCACAACAATGGGCCTCAGGATCTCGTCACGGTATCTCTGTGCATTCAAAATGCCATCAATAAAATGCACCTGTGTTCGTTGTCCATAACATACGCCTGCCCATACCATAACCCCACCGCCACCATGGGCCACTCGATCCACAACGTTGACATCAGCAAACCGCTCACCCACACGACGCCATACATGCTGTCTGCCATCTGCCCTGTACAGTGAAAAAACGGGATTCATCCGTGAAGAGAACACCTCTCCAAAGTGCCAGACACCATCGAATATGAGCATTTTCCCACTCAAGTCGGTTACGACGATGAACTGCAGTCAGGTCTAGACCCCGATGAGGACGACGAGCATGCAGATGAGCTTCCCTGAGACGGTTTCTGACAGTTTGTGCAGAAATTCTTTGGTTATGCAAACTGACTGTTGCAGCAGCTGTCCGGGTGGCTGATCTCAGACGATCTTGGAGGTGAAGATGCTGGATGTGGAGGTCCTGGGCTGGTGTGGTTACACGTGGTCTGCGGTTGTGAGGCCGGTTGGATGTACTACCAAATTCTCCGAAACGCCTTTGGAGACGGCTTACGGTAGAGAAATTAACATTAAATTCACAGGCAACAGCTCTGATGGACATTCCTGCAGTCAGCATGCCAATTGCACGCTCCCTCAAAACTTGCGACATCTGTGGCATTGTGCTGTGTGATAAAACTGCACATTTTAGAGTGGCCTTTTATTGTGGCCAGCCTAAGACACACCTGTGCAATAATCATGCTGTCTAATCAGCATCTTGATATGCCACACCTGTGAGGTGGATGGATTGTCTCGGCAAAGGAGAAGTGCTCGCTAACACAGATTTAGACAGATTTGTGAACAATATTTGAGAGAAATAGGCCTTTTGTGTACATAGAAAAAGTCTTCGATCTTTGAGTTCAGCTCATGAAAAATGGGTGCAAAAACAAAAGTGTTGCGTTTATAATTTTGTTCAGTGTATTTAGACACTTCAAAAAGTGTGGGCATTTGTGTAAATCCTTTGACTTCTTTATGACCACACAGAAACCTACTTTACCTGCCATTCAGGAAATCAGCTAGGACTACTGAGCGAATGCTGTCACACTGTGCACTTTTCTGTACACTTTTTGTATTTTCCATTTAAAATATTAAAAGGTCTTAAAAGTTTACTTGAAGCAAAATTGTGTATGATTAATACATTTTCAGATATGTCATTTTAACATTTCTTTCTTGTTTTCAGTATGAATTTAAATATAACTTTTTTTTTTAGATTAATGCTGTTCCTGTCTCTGGTATTTGAGTTTGTCGGTTATTGTGAATGTTACCCCGAGTGTCTGTATGTTTCACCTGTCTGGATCTGCCTTGTGTCATTAAATATCCTTATTTGAATCCTTGTCGTCATCCTGCCTGCCTCCACACACCTTGACCGTGACAGAATAACCGACCCAAAAGTATAGCAGCGTCTTTTCCCTCGTTTGTTTTTTCCAGTTTTTTCCAGTTTTTATTTTGTTTCTTTGATGGATTACCCCGCATTCCAACTCCTCCTGCTGGAGCAGGGGGAACGCTCTCTTGAGGACCAAACGAACGACTTTCTGTCCCTGGCTCACCTCAAGCACTACCCAGACAACTGCCTCTGTACATTCTATCAAGTTGGACTTAACACCACCACACGAGCGCAGTTGTCCGGGGATGGTCCTCGAGAGAGCCTCGCCACCTTCATCGAGTGGGTGCTGGTGTCCTGCAAATCCCATCTGACCGTGGACATCGCTGACAACACCAGCCCCACTCAGGACCCTGAGCCCAGCCCACCATCTCCCCGCAGTACGGAGCATCAACCTGAGCCCACCGATGACGGAGAGCCATTTCCCGCCACGATCCATGAAACCGCACAATGCCGAGCGACTGAGCGGAGTATCGCCTCGGAAGTAGAGCCCAAGCCGTCAGACCAGGTGCGAGAGCTGGTGACAGTGCCCACCAGGAGGGAGCAAGCCGTGGATGGTGTGAGCGTGGAGAGGAGCTCCGCCCCCTGCATCATAGTTGAGGGTGAGCTGACTATGGCGGGACATAAGTGCCAGAACAAAGAGGGGAGGGCTCCTGATCCCCAGTTCAGCCCAGGAAGGGCTCCTGATCCCCAGTCCAGCCCAGGAAGGGCTCCAGCTCCTCACTCCACCAGGAAGGGTTCCTGATGTTTCGTTTACGCCACAGGCAGGGCTCATGATCCCCAGTTCCAGCACAGGAAGGGCTCCGGATGGTTTATTCAGTCCAGGAAGGGGCTCATGATCCACCGCCAGAACGGAGGCTCCTTTTTGATGTTTGTTTAGCCCAGGAAGGCGCCTGATCCCCAGTTCCAGCCCAGGAAGGGCTCCTTTCACCCGTCAGACCAGGAAGGGCCCCTGATCCCCAGTTTAACCCAGGAAGGGCTCCTGGTCCCCAGTTCCGCCCAGGAAGGGCTATAGCCCAAGAGCTCTCTCCAGTACACGATACCTCAAAAATTCCCGCCCTCCCACCCGCTCCTGCCATCCTCCAGCGTCGCCATGGTTGGAGTCTCCCTTGCCTCCGCCTCCAGCCTCCGAGGCCTGGACTCTGCCTCGGTCCGTAGACCCAGTGGCTCCACCTCGGCTCCTAGCTCCCTCGCCTCCACCGTCAACCATCGATCTATCAGCTCCACCGGGCTCCCTCGTCCATCTGGCTCCGCCTTGGTCGGGCGTTGAACCGCCATCGCCTCTGGACTCCTCTCCTCAGGCTGTGCCTCGTCGCTCTGTCCCACCAGCTCCGTTGGGCTCCTTCCTCCTGCCAGCTCCATCTTGGTCCTCAGTTACACCGGCTCTGCCGCGGATCTCTGGATTTCCGCTTCGGTTGCCAGAGCCCTTGGCTCCACCCTGGCCCCCCGGATCCTCGGCATCCCCCTGGCTCGTTGGCTCTCCGTCTCCGCCTCGGGCTCCTCCTCCACCTGCTCCGCCGCTGTTGGTCGGCCCCCTGGAGTCGGTGGACATTCCTCCTCCATGGCTCCTCCCTCCGTCGGCTCCACCGTGGGCGCCTTCATGGCTGTGGCCTGGGTCCCACCTGACTCCTCCTCCTGCTCCGTCTCCCTCCTGTCGTCTCCCTGGCTCCTACCTCCATCGTCACCTCCCTGGACTCTATTAGCCGTCCTCCTCCTGGAACTCCTGGAAGGCTCTGCCTGCCAGCCCTTTGCCTTCCCCTGTCACCATCTCACATCCTCTGCTTTGTCCTCCTCCTAGTCCCCCTCCGCCCCTCCCTCTGTTTCTACGGTGCGAGGACGCACCTTCCGGGAGGGGGGAGTAATGTAACACCTCTGTGGACTGTTTGTTGTGGTTTCTTCCCCTTGTGTTGGTTTAGCCCATCTAATAATTATTTAATTACCCTCATTATGTTCACCTCTCTGCCCCTCGTTATCTGCCCTATAATTCCTGTCTCTTGTATTCTAGTGTTGTCGGTTATTGTGAATGTTACCCCAAGTGTGTGTGTGTCTCATCTACCCGAATCTGCCTTGTGGTCTCTACATTAAATATCCTTATTTGAATCCTTGTCGTCCTCGTCATCCTGCCTGCCTCCACACACCTTGACCGTGACATTATGTTCTCTGTTAATTAGAAATGAAACGTCAGCTAAATGTTTAATTTTCAAATGAATATGTCTTATTTTAAACCTTTGTGCTGTTCAGAAAATCCTATACCTGATTTGGTGTTACTAGTGAAAAATGACCAGCCTTGTTAATGTAAATGTAAATCTCTCATTAGCATTATATTATCATCAAATATTGGATTCAGTGTTTTCGTCAACTTGTCTTTCAATTAGGACATGCTTTTTTTTCTTTTTGTAACTGGTTGATCTTTGATTTGGTCTCATTGATCTGAGATTATGCACCTCCGTTTTTGAGTGAAAAATGTAAATTTTCCCTCATTATTTTTCATAGCATTATGTGTGGAAAATTTTGGCAATATTCACTCGAAAATTGGGATCTGCAAGCTTAAATCATTGAGGCCTACGATCACCCCCATAAGTTCAAAAACACAAATAAAAAAAAGGGCTAATTGGGGGGGGGGGGAAGACAAGTTGATCATTTAATATTTGGTAATAATGCAGCATAATAAGAAATTTATAAGCAGTTTTTTGTAGGACAGTCATTTTTGACCAGTGGTGTATAAAGTACCTGAAAGCCATACTCAAGTAAAAGTACAGATATCTTACCAGAAAATGACTTTGGTAGAAGTTGAAGTCACCGTTTAGAATATTACTTGAGTAAAAGTCTTAAACTATGTGATATTTATTGTACTTAAGTACGAAAAGTATTTTTTTTTTATCTTAAACGTACTTACAAAAAAGTTTTTTTTTTTTGGGGCCATGGCCTCCTTGAAACTGCCTGCCTGCAATGCATGGCCGCCCGAGCGGCCTTCTCCTCCATTGCTCCCCGAGCTCCCCAAGTGATGTTTTATTAACAAGTTTCGGGGAGGAGCGCGCACAGATAATTAACACGGCCAGTTCATCATCAGTAATTACACCATCTATTCAATCAGCACAAGAGAGAATCTCTATAAATAATCAAAGCAGCCTTACCTCCATTATCTCTAGTCTTTCAGAATCCCTCCACCACCCCGACTCTTCACCTTCAGCCCGTTCCTACCCCAGTACGGGGAGGAACACTCAGGGGGGGGCATTTTGGGTCCGGGCTTAATCCCGAGCTCGGACCCCTCTCCCCGGCCAGGGGGAGTACCCCGGGCTCGAGAGTAATTACCGAGCTCGGAGCCCTCTCCCCGGACAGCACGCCAAATACGCATAAACTTTACTCGGTTCATTATAAGTAAGTGTGAACTCGTGAATAGGGTCTGGCTGCAGACATGCACTTGCATTTTCAGACTTGCACTCTCAGACTTGCACTCTCAAACACTTGCGCTTCCGCGAGTGACGTTCACTTGCAGTCTTTTTTTTATTTATTTAATTGATTAATAATTTTTTTAATTTAATCTCTCAACATTTTACAACAGTAGCCAGGTGGTGAAGACAAGAAAAAAATAAACTAAATCACGAAGTCACTTGCAATCGCCGCTTGCACTCTCAGCTACTTGCAACCAGAGCATGTGAGCGAAGCGGTCCGCTCTATGGACGTGCGCTCCGCTCAGTCGCTCTAACCGCACAAGCAAGCGCTCCGTTAATATTCCACTCACGCTCACCGTGAACCAATTCCCGCTCAGATCCCGCTCCGACATAAAATTTCTCTAGTAGGCCTAATTGTTTAATGTTTGTAACGAAATTCTTGGATTATTGTCTAAAATTAAGCATGCTGATAAATAGCAATTATCATGTTTCAGAGCGAAATTCTTACAATCTTCTTAATTTTATTAATTGTAATGAATTAATTAAAATTTATTAAATATATGAATCTAACCTTAACAAACCTACCTAAAATGCAAAAACTGAAAAAGTGTATTTGATTTTCGTTAACTTTATTTCCGTGAAAATAGCTGCAGTTGTTGTGCAATAGAACATTCAAAACGGACTCATTAAAACACAAACGCACACACACGAGATGAAATGTGTGTAGATCTTTACAAAATACACCTGGATTATAAAGCCTGTGAAAAGCACACACAAGATAAAATGCACTTAAAGAATGCTTGGTTTATGAACTGACGTCAATGAAAGAAACACACTTTCTAGTGTCAAGTTAAAATAAACCATAACTGCGGGGAACTGTGGTCTATTAAAACGTCTCTTGATGTTTACTGGATTTTAGAATTTACTTTAAGAAACATTAGCTTGGACAAAGTGTCAGGCTTCAGCATTCGCTGTGCCCGAAAACACTCGCTCAGCGCTGGAAGAACCACTGGGGATGCTGAAAATTTTGAGGGACGGTTCCAGCACTGGTTTTCCAAAATCCAAAAAGGTGTTTTTTTTTTTTTGGTGTAGGCTAAATTTCGTACTCGGTAGTTCTGTATTTAGGCCTATATACAGCTGTGTGTTAGGTCTACAGTTTAACTGAGATTATTTAATAACTACGGAGCTCCGAATATAATTCGAACTAACAATTCGTTTCTACGACGTCAGCAGGTTTTATTCTTTTTAAAATTAATTTATTATTATTTATTAATTTTAAGTAATAATGATTTTAATAAGTAATTACGAAATATAATAATTCGTTCCACGATTTAGGCCTACTAAAACTAGGGAACGAACGAATGAATTCATGGCAGCTAAGCCTAAACAAGAGAACAAATACTTAACTCGTGGCCATAATGTAGTCCTAGCATAAAAGAGAACTAGCCTATTATAAATTCGTTGGCCGTGATTGTCTGCATGTCATGATCGGGGCTCCCCCCCCGTTCACAATTTTCCCCCCCCCCCCCCCCCCCCCCCCCCCTCTTTTTTTTTCTTTTTTCCTTTCCTTTTTTTTTACCGAATTATTTTTTTTTTTTTTTCCTTATTCCCCCCCCCCTCTACCACCTATAACCCTTTTTTTTTTTCCCCCCTTCTTTTTTTTTCTTCCCCTCCTTAGCCTACCTGTTTATTCATTTAGTATGGTATGTAACTAGCTCACCTTTTGCGGCACCATGTTAGCGTAGCACATCCTCGTGCTTTCTGGAGATGTACCGCTTCAGATTCCAATATGAATCTTAACTAACTCTCCCCGCACTCCCTCTCAGTTTCTTATCCCTGCTCATTCTTAACTTAGATTTTTTACCACTCGACATCCTTTATGCTACCTAACGGCTTCTTGCAAAACTGCCGTTCCCTGAAACAATATCTGAACTCCATAGCTGCTCTACTATTCTCGATCTCTACAGATTCTCGATCTCAAACAAGCAAATCACCAAACGGCATTCAGGGTTGAGCGAGCGGCGCTGAGCGTTTTGAGCGAGCGGAGCGGAATCTTCAGAAAGGCGCCCTGCACTCTTAAGGAAATATTACCACTCCGCTCACACTCCGCTCCGCTCACATGCTCTGCTTGCAACCCACCACGAATTGTGCTTGTTTGCCAATGGAGCACAATTTCGACGTATTGTGGTGGTTAAATGATTAAAACTAATTTAGTACTATAACATTCAGGGTCCTGCAAGTCATCTGTAGGAGAAAAAGACAAGACCCGCAAATCTGTGGCTACAGAACAGCAGAATATGAATGCAATGCGCAAAGTCTCTAGTTAAGGGTTTTCCTCCCGTAGAAAACCATAAACATTTAATAGGCTATGGCTTAATGTATTAAGATTATATTAAGATATTAAAAGATCAAATTAAGTTTATTAATATAATGTATGTATATAGTGTTTTCCTCCCATACCACAAAACGTGGCATAATGTGGCATATAAAGTTCTATGCTCCTCTTCATTATTAAAACACCAGAATAGAGTTGGTCCATTTAATATCACTTAATTAATTTCTTAATACGTGTTCATATGGTCTGTGTAGTTTGCATCAACAATAAGAAATACTGAATTTGGTCTTTATCATCTTAGTCCGTTATAGCACATTAAGTGTTTTGCTGTAGGCGTATGGGAGGAAAAGTATAAGTTTGCGCGTTGTGTTCATGAGCATATGCTTGCCTTGTAGTAGCCTAGGCCTAGTACATTAATTGAATAAACTATATATCGAATTCGATCTTTTAATAGCACTATCTTAACACATTAAGCCATATTAAGTGTATGGTTTTCTACGGAGGTTTTAAAAGCGCTTAATGAGAGACTTTGCGCATTGCGTTCATATTCTGCTGTTCTGTGGGGACGGATTTGTGGGTCTTGTCTTTTTCTCCTACAGATGACTTGTAGGATCCTGTATGTTATAGTACTAAATTAGTTTTAATAATTTAACCAACACAGCGTCTTGTCTCCATTGGCAACACGCCCCCCCACGATTTGTGTGGGTTTGAGTGCTGAGAAGTGCAAGGGGTGATTGCAAGTGCAATCGGCTGTAGCTGTATGTTTTTCTTTCTTCACCACATGGCTACCTTGCTTGTACAAATGTCAGAAGAGACCTTCAATTAAAAAAACCAACTTATAATAAATGTATTTTATCTTTAATTAAAACTAAAAACATATTGCACTGAAAAGACATTTCACACACTGCGGCAGAGTGCAGGTGTCTGAGTGTGCAAGTCTGAGAGTGCAAGTCTGAAAATGCAAGTGCAAGTCTGCAGGACTTCCGAAAAAGGGGGGGGGTTCCCCGCTTTGCCATGGCTCCCGAGTCACCTACTCCGCCATGGCTCCCCGAGCTTCCTGCTCCGCTGTGGGTTCCAGAATGTGCACCGCCCTGGAGGCGTTCTGTCCGGTAACCCTGTCCCTAGAGGCCTGCAGAGTGCCCACCCCGAGTAAATGTCAGACTCTGTCCATGTCTCGTGTTGTGTTTTCCTCCCCCACGTGTTCCAGTTTGGATTATGCCCATTTTTGGTTTTCCTGTTCTCATTTGAGTTCCATAGCTCGGCTTGTGTCCCCAGTAATTCCTTGGTAACTCTTGATTAGTCCCTTTATTTAAGCCCTGTGTGTTTCCATGTTTAGCTCCGGAAATGTACGTCTAACCCTCATGCTACGTGTGTGGTGTGTGTGTGTGGTGTGTCGCTAACAATAAAGATCTCGTGACCGCAGCTCCGTCCTCCACCAGTTCTTTCTTTCCCCCCCGTTTCTCCTTGTCTCCTCCCCAGTAGCAGTGAACCGTGACATGTGTTACCGCTAGAAATCTGAACAGCGACTGATTGAAGAAGATGGAATAAGAGGCAGATGAAAAAAGTGAGATGAAGAAAGATGGGTGTGACATTGTATCTGGATGTTAATTTCTAAGTGGTGCACAAGAGACCTTACATCTATTCCCTGGTAATTTCCAACAAAAGGATGTGTTTAGGGTGTTTGCATGGTGCTTTTCGAGAAAATGAAAGCTACAAGACCACGGCTAATGAGAACAAACAAAAGCTCTTCCTTTTGATCCATGTCACAAGTCGCTAGCATAGAGGATGTTGCCAGATGGGGGTGATTTATTGTTTTCTCGCACATGCATTATTTGACTACCTGGAATGCTTTAGGGGCCTTGCTCACTTTTATTCACTCACCGTTGTGCAAGTTTTTCTGCTAAGGGAATGTATGCAAGGCAAAAAGATTGCATAGCATTGTTTGAAGATGTTATTGTTTATATTCATCACAAGGTGCATTTTCCTTTGAAATTGGCTTGTTGTGTCTACCTAAAGTTTGTGCATGGAAAAGTTTGAAAACAAAGTCTTGGACTGTGAAAGAGCTCAAAAGATTTGTGCTTTTTGTTTTGTCTCTAGTGTAAGTCATAAGCGTAACAAATCCTTTGACTGCAAGGTTAGTTGTTTGTAGTCACAAAGAGTCAATATTCAAAGGATCTTTTGTATTTTGTAGTTCTAAGTTAATATGAAAAAATTTCAATGAATTAAATCATGATCCAGACCTTTTTTAACACTGAGTCAAGTGTGAAATGGTGTTTTCATTAAATTGCAAATGGGAGTTGTAAATATGTTTTCCTTATGGCTAGAAGCCAACAGCTGGGCTCTTTTATGTGTTTATCAAAGTAGATGATTTTAGCACAGAGAAGGACTGTTTGCTGTAGCAATTATTTTTAATGATATTGTTGTCAGTGTGGCGGTGGTGTTGGCCCAGGGCAAGGCTTAACAAGAGAAAGGAAACCACTTTTTTTTTGGTTGCAATATGTTTCACTGCACATACAGCATGCTAGCTAATTTTTATACAGTGTAAAGAGCTCACATGCTAGCAAGTATTTTTCACAGTAGATCTTTTCACATTTTTAACCCAATAAAATGGTAACACGAGATGAAAGGTATGACGTGAAATATCTTGTAGATAGTGAACCAGAGACAACACGAGGAGGTAACAGACCATTAAAAATCCCACATTTCAATTAGAAGCAGATCTCCTTACACGTCTCAATATAGTGGCAAGCAACAGGACATTTTATCTTGTCCATGTACATCTATGTTTTTTAGCCTGATTTTAGTTAAAGAAGCAGTCAAGGTGACGTTTTTGTCCTGTGTACGCGGATTGATTGAAAGATGCATTATGAATGAAAGTGATTTGAATGGTTTCTGAAAAAGTGTGCTTAATTGTATTTAATGTGAACTTGTAGTATACTTCAAATTTTAAAAGGATATATAAAAAAAAAAACTAGACTTAAAAATAAAAATAAATCAAAAAAAAAAGTAGCGTACTCAAAAGAACAGCTACATTCCACTGAATGACGTTTTAAAGGTGTAAGAGGGAACTTTGAGCTGACAACAAAAAATTGATTCCACGCAAAAATGTGTTTCCCGGACTTGTAAGAAACCCCTACCAATTTTTAATAAGATATCACACATGTTTCTAAGGAAGAGCATTCTCTTGTCGGATTGTAAAAGAGAAGAAGTGGACCATACTTATTTTGATGTGTGAAATACAGAAGAGTAAGAAGATAAACGATCGTAAGTACTTGATGAATAAGTACCAGGTAGTGGGTTTATTCCAATATGTACTAATTCAAAGCATTTTTAGAGGTATTTTCAAATGTAGTTAAATGTAAGTGTCAATTAATTTTAACTCTAAAACTCGTATCCATTAACAATGTTAGATTACAAAAGGAAATATGTGCACTAACTGTGACATTGGTCACAGTTCCCAGATTAGTTTAAAATGATATAGAATGCGTAAAGTCGTCAGTGCACTTTTAGGTACAACTTTAGCCATATTAAATGAGAAAGATACGGAGATTATAACTGAAAATGTTGACACTTTGGTATGCACCGATCAGACGACAAAAACACAAAAGCACCTCTAGAAAGTCACTTGCCATTCAAGCGAAATTTAAAACGGTAATAGCTTTTAATAATACTCTAATTACAATTCAAAATGCACAAAGTAACGTATCTGAAATCATTACATTCAGTTTGTACTTGAAGGGGTTCACCCAAAAATTGAACACTTCTGTCCATTGTATAGTTCAAACCTGCAATGGGAAAAAATAAAAAGTAAAATTTGGCACTTATTACAGAAATAATTTATTTTGGTGAACTCTTGAAGTATATTATTTAATATATTATTTCCATAAAAAGTGCTAAATTGTATTTCTTTTTCACAAGAGTTAAAGGGATAGTTCACCTGAAAATAAAATCATTTACTTCCATAAAAGACAAGGATAAATTCTGACAACAGATCTTGTCATTGAATCTCTTGATCCAGTTCCCAACTAATCCGATTCTCAAGTTCAAATCACAGACCCAGTGATTTGTTTGCAGTGACAAGCACAGTCATCTGAACTTCTTTTTTTTGTGTTCCAGTGAGAGTGTGAGAAGAATGAACGGTTCGGAATTATATGAGGGTGAGTAAATTATGCCAAAAGTTTAATTTTAGGGTAAATTATACTTTAGTTATTTCCTAACTACTCCTAAGTCTTTGATTTGTGATCTGAGAGGACAAGGTTGGCGGTCATTATGGAATCAAGACTTCATAATTAGGAATATTAATTGGTTTTTAATGAAGATAATGCAATTGCCTTCCTTACAGGATCATAATTCTTTCCTCGCCGGCCCACATTGCTAACAACCTGAGCTGCCTCAATGTTGTCCCTCTCGGCTTTTAAATTATGCCACTACTTGGCAGTCTTTCAGACAAGTCTCCCTATTTTGCTTCCTTCATTTTAAAAGACCCCTTCATGCAATCAGTTTCTTCATGCTCATTTTCGACGTCCATCCCTTTTCTGGTGTGGCCCACTTGTCCGCTCTCAAGGCCGTGATGGTGCATTCAGTTAATCAGCGCTGTGTCTGGGCTGCTCGCTGGCTCTGAATACTGAGAGGATGGGGGCATGTGTCCCGTGTGCTGATATGAGCTCCAGTGTTCGAGAGATATGAAGCGAGAGAATGCCATATCTCAGCGTGCTGCGATGGCTATCAGATCTCCTCTTCGGTGTCGAGGTTTGTTTGAAGCTCTGCAGAGACCACAGTTGGCATCCTAAGGCGGATCTGGATTGATCTGGCTTTGTTTGGCTCGGTTTGAGAGGCAGGAAAGGGAATGAGGTCTGGCAGAGTAGCAGAGTCTGCCGATCTGATAGACTGTGAGGAAACTGATGAGATTTGCAAATTGAAAAATCAGGGACCAGGGGGAAGGACTGTAAACCCTTACCATGTTTTACGATCTTCCACATATTTGGAAACTTTTCAGGCAGCCTAGGCCATGGGTGTCCTGTCCAGCCCTGGTCCTGAAGGGCCACTGTCCTGCAAAGCTTAATTCTAACCCCAATTAAACACATGTGAACCAAAGTAATCAAGGTCTTCAGGGTTATTAAAATCTTCCAGGCAGGTATTTTGGGACAAATTGGAGCTAAACTCTGCAGGACGCTGGCCCTCCAGGATGAGGATTGGACACCCCTGGCCTAGACCAAGCTGTTACTAAAAACAACGTGCCTTAGGGTCTCAGATCTACCTCAGACCGATTGAGAAACTCAATTACAAAATGGATAGCTGTGGACTGCAGGCTAGTCAATGCTTTATGTTCAGTGATATGGAAAGTATATACAGACTTTTAAAGTCACTTTTTTGGCCATATGCTTTTTAGTTCTGTACTTGTCTCAGCAACTGACAACAATATTCAAGCACTGCAAAAGGTTTTGCCACAAACTGGCTTTTTTTTACTTTCACTTTTTAATTTGTGATTACTCTGTCCCTGCGTTTCAATGTTCATACTATCCATCCTAAATAGTATGTGACATTAAAATAAGTGTGTCCCAATGCATAGTATGTTGAAAAGAGTATGCCAGAAGTCCTAGGAGGGTCTACTATTTCAGGTAGAGTTTTGAAGTGTGGAACCGTGCACATTTTAATGGATAATATTGCCCACAATCCATTGCGCTTTGACGAATGATTCGGTTGAGAACTACAAACACGAATAAAAAGTGTTAAAAACTACAAACATGGCGGATGTGCGTGACCAATGGTTAAGTAGAGAGGTTTAGATAAAGGGGTTTGAGTTACTAATATTCAACATTTAACCTGCTAAAAAAACATTTATTTAATATTATCTGTGTTATATTTCATCTGCAACAAAAATGTGAACTTTTATAAAAATCCATTTGACCATTAACTTTTAAATGCATCATCATTCAAAAATTTGAGCAGAGTTCTCAGCATAAAGACCCACGCCTGGCACTTTTTCTCTCTCTCGATATGGTAGGAAGATAAATTAAATGAAATGTGGAGGATGTTAACTGTGACAAGATGATTGACAGGACAGTTTACAGTGACAGGATGCGTGTAATTATGCGACAGAGCAGATCGTTAAAGATGCAAATGTATGACGTGATAGTATGTCCCAGAGTACATACAAAAGAGTACATACTTTAAGGGCATAGTATAAGTTTGCACATTGGGAGCGGCGGTATCACGAGACTGCTTTTCACCTCGCCAAGAAATTTTGTCACATTTTAATATCGTGAGATCTCGTGGATTAATCAGCATATAATTTTAACCCTCTACCGCATGGTGTGGCCATATGGCAACATACGCTTTGTGTTCATTTCCTTGCCACTGTCTCTTTAAGAGGACATTCTTGTTTTTTTTTTTTGTTGGAAAGAGAAGACCTTAGTTTAGCCAATAATGTGCATTGATTAAGTCACATGACATGCAGTTATTTTTCTGTGGCGAGATTTCTGACGGACTGCCGTCTCTTGTCGGTAGTTGCTTAAAGCAAACCAAAACGTCAGTAACAAACAAAGACCAGTCCGTGTCACTTCTACAAAACAAACGGAAACATCACTGTTAAGATGACATATTCACCTCTCAAAAAATGATGGTCATATGATTGCGTAATGCTGAATTTTCATGAACTGCAATGTTTTTGGTTTTATGTCAATGTTTTATGATACATGATATACAGTATTAATTTTGCAGTTTAAATAATATTCATGAAAATTTTAATGTGAAAGTTGTTGGAAAGTATGTATAGGTGTCATTAAAGTACTGGTTAAAGCTTTATATTATAGCACCATTGAAATCAACACAAAACAACAACCTTTCTGAGGAAAAAAGATTAACTACAGGAAGCTTCACTTATTCTAAGTTGATCCACTATTTTGTGTTGCGTATGGCTAAGATCACAAAGTACCTTAAAATAAATATAATTTTAAATTTCTATAGGTCTATCATAATGCATGCGGTATCCCATCATATTTTTAAAATATTGACAGGCCTGCTTTAAAAAAAATAGGACTGATGAGAAGAAAGATCTTGGTCATTCTTTGTTGGGTTTTTGTTTAGTGAACAATATTTGGCCTGAATTTTCGGTTTTGGAGGAAATTGTTTTGGTCCACCGAAATCACTCAACAAAGTGGTGACACTTAAGCCCTATTCGCACGGAATTAGTATTATCTGGTGACCTCCAGTCATTTGTAATAATTGGGGAGGTTGTCTGTGATCTTAATCCCGAGCGAATCGGCCATGTCTGTAATTTGTAAAGTAAAAATTCCCCCGCAAATGACCTACCATATTTCGCCGAACACGAGGTCCTGTGATAATATTAGTCCCATGCGAATCGGCATCTCTGTGATTCAGCCAGCATTTGGCGGGTCACATATAATTTTTCAAAGGTTTTTGTTTGCTGTGCGCCTTTTTATCCATCTTTCGTGAAGAATGGAGCTGCGTTGGAGTGTTTTAATAGTATTTTGGGTGCTAGGTCATATCGATATCGCTATATACCATACAACTATACAATTTGCAGAAAGACGGACAAGTGACAACGTTTTGCAGGTTACACGGCGGTACACAATAAACTTATAAAGCCATAAAGCCTGAGATCTTATTTTACTCCTGGGAATGCTAACATGCCACACGCCGTATGAAAAATATAGTAGCTTCTTTTTAAATCATCCCCTGGACCCACGAGCAATCGGTTGTCCCATTATAGCCCTGCCGACACCGCCCGGGGTCACCCTATCTCAGGCCGCCATTGAAAAGTAGTAAATTCGAGGGAGTTAAAACACAAGGCTTCGCTTATCCCGTTCGAATGCAACACACGAAAGTCAGATGTGGGGGGGGGGGATAAGCTACATTAAACAGGTAAATGTGCCAGCAGTGTGGACACACTACATCATGACCAAAAATTAAATGTAAATTTTGTACGGCTGAAATAATGTTCTGAAAAACCTTACTACAACTAGTTTAATTTATCACCTGAGCCGAGCACACACCACAACCACCCCCATCCGCACATAGCAGATTTTTCCACCAAGTCGCAAATTAACCACAAATTGGGTCGGTACATGACAACAATGTATAAAAAAAGGAAAAGCTTTTTCTTTGCGGTTGTTTTTGAAACAGTTTATTGCGCCTTATGAGAACAAAGTTTGCTTGGACAAAAAATGCTGCAATATGCATGCCAGGCCAATAGTTGGCGATGGCACTTGTAAAGAAATGCAATAATGGTATTGTTTTAAAAAACCTGCACTTTGAAACCTCTTTGAGTTTTCAGGCCCCCAAAACGTTGTTGTTGTGTAAATGAATGTCCACTTGCATAAAAAGTTTTTAGTTAAATGGTGTTGTCTAAACAGCCACTTTTACAGCAGTACAGAAACAATTTCTAAATTTTTTTAATGAAACCTAATGTTAAATGAAAACTTAAGCTCAATTCAAACTTAATTTTGCCGTTTCGTTAAAAAACGTATGGTTTTGTAGCATAACTGGATTTCCTAGCAGTCTTGGGGAGTAACTAACAATAGCAATGCCACTAACTAGTAGTGAGAGAAGCTCAGCTGTTTTTACTAAGTAACAAGCTACTTTTTCCAATAAGTGATAACCTGAAGATTTTTGTTTTGACATATTGTATTGCAAAGCAGATTTACAGCCGTGCAAGAAATTTTGTTGCATTTTTGGAGCAATTTAGTTTTAAAAACTACAAACACTTTGTCTCGAAATTAGGATGTCTTCTAGTTATATTATTATTTTTATTTTTTTCTCTAAATGTTCCTGTTCCAGTTTAATACTGTCACACTAATAAAGCTACTTAGTTCAAGATGCCAATTTGTAGGCCACACCGGAAGTCTAATTGACCATAGCTTCCCTTGGGTATTTGCTAATGGCTTTTTATAAAGACAAAGTTTGCTATTTATGAATAAAAAAAGGTCTAGAGTGCCCACAGGGGTTTGAGTTTACATGCTTGACAAATTGGACAACAGTTAGCTACTCATTATGTAGCAACTTGTTACCAGCTTAAAGGCATAGCTGTTTTAAAATTCAATATAATTTATGTTCTAGAACAAAATTTGAAAGTCTCTTCAAGTAAAATTAAGCACAGAGCTTGTTTTACTCCAAAACCGCTGTTCCATAAATGCAAGAAATTCCTGAGGGAAACTATAGCTAAAAATGCTAATTAGCTAATTAAGTTGTAGGACTACAAACTGAACAGATGTATTAAAATCCTCACACTTTCATTACTGTTTGATATTTATATATTTTCAAAAACATTGTGCTTATACATAACTTTTAATTTTTGTTTGTATCTTGAAGTGTAGCTAAGATGAACTACTGGAAACTGTGTCACTCAACTTTCACTAGTGTTTTATGTGGTGAAAATGAATACTCTGGATAAAAAGTATATGGGTGTACTTCCTCCAGTGATTTTCTCTTCTTCTGCACATGCAGTCCATCATCTGAATGGATCGGTATTCAAATGAGCCTAGCTTATCATTTTGAAAGACCTTTTCATTATGGCCATAATTGCCATTTCAAATATATGGCTGGAGTAAAATCAACCCCTCCTTTTAGAGATGGCACCTAAAATATACATATCAAATGTCTCATTTTTATTATTCATAATCCAGCTAGTGCTGTTGGGTTTCTCCTGACATGCGTACACTCTTACTGCCCTCTACTGATTAATACCTGTCATACAATATTTATGGCTGTTCCTCAAAGACTTATTTCTGGGAAGACTGCATCTAATTTGGGTCAAAATAGTCTCAAAATGAAAATGCTGACAAAATATGATTCACAAATGCGAAATGACATTAATAAATGCCTATTTGTGTATTGCTTTGGTGTTTTCTGACAGGTTTTTTGACAACTTGAATGGCGATATTTAATATCTCTTTTTCAGGTTAAGACACTGCAGCTGCTTATTTATTCAGACACTATAAAACACAATGGTCCTCCTGCACTATTTAGAGTGTAAATGAAAGCTCTTTAGTCTGTTAGTCCGTTATGGTTGTTGAACCGCAGATATGTCAGTGACAGACGCAGGAGGTTAAGTGTGTCACGGATCATTGAACAAACAATATTGAAGTGGCTGAAGTTCAAGGCAAACTGAGAGTGAATTAAAATGAGTTATAAAAACACTGTGCTGTCAAAGATCCAAAATACATCAGCTTTTATGAGTGTCCTCTCCTCTAGCTGAAACACTAATGCCATCAAGGCTGATGCTAAAAAAACATCAGCACATTACTGCGGCTTCCAGGTCTGGATGACCAAAGTGGCTTTTATGGGCCTGCCAGACCTGAATCTGTTCACTCTTGCAGTGCCATTACAAGTCATTTCCACAGATTTACCTTCCCTTTGGTGCTGTTACAATAGATCTGGTCTTTCTTGTAAGGCAAAATCATAAATATCTTTCACAGAGAAGGCAATATTTGAATGCTTTTTAATGAGGTTGGTGAAGCAATTTCATCCAGGTTATTGACTGTAAATATACTAGCTTTCAGTACTAAAACGCTTTGCTGATAGTAGCTTCATGTGAATTAAAATGTGAATGTTTTTGTTAATATTGTTGTGTATCTTTGTCATTTTAATACTAAATAAATTAGCAACATGCTTACATCATTGTTAGGTTAGGAACATGCTAACATTATGCCTTTAAAATCACATTTGAACCAAGTCTGTGTGTTTTGCGTTGTGCTTTGGATGCTAACATCTATCTTTAACATGTAAAGTAAATTGAAATCGTTCATGTGCACTTTGCTTAACATAGCATCAAACTCTAACATCTAAACGTCTAATGTCAAACTTTACCGATCGTATTATAGGCTTAGCAACATGCTAACATCAGCCTTTTACATTCAACACTTTTGAGTTGAATCTGTGCATTTTGTTGTTTGCTTAGCAACATGTTAAAGGGGTCATATTATGCCATTTTATAAAGTCGTGATTTAGTTTGTGGAGTGTACTAGAATAGGTTTTCATGTTTGATTCTTCCAAAAATGCATTATTTTTCACATATTTTACAATATTGCAGCACCTCTCTTCCCAGTATGTCTCAAACACTCTGTTTAGTTCCTGTTTTGATGAAGCTCCTCCTTCTTAATTATGAAATGTGCTCTGATTGATTAGCTGGTTCAGTGCATTGTGATTGGCGAACCACTTAGAGTGTGTTCCAGAAAAGTCACACCCCTTACCATAATCGCAACATGGTGACAACACGCTACTAAACCAGCTCTTATTCTTCATCTTCTCTAGTGCAGCTCAATCAGACTCCGCCCATGGTTGGGAATTATTTAAATGAGTGGGAACTTGGGACCCAAATTATCTGGAAGAAGCCACTGTGTTTTCTGTTGAAGAGAAAATCTTCCTTTGGAGCTGACTTTGAGCTTTGTAACCTTGCAGATATGTTTAATGCTCAAACAGCAAAATTACACTAACTAAAATTGAAAAAAAGTGAAAAAGCATATAATAGGACCCTTTTAAAAATCAAACTTTATTGAATGTACTTTTTAATTGAGTTTTCTGTGTATTTTGCATTGTTAACTTAGCAACATGAATGCCACCCTGCTGAAAGATTTTCCAGTGGAATTGAGCTACTTGTAAACTGTTGCTGTTTTTTTCCCCCCACAGTTTAAATGTTTGACAATTAGCATAAATTGTAATCAACTGTAATGCGTTTATTGAAATACTTTAGGTTTGCCAGTGATAAAACTGTGCTAGATTATGAGTTGGGGTTAGGCTCCTTGAAAACAGATGATATATGATTACCACCGGTGATTTTCAAGTTGAAATTGTGTATAACTCATAACAGTGACTGTAAAATAAGTATTTTAGGTATAGGAGTGGCATATGTTGAGTTTTGATATTTGGATAGGGTTACTGGGCTTGTTTTGGAATATTTTTGGTTGACCTTTGGACAGAGTAGTGTGTATTGGCCCATGTTCCATCAAGATTTAGTGATTTTAACATGAAACCAATAAAAGACAATCAAATTATCAGTAGAGACCCACAGGGGCCATTAAAAACACTTTTGAGTCTTCTATGAACTTCCTGTAAGATGGTCTATGATGTGGCCTGTGCTCCCTATGTAGAGTTTTGTGTTAGCATGTACCTGCCTATGTAAACAGCTCATTAGATTTTAGAACAAAGACCTAAACAGCAACTTATTCTGGCCAACTCTAATGAAAATGCAAGCAGTGTCGCCAGTTTTGTATTTTAGCATCCACACTAGGTTTCCTAGCTAGCAAACGTCCTGTGGTGCCTTTGGAGTAAGTTGAATTACAAACCTTGCAAAGTTTGGGAAATCTAGTAATAAGTTCTCATTGTTGCAAACTACAGATTAAACAGACATTGTTCTACTAAAACCTGTGCACAATGACTCACAGACCAATCAGATTAGCCTTTTTGAGAAAGCCCTTGCCACTTTTGTCTGCACTGCACATCAGGTGGTCCGTGAACGGTCCTTGGGCGACTTGCCAAGCCGGGTCTGAAGTCTAGACTACAATAGATCAGAAACTTTTCGTTCAGTTTTTCCCTGTTGCCGGAAAGGTGGCACAAAATATAAAACAATTCCACCTTGAGCGTGTGGCCATGTGATGTGCGAAGCTCAACACAGCAAAGGTTTTTGTCTCTGTGAAAGCGATATGCTTGAGTCCCGGTGGATGGGAGCAATCAGGATGTTGCAGGAACAAGGGAGTGCTCCAGAGAGGAGCTGATCAAAGCAGCTTCTCTTTCCCTGCTGCCGTCTTGTTGACTCGTGATGACACAAGCACAGACTGATGAATATTTGATCCCATCCGGGGTTGCACTTGACACAACTAGCGCAAACCCAAAGAGCAGCAGCACAACAATTTGGAACAGTGTGTGAAAATATCTGCTTGCGTCTGGCGCCCACCATATTATTTTTTTCTTTGTTAAAGGAGGACACGGTGAGGGAAAGTGGGGGAATAGGAAAATGTCCTATTTGTTTATTGATGCCGTCTGCACCATTTTCAGATTTTACAAAGGGATATAGCTCTGTTTTAGAGCCACAATGTTGTGTGCTAACAATGCGGCCTTATTCCTTAAAAAAATCAGAATTAAATGGGGTTTTTTTTCTCTTTTTTTTTTCTTTGCAGTGTGGTGCATATGTTATGAAAAAAAGAGCTTTGGTACTTGTGTGTGGGTGATACAATTTTGAATCCAGATCATGTTTTATCTTACCGAGCCCCGCACATAACATGCAGAAGAAGAAAAAAACAAAAAACAAAACAAGATATTGTGGACCTGAATTAAGAATTAGCACCCACGACTCCCTAGTTTTAGCTAAATTATAGCCTTGTTGTACACTGTAAAAAATAAATAGTTGAAAAAACGTAACATTTTAAGGAAACTTGATGCAGTAAGACTTTTGAGTTCTCTCAGCAATAGTTTTTTAGTTCTGCTCAGTAAAGATGCTTTGTTTAGTCAATGTAAATTTGTTTGTTCATGCAATGCTGATTGTCTTATTTTGCTAATAGAATAAATTATTGTCACAGCAACTGAAAAAACAATTACTGTAGTTGGGGTAATTTATTTTTTCTGTTGCCTAGATGAATTTTTTTTTTGTAAAAAGTCATCACATTATCAAATTTATGTTTGTTTACAAATGACAAATGTTAATGGACAACCTAGTCAAATAAGTAGACAACATTGTCTTTGCTTGTAAAACAACTTATATGAGTGTTTGAGCATACTCTAGGCCTCAAAACTAGACACACTAACCTCAAGAATGGTGACAACCAACAAATGTTAAAAAGATGAGCTCTTTACATCACAGTGCAACACATAGTCGAAGATGGCGCCGACGCTGATGGCTGCCTCCGTGGCGTGCTCCGCAGTTGTTTTTATGTTTTTGTTAGTTTGTCCTGTCTTTAGTTATATCCCTGCAATCAGTTTCACCAGAGACGAATTGCTGGACATTAGGAAGTACACACCACCGGATATTTCACCGGTTTTCGATTATTCTGATGTTTTGCTGGACATTGTTGTCGGGGGAGCTGCTGCGCTGATCAAGCGCTTCAGTACGCGCAGACGGGAGAAGCGAGCCGGCGCGCTCGTGAAGCTCAGACAGCGCGGATTCAGAACGCCGTTGCCAAGCATCCATCTGGCAAATCTCCGCTCTCTACCCAACAAAACGGATAAACTTCTTCTGCTTCCTGTGGCTCTAACGTCTGTGGTCATGAAGTCTTTTGAAAAACTGGTGCTGGCCCACCTGAAGGACATCACTGGACCATTGCTGGATCCTCTTCAGTTTGCCTACAGAGCAAACAGGTCTGTGGATGATGCAGTTAATATGGGACTGCACTTCATCCTGCAGCATCTGGATAAATCAGGGAATTATGTGAGGATCCTGTTCGTGGACTTCAGCTCGGCCTTTAACACTATCATCCCAAACCTCCTCCTGCCCAAACTATCTCAGCTCTCCGTGCCCACCTCCGTCTGTCAGTGGATCAACAGCTTCCTGACAGACAGGCAGCAGCTAGTGAGGCTGAGAAAATACACATCCAGCACCCGTATAATCAGCACTGGATCTCCTCAGGGTTGTGTTCTCTCTCCACTGCTCTTCTCCCTCTACACCAACGACTGCATGTCTAAAGACCCCTCTGTCAAGCTCCTGAAGTTTGCAAACGAAACCACACGGCCTCATTCAGGATGGTGACGAGTCCGCTTACAGACAGGAGGTCAAGCAGCTGGCTGTCTGGTGCAGTCTCAACAACTTGGAGCTCAACACGCTCAAAACTGTGGAGATGACCATGGACTTCAGGAGAAACCCCCTGCACTCCCCCCACTCACCATCATGGACAGCACTGTGACTGCAGTGGAGTCATTCAGGTTCCTGGGCACCACAATCTCTCAGGACCTGAAGTGGGACACTCACATAAAAATAGTTAAAAAGGCCCAGCAGAGGTTGTAATTCCTTCAACTAGCTGATGAAGTTCAACCTGCCACAGGAGATGCTGAAACAGTTCTACTCCGCCATCACTGAATCCATCCTCTGCACTTCAATAACAGTCTGGTTCAGCTCAGCTACAAAATCTGACCTCAGAAGACTACAGAGGGTAGTCCGGACTGCTGAGCGAATCATTGGTACAACCCTCCCGTCTCTCCAAGAACTGTACTTATGCCAGAGTGAGCAAAAAGGGATGGCAAATCATCATTATATGGACCCCTCACATCCAGCACACTCCCTCGTTGAACTGTTGCCATCTGGTCGACACTACAGAGCAATGAGCACCAGAACGTCCAGACACAGGAACAGTTTCTTCCCTCAGGCAATCCATCTGATGAAAACTTGACAATAACTGTGGAACACACACTATTTATTCACTAATACACTTATTTATCTAATACACATACACAGTCTACATTTCAATTTGCACATAAAATACCTATAAAACTGTCTATTGTTATATACCTGCACATACAACTGTCAATTTATATATTTTTATTCCTTACTTGTTCTATTTTTTATTATCTGTGTTTTTGTTCTGTCACTGTCTTTCTGTTACACTGTGGAAGCTTCTGTAACAAAAAAAAATTCCTCGTATGTGTAAACATACCAGGCAATAAAGCTCATTCTGATTCTGAATTCTGATAACTAACAGTAATGATAAAACAACAACAAAAAAACTGTTTGACTAGTTGAGGCAACATTTGGGGTAATTTTGTTGGTCTGACAAGGGTTTTTTACGTAGTTTCAAGAAAATATATTTTTTTTAGTATTGGAGACTCAAAAGATTTCGTAAACTGGAAAATGCGCAGTTGCATCTTTTACAGTGTACTAATTTGTTTCCTGGTTTTAGTGAATTAAATCATATAACTAAAGTAAAATTAGAGAATGAATTTGTACAGCATGGCCACAATGTGACTAAGCAAGGGAACGAATCAGTACAACATGGCCACTAATTACTAAACCAATGGGATGAAGTTTTACAACATGTCCAGGATTTACTAAAACAAGGAAACTAATCAGTACAATGTGACCATGATTTACTAAAATGTTGGAACAAATCAGTACAACTTGGCCACAGTTTACTAAAAACAAGGGTATGAATCAGTACCATGTGACTATGATTTACAAAAACAAGGGAACGAATCAGTACAATGTGACTACAATTTACAAAAACGAGGGAATGAATCAGTACAACATTGCCACGATTTACTAAAACGAGGGAGCAAAACAGTACAACGTAACTATGATTTACTAAAAAGAGGGAATGAATCAGTACAACGTGTCCACAATTTACTAAAACGAGGAAACTAATAAGTACAATGTGACCATGATTTACTAAAATGTTGGAACAAATCAGTACAATGTGACTACGATTTACAAAAATGAGAGAACAAATCAATACAACATGGCCACGATTTACTAAAATGAGGGAATGAATCAGTACAATGTGTCCATGATTTACTAAAATGAGGGAATGAATCAGTACAACGTGACTACAACTTACTAAAAGGAGAGAACGAATCAATACAATCTGACTACGATTTACAAAAGATGGGAATGGGGGGGGGAAAATCAGTAAAGTGTGCCAGATTTACGTAAAAGGAGGGAATTAATCAGTACAATGTGATTACAATTTACAAAAATGAGGGAACGAATCAGTACAACATTGCCACTATTTACTAAAACGAGGGAGCAAATCAGTACAATGTGACTATGATTTACTAAAACGAGGGAATTAATCAGTACAATGTGACCATGATTTACTAAAATGAGGGAATGAATCAGTACAATGTGTCCATGATTTACTAAAATGAGGGAATGAATCAGTACAATGTGTCCATGATTTACTAAAACGAGGGAATGAATCAGTACAACATTACCACGATTTACTAAAACGAGGGAATGAATCAGTACAATGTGTCCATTATTTACTAAAACGAGGGAGCGAATCAATACAATGTGACTACGATTTACAAAAACGAGGGAATAAATCAGTAAAGTGTGACCACTATTTACTAAAACGAGGTAACGAATCAGATACCCTGAACAGCATACATTTTCAACATTTTATGTGCATCAAGGTGTATTCATACAGCATTTCTTTATATAATATCCCAAAATTTGTGCATAATAATACATGGATGGAAAGCTGGCTGCTGCGATCATATATTAGTATAACCATTTGCCAGTGATTTGCACAGTACAGAAATTTTTACAGCACATCCATTTATAGTATAAAGACAGTAGCCTTTCAACGGACCTCTATCACTTTCAAATATTAGAGCTCATTTCAGTTTCTCAGCAATCTCCTCTCAGCAGTGCGGAGTTATTGCCTCTAGTGCTCTATATCCTCAGGGTGGATAAGATAAATTTAATTCCTCCATACTGTTCCCATGAGGAAGCTTTCGGCTCCAGCCAGAGGAAGACTAATAAAGCACGGGTATGAGAGTTCAGAGGTAATGTCTGCTAGAATGGACAGAGTTGTTAAAAAGCAAGTACAAATGCGTTCTTGAGCTGTAAGTATGAGCAACAGTGATAGTGATATTCACTTTAGCACCACTAATGATCTGACCACGTTGATCTGATTTTACAAATCAAAGTTATTATTTGCAATCATTTATTTGACAAAAATAGTCAGAAATGACTTATGCAAATAAGCGTCTACAATAAAGAAAATGACAAATCTAGTTTGAAAAAATGCGACAAGTTGTTAAAAATACAGTGTTTGTGTTCATGTTCGTTTTGTTAATTTAGAAAAAAAACTTGTATTGAATTTTCAAGAACATTTTCATGTGGCGTAATCATGACGTAAAATGTAATAAAATGTTTCCTTAAACATAGAATACATGTGATTACACACATATTAATCATATTATCCCAATGCATAATAAAAAATTGGGGGGGGGGGGGATTCTATGTAAAAAGCATTTTGTTATTTATTTATTTAATATGATAAATTAAGTCAAATATCAATGTTTTGGGAAAGTCATACCACATGACTGTTCATGAATGTTTTAATTCGCTTTATATTTTGCTGTGAAAGAGGTTTCAGGATTTTTGTTTTTTTGATGAATTGTTTTATAAATTGCTTATGAAACATTTATTATTTTATCAGTGTTGAAATCAGTTGTGCTGCTCAATATTTTTGTGAAATGTGATACTTTTGCTCAAGATTTAAACCATTAAAACATTGGACTTTAAAAACTTTACAAAGCTTAACAAAACTTTTAAATAAAAACAAAACCAACGAACTACAAAAAAAGAATTTCAAATTATTAATATATATATATATATATATATATATATATAAAATACACACACATCTGGCTTTTTTTTTTAATGTTCACCATAGAAGAGGACATATCAAGACAGTAAATAGCTGAATTTCATTTTTAATGAGTTTATGAATCACTTTCATCAGTGCCTTACACTGACCTGCACTGAATCATACTCTGTCTGTCGACTCTTGCAGGACATTTGTCTGTTTGAGGACTTTCATGATCTGCTTGCTTCAGTTTTCTAGACTTCAGTACAACAAGGTTAAAATCTGGACTTAACTTGGCTTTTCCACAATTTCAACGTTGACTTAAGGCTCAGCCATCGTAACAAATGGTTCGAGTCAAGTGGCACCGACTTGAGGCCAAAAAAATTAATAAAAATCGAACTCAAAATGAGCTTCTTTTGGGCACTAAATCCCAAAGATTTACAATAAAAGAGGAACCCTTTGACTTTGACCAGCACGCAGCCACTCATATTACCCTCAGAAACCCAGTTTTCTATAGTGCTAACGACGGATCACCCCGGGTGCCCCCCTCCGCCCTTTTTGACACTGATACTCTGTTATTACAATCCAAACAGAACAGGTTGAGGCGGACAGAGTGAGAGAGAGTGTGTTAGTGATGAACGCATGCAGTAATGCTATAATTCACAAACACGTCCACCCTGTGGCTTCTATCTTTGACTGAGAGCTGAATTAATAGTTATGTCATCTAATTTTCCATGCACATAATAGCTCTCTGAAGATCACACAGACACACACACACACGTGCCACTTCCCGCTGCTTCAGGAGTCCTGAGGCTGTGAAATGAATCTGTGCTGTATCACGGTCATTATTGGCTGTGTATGAAGTCTCTGTATCACACTGACAATTTGATGTCTTTTAAATATCTCACACTACAGCTTTACCACTGGAAATCCTTCTGGATATGATGCATGGACTTTCTGCTTAATACAAACCTCTTTTCTTCCCATTTAATCACTGACACCTCCCTGAGACAAAATTGGGAATGAGGTGCAGAAGTATAGAGGCACTTTCTTCAGCCGGAGGCTTATTGATTTTACTTGTTCACTTTTTTTTTTTTTTTAACAAATAAGCACGCTCAGCCCAGGTGACAAAAAGTAATGCAATGAATTAATGTCCATAAAAAGTAACTAAGTAATGCGATTAGTTACTGCTTATGGAGTAACTGTCACGAATCGGGCCTCTGTGGCTCTCTCCGACGGCCTCCGGAGGGCACCCTCTCCCGAGTACTAACGTTCATGGACTACATTTCCCAGACACCCCGTACCTGGGGCATTTGGGGGGATTCCGGCACAGTGGTTCCCTTTTAGAGTCCCGATGTAGCAGCTCCCAGACTCTCTATGGTCTCGCGAAGTAGTCGTATTGCCACGGCACATTTTGAGCGTTATCAAGATTTGGGATTTTCTTATTGGGTATGACTCTTTCGGGATATGTTCTTACTAGTTGTGATATAGGCCAACGCGCCCCCGAACCATTGCTTTGCCCATCTCCGTTTATTCCCGGGGATTGTACCCCTGCTGGACGTGACGCTGTTGTGACCTGAATACTGGGCTGTTTACTATGCACTTTATTATAATAAAAGGCGGCAAATGGATCCGCACTGATCTCGACTTACAGGGGCCTACTAGTAACACTATTGAGTATCACTATTGTAATGCTATGCGGTGAAAAGTAACATTTCACCCATTAAAATTCCATAATTACAATTTAAAAAGGTATATATTTGGCAGCAGGAAGATACTTCTAACAATAGAGTGTGCAGCTCATTACGCCAGTCTTAGGGTCACATGATCCATTTAGAAATCATTCGAATACGTGATTTAGTGAGCAAGAAAATTTTCTGATTATTATCAATGTTGAAAAAAGCTGAGGTGTAAAAAAATGACTTTTTTCAGGAATCTTTAACTAATAGAAAGTTCAAAAGAATTTGAAATAGTCCAACAGCATTTATTTCAAATGTTGGTTGCATTATATTTAGAAATGGCAAATTCCTTAACGGTACCTTAAAAATAGTTGTTTAATCAATTTAATGAATCCCTGAATGCCAGCGGAACTTAAAAGTATTAATTTCTTAAGTTCTAAAACACTTTTGAAGTAGTGGTAGTAAACTAATAAAATGACAATTAAATAAGGTAAGGTTAAAAAAGTAAAAATAAATTATATTTCCACACCACACACCACACACATTCAAAAACCCTTTCTATCTGGTGGTGGGTCTTATTGGTTGTTGTTTGTTGTTTATATTTTCTTAATTATAACATTTTGTATCATTATTAGTTTAGTGTACATATATTTTTTTTTATAAGTTTTATAAAGTTTGTCGCTCACTAGGTAAAAAAATGTAGATTCAGAGCATAGTCTGTCATCCTAATATTAGCTTGTTGTCCCGACATGAATACAGCATGTTAAATGATCCGACACGAGTTGTCTCAATAAGTGGCTCTCTCTAGGGTAGCAGGATTCTCAAAAGTCGGGGGGGGGGGGGGAATCTCTGGTCGATATGGACCCAGAGGAATCAGTCTGGACCGCCTTCAATGTGTATTTCAAGAGACACTAATTTACTACTTGCTAAACGCCAATGTTATAACTGGTAATCATTTGTTTTAGTTTTTTGTATTTAGTTTTTGGTTATAGGAGTATTTTTGGAGAGGTCCTGAAAATGACTACATGCGAAGGAGATTGAAAACTTTCCTTCATGACAGTTGGTGTCATGACATCCACTGTGAGCGTTTGACATAAACTTCGGTGCGACATTTCACTTAATAGAGTTAATTTTTTTATTTTATTATTTTTTGTTAGCACTTAGATTATGGCCATTTGATCCACTTATAGCAGTGTCCGTGTTTACCATACCTTGAGTTTTGTGGCGGCACAGGTCACATATCCAAAAAAATGACCGCCACAAATACGATTTTCCAAAAAGGATTCACTTCGTTGAATAACGGGAGCAGAAGTGCAAGTTTCAAAATCTAAAAAGTGTTTGATATTAAAAGAAGGCCGGACCGTCTCAGAAAAAGCTTTGAGCCATTTAATTTCGGTCCTCTCCGAGTGTGGGAGCGCAGTGCTTATTAGATTACAGCCGTTACCGTGGAAGATTATAAGGGGGGGAAACCGCTATGGATCTCTGCTCCCAACAGCACCTCCTGCTGGCAGAGAATCAATTTGAATTTGCAAGGTCAGTGGGAAACACTGGTGTTCTGTCACCAAAAAATAACAAGAGCAGCTTCCGAACTGTTTGAGAAAGGTGCTTGCGCCATGTATTATATAGGGCTGCCTTTGGGTTTTGCCAAGTGTCCGATTCGATCGATTTAGACAAGCTTGCGATTGATACCTACGATTTTCAATATCGATATTTTGGATTCTATACCTCAGGTTACAGACCATACCAACAATTTCTCAAGGAAAAAAAATCTCGTCAATCTAATGATGTTTCAAAAATTTAATCATGAGAGGCAGTCTGGTTCCGACATTTATGATACTACTGAAGGTGTAAATTGCCGATGATTTGTTTACAAAGTACACTTAATGATGTGATTCAGTTTTTAAAATAAATTTACAGCTTACAATTACCATAATAATATTTATTCAATTCGATTTTTTTTAATATAAACAATGGCAGCTGTCAATTAAAAACTTTGGATTTATTCTAAACCTACATAAACATTCGGAAACAACAGTAAAAAATGTTTAATGAAATGTAAATGGTGGACTATTTAGCAAAAGGCCCCTCTCGACAGGTTTTTGTCTATCGACAATGAGTTGACTATGGTCAATGAATATGTTTTTACTAAGGGTAAAATCCGTGACGTAAGTGGACATGGAGTACAAAAGCCTATTGATGTCTTGTGCGACCTACACTAAAACATTGATTGAGAGATTACATGAGACAGAATATGGATTGTGAAGTTGTACTCTTTATTTTAACTTGCCTTTGGATGTTTAGTCATGTTTATTCTGTGCTGAAACTGGTATTAATGTGGAGGAGATGATCAGTTCACGTGGGCCTGTTGAACTGAGGCACTACAGCGATCCGTCACTTCACATTAAACAGTGCCAAAATGGCATTTATTGTTTGAATACTGCAATACAATGGACAAAATTTGAAATCTGAGACTTTGTTTCAGATGAAATGTACCAAAGCACAATGCTTATTGCCATATATTGAATGGGAGGTGCCCTTCAATGTTCCATCCATTAAATGAAAACAGGCTAGACTAATCGATTCTTGGGATTTAAGAATCGATATCGTTTCATAAAAATGAGAATCGATTAAAATCGAGATATCGATATTTTTTACCCAGCCCTAATTATTACTATGAATTAGGCTACTACTACTATTACTACTACTACTACTATGGCCATCTTGTGCCCTGCAATAATCATTTACTCAAACTTGCTTTTATGCGATAAAGGGGGTAAAAAATCAGCCAAACATATCGGCCAAAAAAAAAAACCAGCATCGTATATCGGCCATCAGCTGCCCTGATTTCTAAATATCGGCATCAGCCAGAGAAAACCCCTTATCGGTTGACCTCTATTGCTGACACTTAAATTAATTGGTTTGCCACTTGGCACGTGTTAGTAATGGATTTGAGCAAAGGGCTCTTTTATTTTTTCAAAAAATTAATGTTTATTTGTTATGCATTTATGTATGTTTATTAAAAACAGGTTTTGTAATAACCAGTTGTTCCAGTCCGGACCTTTGACACTGATGAAAATTTGATTTGGACCTTTGAATGTAGATTTTGAGAACCCCTGCTCTAGAGCTTTATTGATACACTCATACTGTGTTACTGCACACCTGAATCAGGAGTCCTAGTTGCTATCTGCTACTCTCAGCTTTATGGTGATGTGTTTTAGCCACAGGGAAACGAGAAGATTTACATGCGATAGAAAACATGCTGACGTACGGTAGCATGTTATTATGCGTTTTACAGTATGCACATTTGGATGCCTGTGATATTCAAAATTAGCATTGAAATTAGAATCACTTAAGTAAAGATTTCCTGAACTAAACTATGTGACCATTTTCTAGTCTCTTTCTGCCCCTACAATGAATAAGTCCTCTAACTTTCAGTTCTAACTGAAGTGAAGTGAATGCTGTGCGAATGGCTCTTCTCCCTAGAGTCAAGCTTAAAGCTGCTTCTCAAACCACTTACTTCTGAATCACATTTGGACTATTGATGAAATTAAAGTCATCGCATCAGAGACTACAGCTGAGCTCGCGGCATAAAAGCCACAGTCTACCCATGATCCTCTTGTTTCATGTGATAAAGAGACTGACGCTGCATGTTAAAGTGCTGACACAGTAACTTGTAATGATTCTTGGCTTCTCTGGGAATAATTGTTTCTGCACAGGAAACTACAAGATCCTGATTCAGGAAAAAATAACAGGCCTATTGTATTTAAAACAGTATATTATTGTAATATTTCAATCTAAACGTTGGTACTTGTGATCCAATAATAATAATAATAATAATAATATAAAATTAAAAAAATATCTATATCATTTAAATATTAAGTTATGAGTATTATTATATTATTCACTATACGTATATATGTATTATTTTATATTTCTAGGTTATAATCTGTAAATTTAATAATTATTGTATTACTAAAAGAAATGTGATGCATATATTTACACTAATTAATAATAATAATAATTATTATATTACTTGAGTAATTTTTATTACATATTTATTATATACATAATTCTAAGATTATATAATTAATATATCTTTAATATAATACTTTTGGGATTTATAATACACACACACACACACACACGGGTAATAGATAAAAGATATAAATAAAAATATGTTATCATCTATAGGTAATTATCATCATCATTATCATCATTATTAATGGATAACAAGAATTAAGTGGTTTGGAGTTTGAAATGCATGTCTTTTGTATAGTATACATCATCCACCGTTGTTAGTTCGTATAAGGGTTGTGTGGGTGATTCATTAAACTGCCGAGGTGGTTTCTCTTGGGTGCTTGTACTTAGATTAGATTGTTCACAGGAATCGGTACAGTTTTACCATTTCATAACCACATAAATCCCCTCATGTGTCTGAATAGCACAGCACGGTTTCTGCAGGGAGACTGCAAAATGATATAGCCTCTAAAATACAGTCTGTACATCTACACATATCAGACAACTGTCAGTCATGGTAGATGAAATGTGTCTTTCTCTGAATGACTGTCTGAGTTTCAGGAAACTTACAAGACTTGCATTAATGTAATGTGACGGGGCCAGTTTTGTCCACGCCACTTTTTGAAATGAGCAGGTGTGTATCACAGGAAAAATTCTTAATTTGTTTACGTTATAATGAGTGGTTATAATTAGTTTGTATTGTGTGTGTGTGTGAGCCTCTCACATCGTACGTACAGAGGTGCTAAAGTTTAACAAAAGGTAAAAGTAGATACGAAACAAAATTACTTATTCCAACTATACTGTAAGGCACAATTCCAATACCACTGAAGTAAAAGTCTCAGCGGCATTTACACGACACCCATTTTCAAACTAAAATGGCAAAAGTTTTATGCGTCTTGGTACGTTCAATGAAGATGGACAATGGCGATTGGAGGCCTGAAAACCCATAACTTTTGAAAAACGGGTTCAAAGTGCAAGTTTTGATAAAGATACTATTACCATCTCTGTGTAAACACACAAAAACCGGATTATGAAAAGGTCGACATCATGCAGATTAGTGTTTCATTTTATAGTTGATGTAGTATTACTTTAAAAAGTGACATCGCCAACTATGGCCATGATAATGCCGCATTTTCAGCCGTTTCGCGCTGATCACGGTGAACAGGGATAGTTTTGACATGTTGTGGCTGTACGCAATTTTTTCAAACAACGCAGCAGAAAAAAAAGATATGTTTTTCGACATCGTGTCGGGTTAAAAGTACCCAGGAAATAAATTAGTTTTAAACTTTTCAATAGAAATAGTTCTTTAAAGTTGTATACTAATTAACATATTATGTTTTTACGTATTTGATCAAATAAATCGCGCCCGGTGAAGCAGAAGCGCTTAATTAAAAACATTTTTTAAAACTTCCAAACCTTTGACAAGTACTATTTGTAAAACGGTTTAATTCGCATTTAAAATATATATCTGAAAACAATAATAAATTAATAAATTAAATTAACAACACTAGTTCTTCATAATGCATGATTTTAAAGTCTATAATAATGTAATGATATAGACACATCTCTATCAAAATCTTTGGGTTATATTTCTGCCTTTCTGGAAATTTAAAAAAAAATGTTTTATATATGACAATATTGTATGAGGCACACAAACAAACACACACACACACACACTCACAAAACTCAATAAAAGACCCTAAAACATCACCATATAGTTCAGTTTAGCAAAAAGCCACCACAAATAATTTTTAGAATAAAGTGTATCAATATCACAAGCTTTCATAAATACTATCTTCATTCTGCTAATTCTGTTTATTTGCATATTTGCTCAAATGAACTCATTTTTCATCAGCCCTGATGCAACGCTGGTCCAAAAATCTATCAGACGTTTGCAGACGAGCCTCTATTTTTGTGTGTAGGTGCTAAAGAGGAGTCAGAAACCCCAAACCTACACTTGTGTAAACCCCTTATCTTCAAGTTTATTCAGGAAGACAGCAGTTTGAGGGCAGAGAGAAAAAAGGGAGAAAAAACTAGGGCATCAAAAGTCCCGAAGGCTTTGAGCATACATTTTGCATTTATTAATCACAGTGAGCGTCCCGAGGAGAGAGAGAGAGATGGAGCTATGGTGACTTCGCATAAAATTACGGTTAATAACGACTAATGATTACTGCTCAGATGAGTAATTTAAAGAGACAAAGGTCGAAACTTCTCGCAGTATCGTCACGCATCCCACTCAAGGATATAGGGTTGTTTTTATCCCAGATCTTTGATTTTGACTTTGATTGACAGCAAAAAGTACCTCGTTGGCTCACCAATGAGAGACGTAGCTGGGAAGGCGTACTAGATACGGAGCAAAGCAGCAATCAGGGAATATTTGCCGAGCCGAAGGAAAGGAGAAGGACTATGCTCTTCTTACAGGCTATCCTGAGGAAAAGGATACTCAAAGGTACTCAGATTCTTTTGAAAGTGTTAATTGCGATCAAAGACTTTCTTTCATCACCATCTAATGTTCGATACAGGCATTGCATGGTGACTGAACAGTAGTAGCCTTCTCAAAATAATGCAGTTTAAGCCGTGAAGTTGATGGTTTTGGTCATCTTAATACTTTTATGGATAGGTCTTCAAGTGCATGTCCGTTCCGCCTGCTTGTGTTTGTTGTAAATGTGATTACGAATTTATGATAATACAATCTGGCAACCGCAAATAAGGCATATCCCTCTCATGGAGGGCTGTGATTTCTCTGGATTTGGATGGACATTGGAGGCATCTTGGATTTTGATATTTTGAGATGAGTGTGACGAAACCAGCTAATAAAATCCTGTAGTCACGAGCTATGCCACTCTCATTCATAGGTATATATATGAAATATAGGAGATTAATATATAATAATATAGATAGTATATATTATTTGTATGATTGTTTAGATTGTATTTGTCTTGGAGAATGTGCGTTCATTTGTTTGTTTGGTCTTTGTGGGAAGGTTTGTTTTTCTTCTTAGTCACTCAGCCCAGATTTGTGTTTATTGTCACATTCACGCTGCTGTTAGTCTTACAGATGAAATATGATGAAACATTTATGAGACGCTGATCACAGCTTGGAAATGCCTGTGAGGTTCAGTCAATAGCAGAAATCTGCCACCTGTTGGCGAGACAAATAAGTGGACAAGCCATATGAAGTCCACATGTGTCCTGTCTTGAGCCGTTAGACTTGATATTCTTGAAAAGTGAAGGATCATCATTTTTGTTGTTTTATATTTTGTTTTATGTTGTTTTGTGTTGTTTTCTGCTTTATTTTGTTGTTTTCTGTTGTTTGATTTTCTTTTGCAAATGAAAGTTTTTTTTATGCACTTGACATTTTAATGGCTGTTGGTTTTATATAGTGTAGTCTAAGGCATTCTGACATTTTAGTTTATACTATATTTAGTTTATATTATCTCTCTCTCTCTAAAATATACTATATTGTTTATGCATAGTATGTTTATATTATTTTGACATTAGTGATTATTTGTGTGTGTGTGTGTTGTTTTGTTTTTAACTTTTTTTTTTTTGTAATGTTCAAGCCAAAAAAAAACATATTTTATGTTAAAGGTGTTAAAAAAAAACACTTGGCACTTTAATGGCATTAGTGTGTATTATAAATGTCATGGTAGTATAACTATGTCTATTGGAAACATCACTAAAAAAAAAAAAATTTCATGTGTAAAATATTTGGACAGTAGTATTTATTTATTTAAGTTTTTTTGTTTTGTTTTATTTAGTTTTGTGTTATTTTGTTTTTAATTTGGTTTTAGAATTGCAAAACAAAACAAACAAACATATATTTGTAATGTACCACTGGGCACTTTTGATGGCATGAATACTATATTATTTGTCCATGGTATGTGTACATATTGGAATGGCACTTAAATTAAAACCCTTTTAGTGAAATATGGGACCAAAAATATTTTGACATTAGTGCTTCATTTGTTTTATTTATTTATTATTTATTTCTAGGGTTTTTTTTTGTTTGTTTGGGTTGTCACGATTCGCTGATAAAGAACGAGGGGAAACGTGGAGATTGCACAAAACGAGCAGTCTTTAGTAATCAAATGGGAGACACAGAGCACAAGGAAGACATTTACAATAAGTAGACCCAACAAAACCAAACTGAACAGAATCGGGCTTATAAACACAGGGCAATAAGGGGAACACAGGTGCATGGAATCATAAAGAATCAAACTAAACAAGAACATGAAAAAGACCATAAAAGGAAACACAGGAGAACTATGGAGGCAAAAAGGATCCGGAAGTCTGACCATTTCGGCCCCCAGGTCCAGGGAAGGTGCGTCCTCGCCGAGAACAACCGAGGGGAGGGATGTGGAACTTGGGAGGAGGTCAGGAGGAGGAGGACACACGGGCGGGGGCGGCAGACAGAGGCCAGGGGGGTGACGAAGGAGAGAGGAGCAAGGGAGGAGGGGCTGGAGCAGGAGGAGCCAAGCTGGATCCTAGGCCACAGCCCATTACTAGACCCCGGGGGAGCCGACCAGGGGGCCGACAACGGCCGGCGGAGCAGGGGGTTGGAGGGACCGCGGCGGAGAGAGCCAATGAGCCAAGGGGATGCCGAGGATCTGGGGGGCCATGGTGGAGCTGAGGGCTCTGGCGACCGAGGCGGAGGCGGGAGTGTAGCCCCTACACACAAAAAACATGACTGCTCACCAAAGTGGAGCTGGTGGGAGGAAGGAGCCCAATGGAGCCGGTGGGACAAAGTGACGAGGTGCAGCCGGAGGAGCAGATTCCTGAGGCGATGGCGGGTCAACGCCCGACCAAGGCGGAGCAGGAGGGACGAGGGAGCCCAGTGGAGCTGGTGGATCGACGGGGGACGGTGGAGGTGAGGGAGCTAGGAGCCAAGGTGGAAAACCGCGGGTACGTGGCGCGCGGGACGGCTGGAGGCGTGAGGTGGAGGATGCTCCAGCCGCGGGCGACGATGGAGGATGGCAGACCCGCGGCGCTCGCACCATAATGATGGTGGGTTGAGGGCAAGCAGAGGGGCTGCCAGATGACAGCGGTGGAGGAGGCAGGAGCAGGAGGGTGGGCTTTTGTGAGCCTCCGGGCTCTCAGGGCTGCCCTTGGGGATCAGAGCCCACTCCTGGCTGAACTGGGAGCCCCCTCAGGGCTGGACGGAACCAGTGGGGACGAAGGAGAGAAGAGAGGGGACAAGTCGGCTTCCAGCTGTTTCCCAGTCTATAAGGTCCCCCTCAAAGTCCAGCAGTCCCAGATGTATAATTACCTCACCCTCAGCCGCGGTACAGTGACCGGAGCTCGTCTCTGTGCTCTCACCGTCCACGGCTCGCTCCTCAAAGGTGGGCAATGTCACCGGCTCTCGCACGTGGTCTGACGGGTGGGGTTCCACATCCGGGGCGATCCTCCACTCAGTCACTCGCATAATCAGGCTTCGTTGATCGGGCAGTAATGGTGCTCTCCGTCATCATGGGCTGGTGCTGATGCGTACGGCACGGCGGGGCCGATGGGTGGATGGGCACTGGGTTGGAGTGGATCTGGTGAGACTACCATGGGGCGGTGTAGGGAGGCGAAAATTCTGGCAAGAGTCCACTCCACAAAAGGCGGCGAAATCTTCTCGGAGGAACCATCTCAGAGGACAGCGCTCTGCAGTGGTGTTCAAGCTCGCGTCCATAGAATGAGCGAGTGCGTCGTCAGCCGGGTAGTGATGGTGCTAGTAACAGACGAAAGTCAAGTATGTCATCTGAGAGAGATCTTGCCCTGCTCCAGAGGGAGAGGAGGAGATATTCCAGGCGAAGGAGGGCATCGAGAGGGGAAACACAATGGAGACAAAAACACTGAGAGAAAACGGGAAACAAAAATGGAGGGTAAACCCACAGAGGTAACTGTATTCGGTTGGGTCTTCTATCACAATTCGCTGGAGCAAAGGAACGAGGAAACGAGGAGACGTAGAGATTTCACAAAACGAGAGTCTTTAATAGTCCAACTGGGAGGCACAGAGCACAAGGAAGACATTTACAACAAGTAGACCCGACAAAACCAAACTGAACAGTTATCAAACTAAACAAGAACATGATAAAGACCATAAAAGAAAACACAGGAAGAACTACGGAGGCAAAACGGGTCCAAAAGTCTGACAGTTTTACAGTATGTTGGTTTGTTTTTCTTTTACAATTCTGAAACCAAACACACTTATTTTGTAAAAGGTTGTTTTTTAATGGCTCTTGGCAATTTTAATGGCATTATATGTATATATAATATATTGTTCATGGTTAGTGTACACATGCACATATTGGAATGACACCTAAAACCTTTTCAGTGAAATATTCAGTAAAATATGTCTACTAAAACACTTTCAGTAAAATATTTTGACATTAGTGCTTTGTTTGAATTATCACCTGCATTCAGGCGGTTGATGATGACAGCCAGCTGACTGCAGCAGACAATTTATCATAATCCTAAAATGACTTTGACCTATTTTTGAAGACAATGTCTGTCGTGGTTAGTATTGTTTTACCATCACATTTACAGTACAGCACAAAGCGTCTTTTTTTCTGCAACCTTTGTCAGTTATTTGCTTAAGTTTATGTAATATGATTAGCAATATGTGTTCATTTTGTTATATTAATTTAATTTTAGATTAATTGACGATTCACAAGAGAGAAGATGTACTTTGGCTCAGCATTACATTGTAAGATATAGAAAGTCAGAACGATACGCTCTGCTTTTATCTTCCACATTCACAAGCTCCAGATGCCTTGTATTCTCCACACACATTTGCTCTTTGTTACAGTGAGGCTGTGACAGCATCCTGCTTTAATTTGCACGGATATGTGATGGCACCTGCTATTGTCACATAGCTGTAAGAGGCCAGCGTATGTGTCTTTGTTCATGATAGATGTTCACAATCTTTTCCTAAGAGCAATAATGAACTCCCATTTGTGAGTCAGGTGCATGCAGTTGCTTCAGAAGTGCAAGAACTGTCAAAAGCAGCATGGTTATGATTAATTAGAAAATGCATAGATTTGCACTACTGTAGATATACTGCTGCCTCAGAGTATAAATATATTGTCATGAGTATTTCATATGGTAATACAGTGCGATATAGTTAATGCCCATCAGCTACACTTTGTATGCATATATCTTTCCTTTTCGTCCAAGATGCTGAAGCAGCATCTCTCATTTTTTCTCTCTCTTTCTTGCTTTGACACCGCTTTTGAAATGAAAACAGCGGCTGATTTGTGGAAAGTACATGGAAAATGGATTTGTTTCCCTGGTTTTGTCATTAAAACCAGCCTGTGGGGCGTTCGTTTTTAATTAGTTAATTTTTCATTGTTTGAGTTTCTCTTTGCCCTCGCAAGGCCCCCTGTCCTGAGATGTGGTTTATACACACAGTTCTTTGTAGTTTTAACATCTGTACTATCTGTGCCTAAATGCTAGAAAAACTTTTAGCATTTGACAGATTTCCTTGCAATATCTCATCTCCCTCTTAGCCCAAACTGATTTTTATTGGCTATTGAATATGTAAATATGATAATTAATGACAAAATATGGCAAGTAATGTATGTTAAACTGTCACAGAAACTATATATACACTAGTCAACATTTGAAGTGGATCAAAATCATTCATCAAAGTTGTCCTAAAACCTAAAACCAAAATGCGTTCTTGTTTTAGGATAACTTTGATTAACTTTTTTGATCCACTTCAAAGGGGAATACGGACATAATATATAAATGTTAAGAGAGATATATTTTATATATATATATATGTATATATATAATATATATATATTATTAACTATATACATACATACTGGTACATGATGAAACGGTTTATTCAAAATTTGCTGTAAATTTACTCATCCTCAGGCCACCATGTAGGTGATATATTTTTTTTTTTCAGAAGAAGAACAGTAAAGAAGATTTTTATCTGAAACTTTGGTCCTTGGTGATTGGTGATCAATGACTGCTGTTTTTTTTTTCTGTGTTTGGTCTCGTTGTGAGTATTTGTATCACTTTTTTGTATTTGGTCGCGTTGTGAGTTTTTGCAGCTCTTTTCTGTATTTGATCACGTTGTGAGTATTTGCAGCACTTTTCTGTATTTGATCACTTGAGTATTTGCAGCACTTTTCTATATTTGGTCGCGTTGTGAGTATTTGCAGCACGCGTTTTATGTATTTAGTGTGGTGCCTGTGAGTAATTGCAGAGCGTTTGGCATGTGGTGCATGTGAGTCATTTGCCAGCAATTTATCTGTATTGGTCGCGTTGTGAGTTTTTGCAGTATTTCTGTATGTGGTCCTGGAGTATTGCACGCTCTTGTCTGTATGTGGCGCGTTGTGAGTATGCAGTCTTTTCTGTTGTGGCAACCATTTGAGTATTTGCAGCGTGTTTCTGTATTTGGTCACGTTGTGAGTATTTGCAGCACATGTGTTGTCAAACTAATTAAGATGTTTTCTTAATTTTTTTGTGTTTTTAATATTTGCATGTGTTTTTTCACTTTCAGCACATTTTTGAGCTCCCTCGGCCACCATAGTTCCCCTTCCGTGTTTGCACTTCCTTTAAAGGCTACGGCCACATGGCTCAAACAGGAAATAAAACCGTAAAAGCACAATCAAATACATTGATGTTAGACTCACAATCTCTCCATCACAGACTAATCACAAGTACTATCTTGGCGAAGTTTAAAAATCTTGCTAGCAGCAGGAGTAAAAACGCACTGAGTGGCTGTTTACACAACACCGTTTTCAACTCAAATGGGAAAACGTCTGCTTTCTGGCCGTTTATTTACATGAAAACTGTGTTTTGGGGGCCTGAAAACGTAAACTTTTGAAAACTAGTTTCAAAGAGCATGTTTTTGAAAACAATACCATTATCATCTCCATGTAAACTATGAAAGCATGAACTTGTGAAAACAGTGATGTCATGTGCATGCATATTACATGTTCAGTCCCCAGGTATGTGCGCAGACAGTGTTTCTTTACAAAGTGACAACGCCAACTACTGGCCTGGCATTGATAATACACCAATATACAGTGTTTTCGTCTGGACGCAAAACTTTTCAAAAACACAAAGGAAAAACTGTTCAGTTTATAGTAAACATACCCTGAGTTTAGTAGTACAGATGTCTGCAGGGAACTTTACTGCCCCCTTGTTTGTTGGCACCTCAGTAACACAAAAACAGTAACACACTCAAAGTTTGCTGGCCAAACATTTATTTTAATTTGCATATAGCTAGTTTTTAATCCTGTCAAAAATGAAACAAACAGGATAAATAACTTTCACACAGCCTGTGGCGTGAATTAACCTGATACGGTCATTGTGTTTTGTTCTATTTGTTAGGATTATTTACTTATTTAAGTAATTAATTTATAGTAGTCACATTTAGCTCTTTGGTGAAAGAACAGTGTTTGCAGGCAGGTTTGCTAACACAGTGAATTTGTCTGTAGTAAGCACTGCCTTTGAAAATTGTAGGTTGTAGCTCTAGTTATTTAAAACCACTTCTATTGTAGAAAAGAGACAAAATCAGAGTTTAAATTGCCCATTAGACACCTTAAATTGGAGGAAAAGTTATTGATCTTTGAAATGCCTGCAAGACCAAATGTCTGATACAGTATACTTTGTCATTAAAGTGTCCTCGGGATGTTTTAGGAACTGAGTGACCTAGATTGATGAATCGTTATGTTTTAGATGCTGTCTTGTACTTTTCATATTTAAGGCTTGGGGTGTTGTGTAATACTGAAAGACTTCTAGACTAGCATAACATTTACAAGACTTTTAAAGGCCTTACATTGCAGTCATGGCCAGAGGCGGACAAAGTACTCAACTCCATTACTTGAGTGAAAGTACAGATACTACAGATACAACTGTGAAAGTTGTGAAGACAGATTTTTACTTAAGTAAAAGTACAGAAGTACCAAAAGTAAATTTCCTTTTTTATGTCAATGCACTGTTTTGTTGTCGTACATAATACTTGCAATACTTCTGCAAGCAAATTGACAAGACATTCACCGATGAATACAGGACTAACTTGTAGTATATTTGGAATAAAGAGCTTTTAGAATGTTAAAAACCTATGGGGGAAAAACAAAGCATAAATAAATACATATTTAACACCCCTACCCACCCCCACAAAAGCAGGATGGTAGTGATCTCACACAGCTCAAACAGTGAGTGCACACATCTATGTGCAGCAATTCATCCACATTTGAACAGAGAGGACAGTGAAATCCTGTAAATACAGACTGATAAGGAAGAAAACTCAAACCTGCTTTAAAACCCAGCAACACAACTGTAGCTGTATAACTTTACAACAGCAGCACTGCTTTAACAATAAAGCAAAACAGCAACTTATTTGACATCAAAACAATTTTTTTTTAAATGCTGTCTAATCGCTCTCGCTGTACTTTGATGTCACCCACAGAACAGTCAGTGCAGTGCTGCTTCAAGTCAACACCGTTTGTGTTTTATGAGGAGATGCACAACAGTTCTTCTGTGGCTTATAGGTAATATTTTCGTTAACACAATTTTGCAAAATCAGAAAACATTGTGTTCTTATACAGGTGCATCTCAATAATTAGAATGTCGTGGAAAAGTTCATTACTGAAGTAGTTTAAATTAAATTTTTGGTTCTTTTAATTGTGATGATTTTGGCGCACATTTAACAAAAACCCACCAATTCAAATCTCAACAAAATAGAATACTTCATAAAACCAATAAAAAAAAACATTTTTAGTGAATTTTTGGCCTTCTGGAAAGTATGTTAATTACTGTACATGTACTCAATACTTGGAAAGGGCTCCTTTTGCTTTAATTACTGACTCAATTCGGCATGGCATGGAGGTGATAAGTTTTTGGCACTGCTGAGGTGGTATGGAAGCACATGTTTCTTTGACAGTGGCCTTCAGCTCAACTGCATTTTTGGTCTCTTGTTTCTCATTTTCCTCTTTACAATACCTCATAGATTCTCTATGGGGGTCAGGTCTGGTGAGTTTGCTGGCCAGTCAAGCACACAACACCATGGTCATTTAAACAACTTTTGGCAGTGTGGGCAGGTGCCAAAACCTGCTGGAAAATGAAATCAGCATCTCGAAAAAGCTGGTCAGCAGAAGGAAGCATTGAAGTGCTCCAAAATTTATTGGTAAAGGGTGCAGTGACGTTGGTTTTCAAAAAAAACAAAGGACCAACACCAGCAGATGACACTGCACACCGAATCATCACAGACTGTGGAAACTTAAAACTGGACTTCAAACAACTTGGGCTATGACCTTCTCCACCCTTCCTCCAGACTCTAGTTTCCAAATGAAATACAAAACTGCTCTCATCTGAAAAGAGGACTTTGGTCCACTGGGCAACAGTCCAGTTCTTCTATTTAGCCCAGGTAAGACGCCTCTGACGTTTGTCTGTGGTTCAGGAGTGGCTTAAAAAGAGGAATATGACAACTTTAGCCAAATTCCTTGACACGTCTGTGGGTGGTGGCTCTTGATGCACTTGAACCCAGCCTCAGTCCATTCCTTGTGAAGTTCACTAAATTCTTGAATCGATTTTGCTTGACAAATCCTCATAAGGCTGCGGTTCTCTCGGTTGGTTGTTGCATCTTTTTCTTACACACTTTTTCCTTCAACTCAACTTTCTGCTAACATGCTTGGATACAGCACTCTGTAAACAACCATCTTCTTTAGCAATGAACTTTTGTGGCTCACCCTCCTTGTGGAGGGTGTCAATGACTGTCTTCTAGACAACTGTCAGATCAGCAGTCTTACACATGATTGTGTAGCCTAGTGAACCAAACTGAGAGACCATTTTGACGGCTCAGGAAACCTTTGCAGGTGTTTTGAGTTGATTAGCGGATTGGCATGTCACCATATTCTAATTAGTTGAGATAGTGAATTGGTGGGTTTTTTGTTAAATGGGAGCCAAAATCCTCACAATTAAAATAACCAGAGACTTAAACTACTTCAGTCTGTGTACATTGAACTTATTTAAAACAGTTTCACAATTTGAGTTTTATTACTGAAATAAATGAACTTTTCCACAACTTTTTAATTTATTGAGATGCACCTGTATTATACGCACACATATCAACGTCTTAGTATTGAATGTTGTAATAAAGATCATATTTGCAACTGGTCGGTGTTCAAAAAATTCTGGGAAATCACTTCATGTAGCCGTACAAGAGTGATTACTGATAAACTGTCTAAAAGAAAGTCAAGTTTTAGAGAAGACAAAAATACTCAAGTAAAGTACCGATACTCAGAAAGTGTACTTAAGTACAATACTCAAATAAATGTACTTAGTTACTGTCCACCTCTGGTCATGGCCCCCATATATTTTATTATACACTTTTTCCCTTTCAACTAACAATTAAAATGGATTTATAACTAATCTCTGTCCTACATGCTTTTTTTCTCATTTGGTATCCGTAAATAAGATGGGCTACAGTATACTTTGACTAAGCACATTTGCTCACCTTATTATTTTGTCTTGTTTACTTAATTTTTTTTTAACTTGGACTAAGCACTCTGGCATGTACTTTGTAAGTACTTTGCCCCCACTAGGTATGTGCCCGCATCACAATACAGTTTTCGGAAAACAGGAAAATTACGATTACTACGAATACCCTAAAGAAAAAATAAATGGAAGGAAAAAATATATTTCAGTGCTTTCTCTCACAATTATATCTTTGGTCAATTATCCTGTACATAAATTGATTAGGGTATTCCTGCAATACCGGTGACTGCAGTTTCAGGACTGCATTTCTAGGACCCTATAATTTTTTATGTATTGTATGTATTGTTTTTTATGTATGTATTGCAGTTATATCTTTATAAGCACTTGCTGTTCAATTCTGTATTTGTTTTATTGCTTATGTGGCAAGTAAAATTTTATGTACTGTAATGTAACAGGCTACCAATTGGCTAACCATGTCCCTTTGTGACTCCATAAAACAAATTTTAATTTTCTTGCCTTTCCGAAACGGATTCACTAATTGGGAAGGCCTGGTCTCATGTTTATACGTAGGAATTAATACTTAACATTTACAAGCACAAAACGTACACTTGTGTACGTTTTTATTCATGCTAAAACGTACAATTTAGACGTATTTCAACGTTTAAAAAGTACAAATCGCTACGTATTTTTAGCTAAAAACGTAAAAATATTTACGTATCTTTTATATCATTTAGATAGTCATATCAATGCATTTTTATCATTTTATAAATAAGCAATTTAGATTTTTAGACCCCTTAAACTACCCCCAAACCTTAGCCTACCCATTTTATAGCGAATATATGGCTTTTTTATCATTTTATAATAACAATTTAGATTTTTAGGAACCCTTAAACCACCCCAAACCCTAAACCCTACCATTTATAGTGTATTATAAGGATATAAAATGAAAAATCGGACCGGAAATACGCAGGAAAATAAAATTTTAGTAACAATATAGCCTTCAAATATATTTATAGTCGCTAATTTCCACTCCTACTTCTAAACCTAAACATAACTATTTCTCTACAGTATAAGAAAAACATGACAGACAGATAAAATGCAATTAACGTTACAATCATTTATTAATTGCAAAAATGTCAAAAGCAGTACCAAAAGTAATCCAAATAATGATGCGTTGCACCCGCAGTCCTCTCTGGCGGAATACAGTAGGTTTGTGTGATCCAGAGCAGAATTTATATTGTTAATCTCTGAAAATATTATCCAGATAATTTTCCAGATCCACTCCGTGAACACGTGAAGGCGCGCGCGCATCATTCAAACACACCCCACCAGAAACACACAATCTGTGACGAATGCAGGCAAGAGCCAATGAACATTCGATGATCCTGCCGTTAAACCTGTCGTTTGAAGAGGCAACATTTGAATTTGTAAAGAGCGCGTCAGTCAGCAGCGCGGGCCTGCTTACGGTCACTGGACTCGCTGCTCGGGATGGAGAAGCAAGCAGATCGCCGAAAAAAGGCTTGGATTTGGGTCTGTTCTTCGCAGTCCTATGGATTCGGAAGATTTGGATTACAGCGCACTAATAAAATTGTTTAATTTCGAAATTGTTGCGTTTTTGGTGTATTATAGTTCTATTGTCAGCAAAGCATGTCGGAGGAAACGCACTTGGGGCCATGACAATCAAAGTAAACATTTAATGAAACCAAACAAATTAAAGGTTAAACGATTGCAGAATGAGTATTTATTTTAAGGTTTTCAACGTTGAAGTCGTGTTTAACATTAGTCGGCATATTCTGGAAACGTAGGGGCAGCAGAAATCAACCCAAAACGAAATGTTAACTTTAATAATGTAAACAAGTTTATAAGCAATTGAAAAACAAGTTAGTCATTGGACAACTAAAACACTAATTAAATAATGCCGCGATTTCAATTATTCATAAGGTATTTTCATTTTTAGGTGGTCGTCAATACGTCAGTTTTGTCGTTTAAAATTCTGAAAATACGTCAAGTATTGGTAGTTTTAGTTGCATGTAAAAACTTAAAGTATTTGTAAGTTTTAGTGGCCGTAAAATCGTAAGTATTTGTACGTTTTAGTGCCTGTAAAAACGTAAGTATTTGTACGTTTTAGTGCCTGTAAAAACGTAAGTAAATGTACGTTTTATAGAACCACATTTTACGTAAAATACATACGAATTATCATGAGATCACGTTGATTTGGGACACATCGCTATTCCACACCCTATTATTTTGTTTCATCTTTTGTTTGGTTTGCTTTGTTCTGTTTTTTATTATTATTATTATTATTATTTTGGTCCAACTACTCATTTCCCAGGTGGTGTCACAGCAGGCTTCATCTGGCAAACTTCAGTTGCTTAAAAAAAACTGATTTCATGAGCTTGCATCTGAAGACTTTCCTTCACCGCAGGTGATCCTGTTCAAACACTCCAAAAGGAATAGCAAATGTCTGGAAGCAGTGACTTTCCTTTTAACTGAAGGTGAGATCAGGACCTTTAAAACACAAAGTTTAGTTAAGGTTTCATAGTAGCAGAATACACAGATACATCACTTAGCTTTGTCCTCTTTCAGTATGTATTAGGGCCGTCGATCAATTAAAACATTTGAATCAGTTTAATTTACGTGATCTACTGAAAAAAAAAAATGTAATTACTTCCAAGTGATTGGGCATTGCTGCTTGTGAGCAAATTGTACAAATTAGGGCATTTATTACGTAATTTTTAAACAAACTGACCAGTTAAAGATTCAGATTCGATTAGTGATTCATTTTCCTGTGTCTTTTTGCTAAACAGATTGATAGATTGAGGATCCTATAGATGAAACAAATTTCTTACTACTAGTATAAATGGAATTTAGAGTTTGCATCATGGTACTAAATGTACTTGAGGTGTGATGGCAGCCTCTATTTTTAACATAATGAATACAGCTGGCAATGGACCAAACAAGTGTCACTCATGTCACACCTGAATGGATTTTCACAGAAATACCAATTACACAGTATGCTGCCAGGAGTCAAACTAAATTAGCTCACATTAGTGAAATCAGTGTTTCATTTTGTTTCTGAACTTGAAGCGTGGCACAAACGCAAGAGTTAGAAAAATATTAGTCAATTGTTTGAATAATTTATAATCAGTTCATGCGTCATTAACTGATAATAATTTAACTTACTCCTTTTGGCCACAGTATTAAATCATGTAATTAACATCTGTTATATATTGCAGTTGTAGCTCTGGCTGCAGTGCTAATTATTTTTTGCCCGATTCTACAGGAGATAAATAAAAATTTTATTGGTGATCATTCTTGCATGCTGGAAGAGCCGCATCGATGTGAGAATCTTTTATGAACTCCAAGAGTTTCAGGAAGTGAATGTGAGTTTCAGTATAACAGTGATACACAACTGCTGGAATTAAGCTTGGACTTGGATTTCTAAGTTGTCTTAAAGGGTTCGCCCAAACACTAATAGTCTGCCATCATTTACTCACCCTCATGACATTCCAAACCTGTATGACTGTTTCTCTGTGGACACAAAAGCAGTGTTTTTTCTCCCCCCCAACAAATTTAAAAGAATTTAGGAAGAAGCATCGGAGATAAGATAAATTAAAGATAAGTAATCGCAACTTCTTAAATAAGATTTTAACTTCGTTAAGCTAAAGATAAGTTAAAGACAACTTCTTAAGCTGAAGATAAGTTAAATGCAGCTTCTTAAATAAGCTAAATATGTTAAATTCAACTTTTTAAATAAGTTAAAGATAAGTTTAATACAACTTAGATAAGTTAAAGCCAAATTAAACACAATTTATAGATAAGTTAACGATAACTAAACACACCTTCTTAGATGGCTAAGTTGGGTTTAACTTAGCTTTAGTTTAGTTAGCTTTAGTTTAATTTAAAGATAAGTTAAACGCAATATAAATAAGCTAAAGACACGTTAAATGCAACTTCTTAGATAAGTTAACGCCAAGTTAACCGCAACTTAGATGAGTCCAAGATCAGTAAACGCAACTTCTTAGATAAGTTCAAGATAAGTAAATGCAACATCTTACATAAGTTCAAGATGAGTTAAACACAACTTCTTAGCTAAGTTAAAGATAAGTTAAAGGCAACTTCTTAAGCTGAAGATAAGTTAAATGCAACTTCTAAGATAAGTTAAAGTCAAATTCTAAAAAAAAAATCCTCTGGGGTTGGAGCTAACTTATTTAATTAACTCAATATCCAAAATTGTGTGTTATTGGCAGGTAGATTCTCACTGCGGCACATTACTGCAATCGTTGAGTTCCAGCAGGCTTGAGGGACCTAATATCTGGAAGAGCTTTCAAGCTAATGCCTTAATACAGGTTAGCGGCTATGTTTAGCATTGGCAAACATTTGGAGTTGGCTCTTACGTTTTCTGAAAAACATTTTTGTTACCTCCTGTTGGCCTTTTGAACAGCTTTGCCCTACATGTAGTTTGACGATGTGAAGCTCATTTCCCCTAAGCGCAAAGATATTAAAGCCCTTTAGCTGTTTTGTGGCTAAAACTGCTAAGCAACAAGGTTTTAGTCGTTGCCTAATTCTTCTTTGAGCTTCCCTCTGTTCACAAGAAATCCAGATTACACCAGAAGGTTTTTTTTTTCTTTTTTCAGGGAGAGCCCTACAAAACAACATGGAGAAGGAAAGCGAAAATGTTTAAAGCTGTGGAGAAGCGTGTGCTGCTTGCCCTCATTGTGTCAGGTTGTTGTATGTTATAGGTGCAGATGCGAGAGATTCAACAATAGCTTTAATTTCTGGGAATATCAGGGAAACAAGGGAAAAGGAGCAAAGCGGCTTTGAGGATCCATTTGCATTTCAAGTGTGGGTTCGAAAATGTAGTAACATGCTTCTTGTCTTAATGGCTGATTTTTCTAATTCTTTCAGATTCTTTTTTACATTTTGATAATCACTGTATATCTCTCTGTTTGATAGACTATGTGGCCTTAACTTCAAACTTTAAAATGACTTCAAATTGAGAACTATTTTAATCTTAAAACCCTTTTTAAATCATTTTTAAATAAATGATTAAAAACAGTTTAATAAAATGTATGTTGCTAAATGTTTTTTATCTTTAAAAATGTGTAGTTTTTTTTTGCGATGGGGCAACTGAAAATATTGGCAGGGCAAGTACAGCGTTCATCTTTTTTCATACTGTAAATGATTATTCCACCAGTACTTGAAGGCAAAATTTATTCTTTTTAGCTGATTTTTGTTTTCTTACAATCAATGGCTGTTGCATTTTCAATCATATAAGTGTTTCTTTAATGTTTGTGTATTTTATGGTAAGACTAAATGCTGTTCATGGGAGTCCCTGAAACTGTTAATTTGCCAATATATCAAATAGCTTCTGTAAAAGTCCTTTGTAATTGCATAATTAACATGCAACATGCTTATTTTTTTCCAACCTAAACCAGAAAGGCTGACGTTATATGCAAATTTCTCTGTGGGACCCAGAATTGATCTCTCGGGCACTTCAAAGTGAATCTGCTAATCAATTTTGCCTGTATTAATTGGCATTTAATTATCTTTTGCATCATCAAAGAGCCTCAAATAGGAGTCATTATCAAAGATATAATATACTAGTTCATGTAATAGTCTCTGAGTCACAGCAGCTACTTCATTTATGGAAAAAAAGAAGCCTGATAGCAAACACATACTCAAGTCCCTGACGTAACGTTCTTCAAACGCCTTGAACGCCACCTCAAAAAGACAGATAACACACTAATTAAACAACACATCCATTGAGTAATTTTACAGTACATTATGTAGCAAATGTTCTCTATTACAAATCATTTTAAGAGGTTATTTAAAAATCTTAAGTGCCTTGACACTTTAATGAGCTTTATATAAGCAATCTGCGAGGAAGAAGCATATCCGTATCTCCCACCTCTGGTTTATCTTGTATTCTGCCCCCAACTTCTTTATATCCTGTATGTTTTTCTCCTATTCTTTGATGGATGGCAGACCATCTGATGAATAATCCTCAGCCACATCAAACGCTTGCATCGAGGTAACAGAATTCTGCTGGGCGAGATATTCGTCGCATTGGATCTAAATACTAGATTTGGCGCACCAATAAATCAAAATAAATTCTCAACTTCCCTGATAACGTAGTATTTCAGGAGTGTTGTGTAACAGATTGGGGAGCCTAGATTATTTTAGACTAGAAATCAGTCTTAATAATTGATAACCGGGATGCAAGAGGAATTTAATGATACTCTACTGATGAAGAGGTTTGTTTGTATGGTTGTTTTACTGGTTGTAGTGTGTGCAAATTTATGGACTTACAGCCATTTAAAGCTCACTATAGACCCATTAAATTATCTGACGAACTAATTTTCTTTATAAAAAGACTATTGCAGTAAACCAACGTTCAATTCATTTTATGTTCATGTTACAGAAAATAACCAATTAATGTGCCCTTTAAAAAAAAGTTACTAATTTTGTCTAAATTTATTATACAATGAAACACCCACACACACACAAAATGGTACAAGTGATTTTAGGCATCATAATATTATAGTGATCCATGAGTAAAATTAGCTGATGGCAAATGTAATATAAATGTAAAAAATAGTCAATGTACACATACATTAATGGTCGTAATAACAGTTGTCGTAATCAGACGACATACATTACAAACACAATTTTGTTTTTAGATTTTTATTTCCATTCGTCATTGACTAGTTATATTCAATCAGGTTCATGTGTCAATTAGCCATATACTCTATACAAATTAAAAAATATATATATTGTGGACACAATCAGCTTGTTCCCTCTACTTAATCTGTTCAATCTTTTTCATACAAAGAAAATTGTACAACATTGCCATGGTTTAACAAAAGCAAGGGAATTGCTTAATAAAATATTGCCACAATATCTGTTTTTTTCCCTGATAAATCTATTATCAGTCATTATGTTGCTGATATATTATGCATTCATATATATAACTGTTATTACGACCATTAAAGGGATATTCACCCAAAAATGAAAAATCTGTCATTAATTACTCACCCACTTGTCGTTCCAAACCCATGAAACCTTTATTCATCTTATGAACACAAATTAAGATATTTGTGATGAAATCCAAGAGCTTACTGACCCTCAACAATGGAAGACAGCAAAGGCACTGCCACGTTCAAGGCCCAGAAAGGCAGTAAGGACATCGTTAAAATAGTCCATGTGAAATCAGTGGTTCAACCGTAATGTTATGAAGCTACAAGAATACTTTTTGTGCGCAAATAAAACAAAAAGAATGACTTTATTCAACAATTTCTTCTCTTCCGTGTCAGTCTCCGCCATGTGTTCGTGGCAGTACGAAACGTGTGTGTGAAGCTGCTGATGCAGCAGCCGGTGTTTAACGTTTTAGTTGTATTGCTGTCTATGAAGAGTCAGAAAGCTCTTGGATTTCATCAAAAATATCTTAATTTGTGTTCTGAAGATGAATGAAGGTCTTACAGGTTTGGAACGACATGAGGGTGAGTAATTAATGACAGCATTTTTTATTTGGGTGAACTATACCTTTAATGTGTTTTAAATTGTAATAGTATATATAACCAAAGTTATAGATTGTGAAATTATTATTATTTTTTTTTTTAAGTTAGCTTGCAAGCAGACTGTTTCAAATCCAGTGTCTATTGTAAGCAAACCATTTGTTATACTAGCTTAGCATACTGTTAGCATTGCATTCTAGCTTAGCCTCTATCACACTTTTGATGAGGACTTCAAAAGATGCATGCATCCTGTTTTGGAGTCATTATCAATGTACTCCGAGGCATCGTGGGATTGTGATTGCCAGTTTGTAACAGAAGTAGTCTGAAATATTTAGACGTTCACCAACCTGAGGCCGGAACATGAACCGGGGCCACCTGGAACAAAAAACCCATTCACATTCTGATCTGGTCTTGATGTTCTCCATGGAGCGAGTTTGAGCACAATGCAATTTTGATTTGGTATTCAATTTTAAGCCCAAAATTTCAGAAGACATTATTTGTGCTTTGATAAGACCAAGAATATGAACTATACCCTGATTACTTAAAGTAAGATCTAAAGTTTTAGTATTTTAATATTGTTGATATACTATTCCATTTCCAACCATCCTTTGTTGTCAGAGAATTTGTACAACTCTGAATTAGTTTGAATGCAAAAGGTTTTCATTTTATATTCTGCCAGTATATTAATATTGTACGATTCTGCTTTTCTAATGCCTCAGAAATATAGAGGGCTGATATACAGGGGCAGATGGAGAGAAAGGGGGTTTATTAGTCATTGGTGTCAGAGGGGCATGATGGGTCGTGGCTGAGCGCTGATTCAGAGACGTTCAGGGAAGCGGCTGAAGAGGATGGAGGAATGGTTTGTAGCTAGAGCTGCTTGGTGTCATTGTTGGTATCCGTCTGAAAGGGGACCTGGGGGAGAAGGAGAGGGAAATAATGGCCACTTCTTTCTTTTTTTTTTTATAAAGTTGTTTTCAGTCACAGAACTGTTGAGTGTCCCCAATAGTTGTTTTATACAGTGTTTGATACTGTTTAAAACCACATAGGCTAATTTAAAAGGTCTTTTTGTTTGGAAATGCATAAAGATGTCTTTTGTTGAGTCTTTTAAGTTTGGATTTGGTCATTTAATCAGGCAGGTGGAATCACATCCATTGGATCTGATGATTAAATACTGAAGGGTTGTTCTCTGAAAATGGTGTTATATTTGTTTTGTCATGATTTATTACTGACAAAATTAGCAGGTCACTGAACTTAATCATTATTTGATAGATTTGACCATGTTAAGTGTGTAATTTCAAAAATATAAAAAAAAAATACAATATTTGTCAAAAAATGCATATATTTGTATATAATAAAAAAAAAAATTCTACTTAGTACATTTGTTAAAAATCTTGAGACTTTTTTCTTGAGAAGTCTTATATTTTTAGTTTTTTTTAAATTATTATTATTCCATTGCCCAGTGTCTCATTTTTAAACAAAAACGTGTTGTGTTATTGACCCCCTAGAGTTTTTCTTAGATATTCTATTCATTTTCTGAGAAAATAGAGAATTCTTTGTCATTTTGGTTCAACCCTGTTGTCCTGTGATACTTGTCCCTTTTAAAATAATCATTTGATCTTTTCAGAATTGTGCGTCTTTTTGAGTACATGCTTCAAACAGAAGATTTTTCATTTTACAGTCTTGTTGCTTCATCAGTATTTCAGTATGCTTACGTGTGTAATGGACTTCTATACTCAAGAGTTAACTCTGTTATGGCAAATACATAAATCTATCTATCTATCTATCTATCTATCTATCTATCTATCTATCTATCTATCTATCTATCTATCTATCTATCGATCTACCTACCTACCTACCTACCTATGGTTACGGGGTTAAAACAGGGTTGAAATAATGTAGGTTTCGAATTGTATGGTTAGATTACTTATTTAGTTATTTGTAAGTTTGGGAATTTAAATTGTATAGTATACGGGTTGAAACAATGTAGTTGGGAATTACTTTAGTATGCTAAAATAGATAACTTTAAAAACTGACTTAAATTAGGATACAGCAACAACAGTACTTTTTATTTATTATTTTTTTTTTTTTTGCGATTAGATCAAGTATAACTCATTCTTCACTTTTTTACAATGCTTTGCAAGACGAGAACTACATTTTAAGATTGAAAAACCATCAAGTAACTGTTCCCTTATACTCTGAGCCTGAGGGGGGCAAACAGTTTTTTGAGAGTTCAGCAGTAACCTTTTCATGTGAAATTAAAAGAATTGACATTCGAATCTGCGCTTTTTTCCCCCCTAAAAATGACCCTGAGACAATAGCCTGAAGATAACAGAGAAGATGTGCGCTCGTTTCTCTTTCAAGCCAAGTGTTTTTAGCTGTCTTTCACATCCAGCAGAATGAATTGCTCTCATTCAGCTCAGAGATTTACATCTGTGTGAAGCAAATCAAAGGAGAAACCAAAAATCTGTAGAGGAGGAGGAACCGTACAGCCTCATATGGCAAAAAGACAGCTTGCATAGAGTTCGAGGAGAGAGAGAGAGAGTGTGTGTGTCCCCATACACACACACACACACACACACACGGAGTCGAAGTGTGAGACCAGACAGGGGGGGCGCTTGCTTCTGCTACGCTCAGAGCTGCTCTTCTGTTTCTCGGTTGGTGTGTATATGTATGTGTGTGTGTTTGAATCAAACACGCCAACATGCTCTGTGGGCTACGGAGAGAAGTGAAGACCAGTTTTGGTGAGAATTGCTCTTTATTGGATTCAGGATTGGTTGACAAAGTGGATCCTTTAGTTTTATAAGGGAGAGCTGCATGTGTGTGATTTTCAGCATAGGGAAATCTGACAGACGTGAGGTGAAGTTCAGCCAAAGTTTGCTTGTCAAGATGGTCTGTTTGATCTTATTTGGACAGGGTTGGTGTTTTTCTACAGTGTCTGAAGCTGAATATATGTTGTCTTGAATAGTGTGTTTTTGGAGATATCGTCGCTTTTTTACATGCTGATAGTTTTTCCATTTGCTGTAATTGTATAAATGACATATTTAATCTTTTAAGTAATGTGTGCTACAACAATGTACAGTAGTATTACCATGTTTTTTTTTTTGGATATGGGACAATGGTAAACATAATGAAACCTGTTTAAACATTTCCAGGTCATATTTCATCCCAAAATCGAAAGAAAGAAACGAAACGCATTTTCCCCTCTCACAACATAGCAGTCCTCATGCAGAAGAAAACAATCCTATAAAATAACTAAATATATTTGTTGTTACCAATATCTTTTTATTTGCAAGTATCTATTTAATTGGTATCGTATTATTAATATTATCGTGCATTTGTTGTACTTTATGCCTTTATGCAGGATTTAAAAATTACAATTTTATATTAAAAAATATCATAATAAAAAAAAAATATTATATATATTACCACCACCTCATCATTGTGGTAGTATGTATTGTAATTTATGCGTTTAAATATTTGAATAGTTAATTATAAAAGAATAATAATAAAACTAAAATATAAAAACATAAAAATTATATTATCAAAATTAATTATTACTGATTATTATTAAGCATCAACGTATCGGGAGTAAAATCTCAAAAGAATGTCACAAAAATGCCAAAAAAAACTAAATCATTTTCTTTTTGCAAAATATAATTTCTTTATCTTTTTATTATTAGTTTTAGAGTGAAAAACAGCTTGAACATGTTCTTGACAGATAATTACTCGCCATGTTTTCTTTGAAGTAGCCTATACCTTGGAGTACCATGTATATTCCCGGGTATTTAAACACGGCAGTCATCCAGTACCATGGTATTTCCATCTGATACATCACTGTACCACCAAAGCACTTTGTGTAAAGGGTCTATAATGTGTTTGACTTCTTTCCTGAAGCCACCGTTACTATGGCAATGAAGGGTCATAAATATTGAATGCATAAAGTGGTCTGACTCAGTCTTTATTCGTTATAATTGCTGTTTCATGCATTTAAATCGACATACAGTAACATGCATGTACATTCCCACTATGTGATCTTTTTTTTTTTTTGCTGCTTATGAATGACACAGTGTTTGGAGATGAAAACCATATAAATGGGCTCCGTTGAGCGAGTCAGGGGATGCTTGTCTAATGAAGAGGAGCAGATGAAGCCGTCATGCAACAGAGCTCAGTTTAATGTTCTCCCAGCGGGGGCCACAGATGCAAAGACTGTGTGTGTAATGATGCTCAGACACTAGCTTAGATTGAGAGATCTTATCCACAAGCACGCTTTGCCTTACTTGTTACCTGAGCTTGTTAAGCTGTTTTTCAGTTCTACACACACGACAGCCAGGTTACGTTTTCTCATAACCCTGTCAACAATTACAATCCTGTAAAACCACAACCAAATTGGCAATTAAAACTCGGAAGTAGATAAATATGATAGTATTTTAAAAGGCCACCTTGATGAATCCAAATAGCAGTTCAATATACATTATGGGTTAAATATATAATAATTTGGCTTACAGCACCTACCTTAATTGAATAAGAACATAACGCATAAAAAAAACCTGAGTGCTTTCTTTAGTTGTATGTGATAGAAATATTGATTTTGGTGACTTCGCCCATTGGTCAATTTAAACGAATTTAAATATGTTTAAATAATTAAATTAATATTTAATTAATAAATAATGTAATGGGTGGTTGCAGCACCTATAAATGGAATAAAGACCTACCTTCTTGTAAATTCCGAAATATTGTACAACCTCCCAACGTTTCAAAGAACTTTGTGTTTGCATAAGTTAGTTACCAGATACAGGTGAGAGATGATGACAGAAGTTATCCGTTTGGAATTGCGACTTGTCTCTTTAATGATGTTAAAGGTAAGGTTCGCAGCCTAGCATATGCTAATCAATATCTTTCTCCAGGTGTTGTAAACCTCCTTGCCTTCAGGTTTGAAAGGCCACTTTTCATATCCCAAATATTTGTAATAGATTCAATTAAAATCCATCCGATTTTTTTTTTCTTGCAAATATTGAAGTAACAATATGAGTTGTGATATAACGTTGTCCTAGAGCTTACTGACACCTAGTGGTGTGGATACTGCATCACGCTAAATCAGTCATTTTACTTTACAGATTTTATCTAGAAATACTCAATTCCCAGTCAGCCATGAGTAATTTATTCCAAGATCAAAAGTAGCATAAAAGCAGGTGTTAGTGAGATACAGCGATTCATTTTTGGCTTATCATGTGGTCTCACAGGGTGTCTACAGATATGAACAAGTTAAATTTAAAGGGGTCATATGATGCTTTTTTAAAGATCATTATTTTGTGTATTTGGTGTAAACAGAATATGTTGACATGTTTTAATATTCAACAAAACATTATTTTTCAAATACTGTACACTATTGTAAGTCCTCTATGCCCCGCCTCCCTCAAACACTTCGTTTTCTACAAAGTCACTCCTTCCGACAAGCGCAGTCTGCTCTGATTTGCCAGCTGATCCAGTTCATTGTGATTGGCCGAACACCGTAAGCACTCGTCAGAAATTTAACGCCCCTTTCCATAATCGCGAGCTTAATCTTTCAAAGTAAATGTAAAGACAGAGCCGAAAGGGAAACAGAGTCTCGTGACAGACACAATGATGAAGCTGGTATGTGTTTGCATTACACAAGCCATGGTTAAGACAGTGACTTAATGTGATGGACCTCTCTCTCTCTTCTTCTCTCTCTCTCCCCAGCTTCTCTCTCTCTCTCGTCGCGCACGCACACACCAATGCGCAAAACTCCACATTTGGACAGGCAATAGCAAATACTTAAACTAATAACAAAAAGTAGCTGATCGAAGCGCCAGATTGTCAAGCAAAGTGCGAGTACTTCCTCTAGGTTCACGAAACGGTCGTCCATAAAATGAGTTGCTGTTCTGTTGTAAGTGATCTTAAAGGTTCCTAAATGCATCTACTTTCGGAAAGACCAAATAAAGTGCTTTTGCGTTCGCCTAGAAACACACAGCATCTCCCTGACATGGCTGCTTCAACATTAACTGCGGTTACTGAAACCACGCCTTTCTTTTCGTGAATATTTGGGCGGCATTATGCAAATATTTACACATAGTGAGGCAGATATGTGGGGGCATGTTAGAACGAAGCGTTTGGGGGGGGTGGCAGAGTCTTAAATTGATTAAAGATATCTCTTTGGGTGAGACTTTAGTCTTGGCAACGTCAGGATGTTCTTGCACAATCCGCTTGTAACCTCCAAAGAGAAAGTGAAAACTTGAAATCGCCATCATAGACCTTAAGACCTTTTACAAGACCTTTAATACCCCTGGCAATTGAAGGACCAAGCCGTGCTGGACATTAACATTAAATAACATACATAATGTCTCTTTTAAGCGTGTAAATGTAAAAAAGGAAAAACACCCCCCTAATATCATCGCGGTTCAAAAATTCTATGTATTAGATATACAGTGAACTTTTTCATATCAGGAGAATTATCCATAAAATTCCCACACAACAAAAACTGTAGCATCACGAGTTTTTGGTGGTGTAAACAATTATCTGAAGTAATATTTTCATCAGTCGTCTGTCAGCTTTTTTTTACATACTAAATCTGCATGTTTTTATGGATGTATTTACCTGATAAAGGACAATAGATATTTTTTACCTTATTAAATATGCGTCATCTTTCAAGTCAAATGCTTACTTGATCAAGAACATTTAGTACACTAAGGGTCGTTACCAAAACTCAAATTAAAATAATTACAAAATTACAACAGCAAGAAATACTGTTATGGATTAATGGTGTAAAAAAATTTTACCATCACAAATACGAAATGTTGGGGAAAAATTTATACTTTTAAGCATGAGACTAAACCGATAGTAGGTGGCGGTAAGTCACTTATTCCTTCAATCCTCTGAATCATTCAGTAACATAAATGTTAGTGTTGCTTGGAGTGTGCGCAATAATTCTGTTCTGATCTTTTTTTGGAACTATTTTCGTTGGTGAAATAAAACAAAACAGTCCAAATTGTGTCAAAAAATGTGAGTAAATTCATATACTTTACTACTTGTTTGTGAACTAACATCCAAATGTAACATTTGCAATCGTGAAAATATTCAGCAAAATAGCTCCCTTGTCATGGTATGTTACTTGACTATATCATGCTATAAATAAACTAAACATTTTGAATTTTTACCTCTGTATGTTTGTTCTGTGAGTTTCTTTATGTGTGCCGTTATGCTATTTGATTTGATTTCTCCATGAAAGTCTCTCACAGAGACAGGCAGCACGAGCCTCAACAGCGCGACATTGATAATAGAAATACACTATCAATTATAAATTGCTGTTTAAACTGAATTTAATAAAATCAGAAGAATCATTCGCGCATTTTGATGCGTGATTATACTTTGTCACTTAAGTTTTAATCAAGCTATTAGTCCTGTCGGGTAAGTACAATTCTCAATCCATTTTTCAGTAAACTTGCATTAACCTATTTAAAGTAGTTCGGAGGCTGGTCAGCGAGCTACCAAAAATAATAAATAATACCAAAAATATTTAAGACCTACTGAATCTGAATTTAAGACATTTTAAGACTTTTTAAGGCCTTATTTTAGGAAAACTTTATTTAAGACATTTTAAGACTTTTTAAGGACCCGCGGCCACCCTGATCTCAATATGGCCGCCGGTATGAGGAAGCATGGTCTATGTAAAACAAAACCAAAAGCTTTTGTGGATATCATTTGAATCTTTATCTGATGAGAATGTATGATAAAGCCACGATTAATTGAATTCCATGATCAAAAGTCGCTGTCATAATAGCAAGGATTAGCAAGATAAAGCGATTCTTTTTGGCTTCTCGGGTAACCTCAAAATGACATTTTCATTTTGCAAAAGTGCGTCCAAACAGCAAGCAAGCTTTTTCAAACTTATAAAGGCCAACATTTGATTGAGCCCAATAACGCTGAATATAAATGATAATTGCAATTAAATAATCCATCTTGAAGCGTCTCAGTCCACTCGAACAAACAATGATTACGCCAACAGTCACCTTTTGCCGCTGCCCACACAACGGTTTGACACAAGTTCTAATGTAGAGGAGCACAGCGTCCTCCTTCGCTGTCTTTCCTGTGACTAATCTCCCATTTACATCGCTGGCATTTTCAAACCTCTCATTATACTAATTGTGCCTTGTTTGTCCAGATGCTGCTTTGCTTGTTGTGTTGAGCTATTCAGGGGAAAGTGAGTTATGGCGATTGAAGGCGGACTAGGTGTAATTATATGTTTTTGAAGTATAACTCTTTAAGTAATAATGGGCATAATCATCACATGTTTGTAGCACTATGGCAAGTAATGACAAGTTTGATGTGAAAAGACGAAGCAAGTGTTAAACGTGCCTTGAATTAGAGCGCTTTGTCTCACTTGAAACCTCAGGGAGAATGATCCATATTTCTTTGCTCAATTAATATTCTGTCTTAAGAATAAGACACTCCTGGTGAATACGAAACAAGCTTTGTGACAAGGATACAGTGTTCCTGGATCATAAAAGCTATGTAATTTTCAGGAATGAATACATTTGTTATAGTAAGGTCTTTTTAGTCATTAAAACAGGTTTTCCAATCTGGTGTGTATATATATATATATATATTTTAGGGGATTTTTTCTTTTTTTATTGTTATTAATATTAATAAAAAATAGGGTCTTCAGAATTATAATATATATACTAAAATACAAGAAGGAAAAGTGAATATATTATGTTTCTAAATACTTTCATTCTGCATTTCTAGGACACTGGTCGAAAAAAATTAACACAAATTATTTTTAGTCATGATTTAAAAGTTAATCAATATTTATCAGATAGCAATTGCTATGTTTGGCTGCCTTTTGCAAATCAACTACAATAAGTAATCTCTAGTCTTTCAGTTCCATTGTTATTTTCTTCTTTTCCTTTTATAATAATACAAGTATGGTACATACTATAGAAATATATCTAATATAATACTAAAATATAATAAGGGAAAACAGTGATTTTCAATATAATATAATTTATCCTTTTTCAATATATTACTGTTTAATACGTTTAATACTAATCTACATGGGTACGGAAAGTAGGCAGACACCCCTTAAAATTTTCACTCTTGGTGCTATGGCAGGCATTGCTAAAATCATTAAGTTCATTTTTTTTTCATCATTTTCATGACACACAGCACCAGATGAGACAGAAAACACAAAGAATTGTTGCATTTTGCGATATATTAAAAAAGAAAAACTCGAAATATAACGCTAGTCCTAAGACTTCAGGACCCTTTGCTGTGAACTCATATATTTAATCTGCAGGGCTCGTTCATTTTTCTGATATCTTGAGCATGGGTTCTACACCTTCATTTGATTGGTAGCTGGTTTGAGTATAGTTGACTTTATAGGAAAGACACACCCGTCTTATAAGACCGTCAGCTCACAGGGGCATGTCAGAGCAAATGAAATAATTGAGGGTCAACGGAACTGCCTGAAAGAGCTCCGCGACAGATTGTGGCAAGGCACAGGTTGGCCAAGGGTACCAAAAAATTTCTGATGCACTAAGGTTCCTACGAGCACATGGCCGCCTAATCCTTAAATGGAAGCGTTTGGGTATGACCAGAACCCTTCCTAGAGTGGGCAGTCACGGCCCAACACTGCTGCGAGCTATCGGGGGAGAAGAGCCTGGTGAGAGAGGTAAAGAAGAACCAAAAGATCACTGTGGCTGAGCTCCAGAAATGCAGTCGGGAGATGAGAGAAAGTTGTAGAAACTCAACCATCACTGCAGCCCTCCACCAATCGGAGCTTTATGGCAGAGTGGCCCGACGGAAAGCCTCTCCTCAGTGCAAGACACATGAAAGACCGCATGGAGGACTCCAAGATGGTGAGAAATAAGATTCTCTGGTTTGATGAGACCAAGATAGAACTTTTTGGCATTAATTCTAAGCGGTATGTGTGGAGAAAACCAGGCAATGCTCATCACCTGTCCAATACAGTCCAACAGTGAAGCATGGGGGTGGCAGAATCATGCTGTGGGGGGTGTTTTTCAGCTTCAGGGACAGGACGACTGGTTGCAATCAAAGGAAAGATGAATGCGGCCAAGTACAGAAATCCTGGACGAAAACCTTCTCCAGAGAGCTCAGGACCTCAGACTGGGCCGAAGGTTTACCTTCCAACAAGACAATGAACCTAAGCACACAGCTAAAATAACGAGGAGTGGCTTCACAACAACTCTGTGAATGTTCTTGAATGGCCCAGCCAGAGCCATGACTTAAACCCAATTGAGCATCTCTAAAAATGGCTGTCCACCAACGTTTAACATCCAACCTGACAGAACTGGAGAGGATCTGCAAGGAGCAATGGCAGAAGATCCCCAAATCCAGGTGTGAAAAACATGTTGCATCTTTCCCAAAAAGATCATGGCTGTATTAGATCAAAAGGGTGCTTCTAAATACTGAGCAAAGGGTCTGAATGTGATATTAGGACCATGTGATATTTCAGTTTGTTTTTTTTAATAAATCTGCAAAAATGTCAACAGTTCTGTGCTTTTCTGTCAATATGGGGATGCTGTGTGTACATTAATGAGGAAAATACATACAGTATATATACAGTGGGTACGGAAAGTATTCAGACCCCTTAAATTTTTCACTCTTTGTTATATTGCAGCATTTGCTAAAATCATTTAAGTATTTTTTTTCCCTCATTAATGTACACACAGCACCCCATGTTGACAGAAAAACACAGAATTGTGGACATTTTTGCAGATTTATTAAAAAAGAAAAACAAAATATCACATGGTCCTAAGTATTCAGACCCTTTGCTCAGTATTTAGTAGAAGCACCCTTTTGATCTAATACAGCCATGAGTCTTTTCGGGAAAGATGCAACAAGTTTTTCACAACTGGATTTAGGGATCCTCTGCCATTCCTCCTTGCAAATCCTCTCCAGTTCTCTCAGGTTGGATGATAAACGTTGGTGGACAACCATTTTTAGATCTCTCCAGACATGCTCAATTGGGTTTAAGTCAGGGCACTGGCTGGGCCATTCAAGAACAGTCACACAGTTGTTGTGAAGCCACTCCTTCGTTATTTAGCTGTGTGCTTAGGGTCATTGTAAACCTTCGGCCCAGTCTGAGGTCATGAGCACTCTAGAGAAGGTTTTCATCCAGGATATCCCTGTACTTGGCCGCATTCATCTTTCCCTCGATTGCAACCAGTCGTCCTGTCCCTGCAGCTGAAAAACACCCCCAAAGCATGATGCTGCCACCACCATGCTTCATTGTTGGGACTGTATTGGACAAGTGATGAGCAGTGCCTGTTTTTCTCCCCACATACCGCTTAGAATTACGGCCAAAAAAGTTCTATCTTGGTCTCATCAGACCAGAGAATCTTCTTTCTCACCATCTCACAACTCCATGCAGGCTTTCATGTGTCTAGCACTGAGGAGAGGCTTCCGTCGGGCAACTCTGCCAAAAAGCCCCGACTGGTGGAGGGCTGCAATGATGGTTGACTTTCTACAACTTTCTCCATCTCCCGACTGCATCTCTGGAGCTCAGCCACAGTGATCTTTGGGTTATTCTTTACCTCTCTCACCAAGGCTCTTCTCCCCGATAGCTCAGTTTGGCCGGACGGCGCTCTAGGAAGGGTTCTGGTCGTCCCAAAAAGTCTTCCATTTAAGGATTATGGAGGCAACTGTGCTCTTAGGAACCTTAAATGCAGCAGAAATTTTTTTTTAACCTTAGCCAGATCTGTGCCTTGCCACAATTATGTCTCTGAGCTCATCAGGCAGTTCCTTTGACCTCATGATACTCATTTGCTCTGACATGCACTGTGAAATGTAAGGTCTTATATAGACAGGTGTGTTGCTTTCCTAATCGAGTCCAATCAGTATAATCAAACACAGCTGGACTCAAATGAGGTGCTAGAACATTCAAGGGGATGGGGGGTGGGTGATATGAAGAAGAAATGGACAGCACCTGAGTTAAATATATGAGTGTCCCAGCAAAGGGTCTGAATACTTAGGAACCATGTGATATTCAGTTTTTCTTTTTTAATAAATCTGCAAAAAAATGTCAACAATTCTGTGTTTTTATGTCAATATGAGGTGCTGTGTGTACATTAATGAGGAAAAAAAAATAACTTAAATGATTTAGCAAATGGCTGCAATATAACAAAAACAAAAAATTTAAGGGGGTCTGAATACCTACTTTCCGTACCCACTGTATATATGCAGTGGGGAAAAAAGTATTTAGTCAGCCACCAAATTGTGCAAGTTCTCCCACTTAAAAAGATGAGAGAGGCCTAATTTTCATCATAGGTATACCTCAAATATGAGAGACAAAATTAGAAAAAAAAAAATCCAGAACCTCACATTGTAGGATTTTAAAGAATTTATTGGTAAATTTATGGTGGAATGGAAAATATATTTGGGTCAATAACAAAAATTTCATCTCAATACTTTGTTATATACCCTTGTTGGCAATGACAGAGGTCAAACGTTTTTCTGTAAGTCTTCACAAGGTTTTTCACACACTGTTGCTGGTATTTTGGACCATTCCTCCATGCAGATCTCTTAGAGCAGTAATGTTTTGGGGCTGTCGCTGGGCAACAAGGATTTTCAACTCCCTCCAAAGATTTTCTATGGGGGTTGAGATCTGGAGACTAGCTAGACCACTCCAGGACCTTGAAATGCTTCTAACGAAGCCACTCCTTCGTTGCCCGGGCGTGTGTTTGGGATCATTGTCATGCTGAAGAACCCAGCCACGTTTCATCTTCAATGCACTTGCTGATGGAAGGAGGTTTTCACTAAAAATCTCACGATACATGGCCCCATTAATTATTTCGTTTACACGGATCAGTCGTACTGGTCCCTTTGCAGAAAAACAGCCCAAAAGCATGATGTTTCCACCCCCATGCTAAACAGTAGGTATGGTGTTCTTTGGATGCAACTCAGCATTCTTCTCCAAACACGACAAGTTGAGTTTTTAAATAAGTTCTATTTTGGTTTCATCTGACCATATGACATTCTCCCAATCCTCTTTTGGATCATCCAAATGCTCTCTAGCAAATTTCAGACGGGTCTGGACATGTTCTGGCTTAAGCAGGGGGACATGTCTGGCACTGCAGGTTTTGAGTCCCTGGCGGCGCAGTGTGTTATTTGATGGTAGCCTTTGTTACTTTGGTCCAGCTCTCTGCAGGTCATTCACTAGGTCCCCCGTGTGGTTTTGGGATTTTTGCTCACAGTTTTTGTGATCATTTTGACCCCACGGGGTGTGATCTTGCGTGGAGCCCCAGATCGAGTTAGATTATCAGTGGTCTTGTATGTCTTTTATTTTCTAATAATTGCTCCCACAGTTATTTTTCTTCACACCAAGCTGCTTACCTATTTCAGATTCAGTCTTCCCAGCCTGGTGCCGGTCTACAATTTTGTTTCTGGTGTCCTATGACAGCTCTTTGGTCTTGGCCATGGAGTTTGGAGTGTGACTGTTTGAACAGGTTGTTGTGGACAGGTGTCTTTTATACTTATAACAAGTTCAAACAGATGCCATTAAAACAGGTAACCAGTGGAGGACAGAGGAACCTCTTAAAGAAGAAGTTACAGGTCTATGAGAGCCAGAAATCTTGCTTGTTTGAAGGTGACCAAATACTTATTTTACCGAGGAATTTACCAATAAATTCTTAAAAAATCCTACAATGTGATTTTATGGATTTTATTTTCTCATTTTGTCTCTCATAGTTGATATATACCTATGATGAAAATTACAGGCCTCTCTCATCTTTTTTAGTGGGAGAACTTTCACAATTGGTGGCTGTCTAAATACTTTTTTTCCCCACTGTACGATATATATATATATCGATATATGTATTAAATCCTCTGCAAGGGGTTCCCAAACTTTTCGCTCAGGCACTGGTGTGTGTGGGTGTGTGTATAATATATATATATAGATATATATATATTATATATATATATATAATATATAGACTATATATATAACATATATAGGGCTTGTTTTATGCAAATTGATATCAATCAAATCTCTATACAACCACAGGGGTGTACTTGTACCTTCTGGCCATCTACTATGTCCTGGTGACAGGTTGTTAGTCCATCCGTTTAAATTTGCTGTACGTTATGTCATGTCGGAGGGTGGGAATGCATTACATCTCCCTGGGTGAGTGGGCGCGGTTCAGGGGTTAACATGCTGAAACTGTGTCCTGTTAAACTGCCTACACACTGTTGTCAAAACGAATAGTGCGAGCTGTCTGGACATGCCCATTTACCAGTCTAGGAAGGGGAAAAAACATGCATCAACCTTTTTGCTAGGGCAATTTAGACTGTTCTCTTAGAGATTTACAATAGCATTACATCCTGTCACATCAAATAGGTCTCACGATCCTTAAAGTATAGGAAAAAACATATCCTGCAATTTTACCTGCCGTTAGTTTTGAAGATAGCAAGTTTCCCACTTGATCTTCAGAATGTTAACTAGAATAACAATAGATACTTCTGAACATGTTCAACAGATTAGTCCAAGTGAATACCATGAATTCTGTTTTTGTAGTGTATGTATCCTGTTTTGGCCCATTATCACTCTCACGAAAATTAACCATGGTTTTTACTACAAATAAAACCAAAAATACATGGTTAATAGTTAAACCATGGAAACTACAAATTAACCATGGTTTTGCTACACTAACCACAGTTTAACCATGGTATTTGTAGTAAAACTGGTTACTACACTTTTACTACAATAACACCATGGTTGATTTCCGTAAGAATTAACCAGTGATTTAACTTGCAATTGATTCTAGTAGGGTTTGATGTTAGCATGTTGCTAAGATATGAACATGATACTCTAAAATGCTTGATGTTTAGCCCACACATACATCAGGTAAATATTAAAAGCGTTCATATCATTCGAAAGAATAATTAGCTGTTAGCATCCACATACATGGATGTAAGTTGCATGAGGGGGGGGGGGCTTTTTTGCCCCAATGATGTTGGGATTGACTATGATAAAAACAAGCAATGTTGCTTTGAATAGCCAAAACTAGGGGGACCATATGTGCCATTTTTCCTGAACACATCCTGGCCAGGATTTCTATATTACCTAAAACATCCCCGGCTTGGGGCTTTGTTTACGCTGTGCAGACTGATCGGTGTTTAACATCGAAGCACCATGAGAGCTATAGAGAGCAGATGGCTCCTTATGCTTTCGAAGCGCTCTAGCCGGGACTTGAGGTAACCACACGCCTGTGCAGCGGCGCTTCAAGTTGAACACACCTACGCACAATTGCATCGCTTTGACTGATCTCCGTAGATTCCACCTTCTCGCACGCCACGATTGGTCGATTATGTACAATGCCTGCATGTTATTGGTCAAACTACTTTTCGATCATTACATTCAGCAAGTATGAAAACAAGAAAACAAATCCAAAACCTGGATATTTTAGAAACCCTGGCCAGGACATGTCCAGGAAAAATGGGCAGTGTGGTCCCCCTAGCCAAAACAAGCATGAAGTTGCCACCTACATTTTAAAACAGCGAGCTGTAAAATGTCTTGGTAGGTAGCACACTAGGTTTTGTGACAAATCTAAAATCTTCACTTTTCCTCATACTAATGCTAATTAGCATGCTTGCTTTAAAAGACATCCTATTTGTTAAGTCCAAAGCACATCCAATGCATATTTAAAAGGAACAGCTGTGCACACATGAAAGGATGTGATTGGCAGCTGTGAGGCTTAATGGTACTTTAAAGTACCGGTTTGGGTTAATGTACCTGTAAATATTGCTAAGCCTTATTGCATTACATTAAACAAATGGATATTTAAAACAAAATGGTGGTGGGTTGAGTGCTTTCAAAGGCAATTAACCCTTTTACCAAGTACCCTTCCATCAAGATTTTGGCTTTCAGAAAGCTTCAAGAACATAATAATGACAAGGTTTGGATCATTGCCCAATTGCAACTGAGTAAGTACACTTATTCAAGGAACATCTCTCAGGAATGCTGAACTTAAAATGACCCAACTCCCTAAACCCAAATCAGTCTGGAAAACTTCCAATACCAGTACATTCATGCCCAGAAACCCTGCAAAATTCTTCTAACACATTGCCCCACGGTGTCAGTATGCATAATGACAACGTCCCGTGGTGCCGCTCGCAGGGCAACCTGCATCGGTGCTTGCACAGACGTGCTTTGATCTAAAATGCTGGTTTCTACTCACCTCCACATGGTTTCAAAGAACATTAATTTCGGAGGCCGAGACATAAGGGTGGTGAAACCTCACTGCCGTGATGTTCCAGAACACACACGCCCCCGCCTGGTACGATTTCAGCTCCAAGAGAGCGTCTCTTAACGAGACCCTGGATGATTACGGTGGTTAGCTGTGACAGTATTTTAAAAGCCTTTTCCAGTAGGTTTAAACAACCAAGTGCTGCTATTTCATAGTCATGACATATAAGGATGTTAGCAGTCAGATCTTTTGCCTTCTTTTTTTTAAAGTATATCCCTGGATTTTGAGTGTTGTCCGTTATAATGTGAACTTTATGCTTATGTCCGGTGTATATATGGTGGAACTGTAGGTTGCTTATGGCTGCCAAGCATTCTTGAAATACATTTATACATGGTAAAAAGGATCTAAAGCAATGTTGAATATAAATATTGTGCTTTCATGAAAAAGACATTAACACTGAATTTGCATCTCATGTCAGCGCCTCATGCACATGACATGGCATTTTTAATTTATTTTTTCATTCCATTAAGAGCAAAAATGCATTCTGTGTAAATGGCTCCTTGTGTTTGTTTTGTACAGTTGCCTTGCATCATTGATGATGCATTTATACATGGTTCAAAGGATAAAGCAATGTGAATATAAATGTCACAATTATGAGAAAATGTCAAATTACAAAGAGTTTGTAATTTGCGCCCAAAAATGAAAATTTGCAGTTAAATTACTCACCCTCAGGCCATCCAAGATCTAGGTGACTTTTTGTCTTCTTCAGTAAAACATTAAATAAGATTCTTAGTTGAAACTGTGGTCCTTGGTGATTCATAAAATGCAAGTCAACAGCTACCACTATTAATTTGAGAGCCAGAAAAGCATACACAAACAAAACCAAATTAAACCATGCGGCTTGTGACGATACATTGATGTCCTAAGACACAAAATGATTGGTCTGTGCAAGAAACTGAACATTATTTACATTATCACCTGCAGTTCAGAGCCTCAGGCAAACGGGGGAATCTGATTCTTTATTGCGAACCTATTTTTTCAGTTTGTTTCAGTGAACTGATTCAAATAACCGATTCACCAGTTCGCTTACATAATCATGCAATGATGTCAGGAATGCACAATAATATTAATAAGGCACCCAATAATAATGTGAAACATGGATGTTTTACCTGTTTAAAGCATATCAATTAAATAAACTAGATTAATCAACTCACCTTTTTACATAAACAATAAGAAACCATATAAACGTAAATTTTGCCCCTTCAATCAAGTGCTCTGTTCACGCATACGTACACATATAAATGGCTTATTGGTCTTTGGTCCGAGTCAAATTTTTTCCTCAGTTCAGTGACTGTTGGAGGAACTGGAATGTGTTGGCAAAAACCGGCATCATGTGATCATATAAGCTGGTATTTTGGCTCATTTCGAGTCGGAGTGACTGTCAGGCGTCTGTGAGTTTTGATTGAGTAACTTTTAGATCTGTGCTGCTTGAGCTGTGAACAGATTCAGTCTGATTTTATGAATTGGGTTCAACTATTTCACCAAAAATAATAATTTCAAAAGACTGATTCGTTTATGAACCCGACATTACTCCGGACCATTTGTCTAAGTCTCTGGATTACAGCAATAATGTTGCAAATAATGTTCAGTTTCTTGCACAGACCGGTCGCTTCACTTCATAAGACCTCAATATATCATCAAGAGCCATTGGTATTAATTTTGCGTAATTTCTGTTGCTTTTTTATTTAAAAAAAAAACATGTAGTTGCTGACTTGTATTTTATGAATAACCAAGGACCACAGTTTCAGCTAAAATTTTTATTTATTGTTCTACTGAAGAAGAAAAAAGTCACCTACATCTTGGATGGCCTGAGGGTAAGCAAATTTAATTTTCATTTTTGGGTGAACTTTCCCTGTAAACAGCACTAGATGGACATGTTTGATCATCAGCGTTCTAAAGAATCAGAGCTCAAGTTAAAAGAAGTTCAACTTAAAAAAAAAAAAAACATCCTAGACCATTTTTTTATTCCACATTTTTATCACAAAAATGTGTTCTGAAATGGCCCCTTCTGTTTGTTTTGCACTATATAGTTGCTTTGCATCATTGATCAGCCAAGAACATGACGTCATGTGATCGATTGTACCCTGTACAAGAGAAGCCTTTGTTTGTAAATGTGTTTGTGGATGTGCATTGAGTTTGCAAGATTAGTTATTATTGTGTGTGTGCATTTTGTTGCTGTTTCTTGGGAAGTTTGATTGTGTGAGGTGTGAGTGTGTGTGTGTGTGTGTGTAGCTCATATCACCCAAGTTGCAGGTTCCTTTCCTGGTAAAGCTTCTGGCTGTTTGGTGCTGATAATGGGGAGTAATTACCGGAGGACATGTGGAGTTTAAACAAAGAGAGACTCAAGCTCTCTCAGATTATAGCTACCATATCTTTAGCTTAATTAGAGCTATTCATTTGAGCAGTTTACCTTAAAAAAAGAGTTGCTAAATGGTGTTCATGCTGAATAGCCTGCATTCAAAATAGTCTTTGAATACAAACGTTTCTGGTTATTAGTAGTGCTTGTAGAGTGACTATTATTATTATTATTATATATTTTTTGTAACTCAAATAGTTGAATTTATTTATTTATTCTTTATGCTTATAGCTTCAGTTTCCTTCTAGGCCCTTGGGGTGAAGCTAGGATTATTTTTATTTGTATTTTATTTACCTATTTTTGTGCAGTGGTACTTCGGTGCATGACAGAAACAGATGATTCTGTGCTTTGCGAGTTAGGTACCCGTCACAGCTAAATCGCTTCCTTTGACAGGTGACTTGTGAAGGTTTCCAAAACCCTCGAGCAAGCGGATTAGACGAATGCTGCTCATCACAGGGAATGCCATTATGCTAGAGTTTTCTGCCGCCTGGGAGGGAGTTTCGTTGGTTTGGTCTTGTGCTAGAGCTGGAGGCTAATCCCACCGTTGAGCCCTGTCAGTGATAGCTTTCACAAATACAACAATAAACACTTTAGATTGCTCCCTGCAGACTGTCCTCGCATTCTCATGAGGGCATGTAAATTTTTTTAGCACTTGTCTGGCCTCATTCTGTCCTCCTTTGGCGAGTGGCACAAGGTATTTTATTCCATTTTTATTTGGTTTGGTCACACAACACTGCAGGAGCTTGAATGTATTACTGCATTGTGTCCTAACGAGGTTGTGTTTTGAGGCGTGCAGTTCAACGAACAAACAATAAAAGTCAAAACAGAACAGACTTTAGTTTGAATTATGATATTTAATGGTGTTTGCTAGAGCTTATGGATTCAAACAGACATCCTAAGTGTTAAACTTTGGCACACAACCTATTTGTGTAAAATATACAATAGACTTACATTAAAGGAGGGAATAAAACAATCCAGAGACCTGAATATAATTGAGATTTGAGGGCTGGCTTCTTTGACATGGACCATTAGCATAAAAACAGTAATGTGCCAATCATGCTAAAAACCCATCAGCAACCCATAAAAGCAATATAATAATGTGCTAATCATACTAAAACCCCTCAGAAACATTTTATAAAAACAGTATAGTAATGGTCTAATCATGCTAAAAACACTTCAGAAACCCATAAAAGCAGAAATGTGCAAATCATGCGACAAACTCCCCAGACAACGATAAATGCAGTAATGTGCTAATCATGCTAAGAAAACCCTCAGAAACCCATAAAAGCAGTATAGTAATGTGCTATTTACTATAGCACATTACTATAGGGGGAGGGGGGAATTTCCAATCATGTGAAATCCCCTTAAATGCTGAAAGGATACTACAACAAAGATATCGCTTTCATCTTCTGACAGCTGATGGCAAACTGATGTTTTTTCATGATTATATGACTTGACCTGAAGAAAGACAGACCCCAGGTAATCGCACCGCTGTCAGCTCTCTCTCTCTCTCGCTCTCTCTCTACAGTACTTGAACGTTAACCTAAAATTGACTGGTTTTGAAAATTATATTAGTGTCAATATACAATAAAATAAAGTTTCGGTTTATGATAATAAAAAACAAAATGTCTTAAACATTTTTGTAATGATTCAACGGACCCCCTGGAATTACATGGTGGACCACTAGGGGTGCGCTTACCCCCGGATGAGAAACACTGTAAAACCATTTAAACAACCACGTATGTAACTTGGTTAAAACCACACTTTAACATGTGACAGTGACATTTTGCTCCACACACATTCAGAAAATGTAAACATATATTTTAACGTTAACAAGCCAAAATAGCATAAAGGATTTACTAAATAGGTTGCTTTACTTTTTTAAAAATGTTTTCATTATGAAAAAAAGAGGGTTGTAGTTACATCAGTATCATGAGCTGTTGAAAAGTAGACAGGAAGTGTATTGTCTTCATATCAACTTGCACTATGTGTAGTATTAAGGACAAGCAAATATTTGCTATCAAGTAATAAGAAAATATCCTTGTAGCTGCTGCTGGAAGACTCTTATCTTCTGATGACCAACCCTTACTGCCTCACGCTGCTTAACCTCAGTCAGATGATGGTATCTTAGAGTCATCACTCCTACCTACTGCCAGATCCTTCATTCAGTACAGGTTCCCTTTATCGTAATGCGTTCATGAGAGTTTCTGTTTGTCCAATATTAAATATTTCACTCCAAAATGAAAGTTTTATCATCATTTGCTCATCCTCTTGTCATTCTAAACCCAGTGACTGACGTTCTTCAGTGGAACACAAAAGGAGATGTTTAGTAGAATGTCCAAGCTGCTCTTTTCCATTTATTCTTATATATATATATATCTATATATATATATATCTATATATATATATATATACGTCCAAGTTCTAATCGATTGAACATTGGCACATACTTTAGTCTTCTTACGCCTTACGATAACGACACTAAATACGAATTTATCTATAATACTACAATGTTTGTCTTTGTGGAGATTGAGAACCCCAGTCCATTGTCCTCTTTATTTGTAAAAGAGCAACTTAGATATTTGCTACACTACGTTTGATATTTATTTATTTTTTTTTTATATTTTTGTACTTGGGTCTCTGTTTTATTTTATTTCATTTTGTGTTTTTTGTGTGTGTGTGTGTGTTTTATATTTAGGTTTTGTTTCATTTAATTTTAATGTGTTTTGTTTTTTGTTGTTTTGTGTTGTTTCATTTTGTATGTTATTTTGTGTTTTTGTTCCATTTTGTGTTTTGTTGTTGTTTATTTATTTATTTTTGCTTTATTTTGTTGTTGTTGTTTTGTTTTTAAAGAACTACTAAACTATTATGTCCCCCGTTTATAAATTATTGTCAATGGATTGACATTTGAGGGAGAGTAAACGGCAGACTTTTCATGTTTAGATGATTTATTCCTTAAAGACTTTTCTTTGATTGAAAGGAAAAACAAGTGAAAGTTTATGAGCTTATTATTATCAGAACAATGGCGGCAACAGGTGTTAACTTCTTTCGGCTGAATACATTAATAGTGTTTGTCCTGCTGGCGTGAAAATATGAAGTGAATTGTGCCAAGCGTAAGGAAGCTCCAGAGACGCGTAGTGCTGATGAGCACTGTGCACAAGGGGAAAATCCTAATTTGGAAACTTTGAAGAAATTAAAACTATGCTGCTCATGAATAGTTTATCCGCTCCAAATGAATCAAGTGCACTCAGGCATTCGGCTTGACAGAAAACAATCCGAAAGACATTTGTCACACAAATGTTCTCTGTAAAGAATGATTGTGTTTCTGTGATTATTACTGTCAATGGATGACAAATCCTCATTAGCATGTCTCTGGATGCTAATACTCTCTGCAGTCAAAAAGACACAGTTCATCTATCTATGAATACAGAGGTGATAATACAATCCCATTTAATAGGAATACATGTGTTTTTGCTGTATTTTTATGTTAATGTTTTTGTTAATTAATGCTAGAGAGAGAGAGCGAGAGAGAATATAATACAGTATAAATAAGGCAAATGCGCTAATATATTTTATGATTATTATTATTATTAACTAAAGCATACTTGATTCTCTAATTATTTTTATATTATTTAATCAGATTTAATAGTATATTTCTTTTTAAAAATACATTCCTGGTATCTATCTATCTGTCGTCTATCAAGATATAATAGTGCCATGTAACAGCCTATATATTGTATCTTTTATTATTAAATTTGTATATAATAGTTTATTTAATAATACTCAATAATAATCAAGTAAAAAAATATGAATATATCCGCACATTCGCCTTATTCTTACTATTACGCATTATAATTAGTTTTCACAGATCATCACTATTTATTTGTCAAAAGTCTATTATATATATATATATATATAAATAGTATCTATATATATATATATATATATATATATATATTTCACTAATTAGTGGCACAATGTTTTATTTAAATTACCACAAAATTAAAGCCATTCATCAAATACTAACATGATGTATACACACTTTACATGTTAAGCTATATTTTACAATGGCAATGCATTTTTTAAAAAATATATTTATAAAAATTTAATTATGTGTTTTTCTATTAATGTAGTAAAAAATTAGGGTGTAAATGTGCATTATATTAATTTTCACAATGCAAAATGAATGTTTCCAAAAATAAGCATATTTTCCTTAAGAAATATATATATATATGTATGTATTTGTTTGTTGTTTGTTTATTAGGGTGAAATATAACCCAGACAAACTCTGGTTTTGTGGGATTCACTCACCAGTAGTGTTTTATATGAAAGAACATACTTTCTTTGACTGCAGCTGACATAATTTTTCACAGTTGTATTTATGGTGGACTGTTTTCTCTAAGGTCATTTTATTGATAACGTGTCTCTCACCCTGCAGATGATGGGCCATACTCTAAGGGGAACAAAGACTCGACGGGGCCAGACAACTCGCTCACATCCAGAAGACAAAGCGTCCCAGGTATGCCTGACTCCCTTTCAATGCCTTCTGTTTGTACCCACACAAATCCTCCCAATGAGAGGCAGCCTTTCGCTCCTTCAGCGTCTCTCGATCTCAGGGATCGTGTCTGTCTTTCCCTATTGAGGATGTTTGAGTTCTTCTTGCCACACTGGTTTGGATGGCTGTTTGAGATGGAGAACACTGGGGGGTTGTGGGTGTTGTTACAGATTTATCCAGATGTTTCTTGTGGTTCTTGAAAAGTGTCTGTCTGAGTCATTCTGCTAGCTGGAAGCATTTTCTGATCCAAGACCTGTTTCTTCTTTAACACTAATTTGATTAGCTGAGTCAAATCAATGTGTGAGTTTGGAAAAGTTTCAGAATGACGTCTTAAAGCAAAACAAACATTTTCAAAGGTTATTTTACATTTGACTTTTGAATGTTAATTTCATTAAACTATTATTTTTTTGCTGCTTTTTCCCCCTTTTTTAAATGAAACCTACTGTAACTTTTCATACATGTGTCTTCATACAAAACGAATGCCAGAGGAAATTTTATTTCTGCATTTCTATGTATATTTTTAACTTTATATCTGTATTTTGATATGTGTGTGTATATATGGATTGTATATATTTTGATAAATTGTAATATATAAAGTAAAATTTATCTACTAAATAGTTTAATTTATACTTATATAAAATTATCTACATATATACCTAGATTACTTTATACAATACAGTTTAAAATAACAGCATTTATTGAAATCAATATTTTGTAACATTATATTAAATGGCTTTATTTATCACTTTTTTGCATTTGCTGTATCCTTGCTAATTAATAATATTTAATAAAATAAAAATAAATATCTACATATACATACATACATACATACATCTTATTGACCCCAAACTTAAATTCAATGAAAATGCTAACTGCATATAATCATTATTAAATTAGCCGAAGCTAGTCTTTGATAGAAAATGTTACTAAAATATATAATGGCAGATTAAGGCTTTTTCAGAACTTATATTACATAAATCATTATCATAATTTGAAAAGACAGATCAATCAGTTCATTATATTTTGACTTTTGGAATAACATTCCAGTTCCAATCTGTTCACATTTAAACCCACACAGGCATTGGCGTGATTAGATTAGACTCTGTGAGAGATTTCGTGACACAGCTGGATTCCAGAGGAAAATGTAGCATTTTAAAAAACAAAATTTTCTGCTGAACTACTGGTGTGTGATAGATGTTTTCTTTCATGTGCCTCTTGGTTTGGATTTTCGGTTTAAGAATTCATATAGTCGCGGCATGAATTGAAGATTAGTGTAAGTTAGTTGTGGTGTAACATAATAAAACAAACTCATGCATTCGTAATATTGAGAATTCATAAAAATGTCTCATCTTTAGTTAGATGGGAGTAAATGCAGCTAATTTGCATATCCAATGCAATATCTGAGACCATCTGAGTGATAAAGTTTGAGTGTAATAATAACACGCTGCCGACTTTTGTCTCTTATGTGTGTGTATTTGTATGTTGTGTTTCTGGCCTGAAGAACTGCGTGGGGTTACACTGGTTGAGCTGATTAAGAAGGAGGGAAGCACTTTAGGTCTCACCATCTCAGGCGGAACAGACAAGGAAGGCAAACCTCGCGTCTCCAACCTGCGGCCAGGTGGACTGGCGGCTAGGTGAGGACTACAGCTGAAGTCAGCAGTACAATCTCTCATTAACTCATTAACTGTATCAGCCAATCACAGAATGGCAAAGTGGTCACCTGACATCTCAGAAAAACACCAAGCCAAACAAAATAGGTTAGGTGGAAGTTTGTACCTACAATTTAAGTATGCCAATCCTTGCTAATGTGGTTCACGTACTTGTTGCATTTTAAGTGTGAAGTACAACTTAAAATTGTTTATTTAACTTAAATTATTGTTACAAATGTCTATTTGAGTATTGTTTGGATTATATAATATGCAGCTAGAAGAAAACTGACTGTTGAAGCAGCTAATTCATGCTAATGCTCGCTAATGTTGCAACACATACCGTGATGCGTTAGGACTTGCATTTTGACTAGGGTTGCCACCAGTCCCTTAAAATACGAAATCGTCCCGTATTTAAAGGTAAAAGGATGCGTCCCGTAACAAATCAATACGGGACGCGATTTGTCCCGTATTTTACAAAGGCCAACACATATTTGAATAAACAAATAAGTATTTTGCACTGTTTATAATACTAATAGCAATTATAATGAAATCAATTTCATAAGAAGGATTAGAGAAGTTCATTTGCATGTGATTTTGGCGTCTTTGTTTCCATAGCGACAGAGTCTCCAGGGGCCAGTTGCATAAACTTAGCCACCATGTTAAGACTGTGTCTTAAGAACTAGTTTGACCAGCTAGCAGTTGCCAAAGGTAACCAGTCTTACTCTTCCGATACTAACAAGACCAATCTACCTTTTCATAACTGAATTTAAAAAGCTATGACCAGTCTTGAAGAAAAAAATTAGATGACTAACTTTTTAAGACTAGTCTAAACGGTTTATGCAACCGGCCCCAGAACGCACGCCGTTAAAGCCCTTTCACACGAGCGCAGCATGCGCTAAACCTGCGCGCCCCGGTTTAAAACATCTAGAGTTCACATCTGCCCTTTGAACACAAGACTCTCCAGATGTAGGGCTGAATGGGAAAGTTATCAATGTGTCTGTCCAGTAACTAATGATGAACGCGCAGTTTGCAGAGAAGCATTTCAGATGCTCACGGAGGACTGTCCGCCTTAAAGGGATAGTTCACCAAAAATTTTTGTCATCGTTTACACACCCACAAGTTGTTCCAAACCTGTAATAATTTCTTTCTTCTGTTGAACATAAAAGAAGATACTTTAAATAATAAGTTTCTGGTCCCCAATGAATATGATAGTATTTTTATTTTTTTAGTAATTTAGGAAGTTACAACCAGCAGCTGTTTATTTGAGACACATTCTTCAAAGTGTCTTCTTTATGTTCAACAGAAGAAAGAACTTTATGCAGGTTTAGAACAACCTGGGTAAATTATGACTAATTTCATTTTTGTGTGAACCATACCTTTAAAGTGACAGTCACATCTGTGCTTCTAAAGGTATAGGCCTATTGTTTTATTAAAATTTGGATAGTCTGTTAATATAATATTCCATTCATTATCAGAGCTTGGTAGACATAATTATTATATTTGTAGACATGATTAGACAGATAAGTTAATATATTATAATTAATGTTAGACGCTATTTATTAATGTATAATTGATATTAATCATAAATATATTTATGATTAAGTTTACATACTTGAACATTTTCTCATGGTTTATTGTTGAGCTATGAGTTCCTCACTGATTATTTGTGTCCCTGGTGTTATTTTGGGGGGGTCGTGAATGGGTGTCCCTTATTTTGCCTCACTGAAGGTGGCAACCCTGGTTTTTTTGACACATTTCAGAACTGTGCAATTTTGTGTAGTAAGATGTGCCACATCTTAAAATTGCATCTTATTGTTACTGTTAGCTAATATGCACACAACTTTCAAAAGTGCTAAGCAGTGACACATATGTTAATAGAGTCAGTAAGCACTTCATTTTAGCTTCCAGTATCTAGTGCAAACTGTAAGGCTAATATACTTAATTCAGGAATAATTCAGGTAACTAGCTACAAGCTAAATATATCAACATTTTAACTGATTTTAGCTAACTTGGTCAACAAGATTCAAACTGTTGTTCCACCAGTAGCTAACCTGAAAGTGAAACTGACCATAGCAGCAGTTTATGTTAATGCTTGCTAATGTGGCAATGAGTAATCCTTGTGTTACGTAACATACTTAACATTAGTGTTTAGCATTTGCATTTTTATGTTACTGTGGCAGTGACAAGTGGTCAAGAGAATTACCTTCAAATATCTGTGCTATTAAACAATATATATTCATGTAGCTAAAAGTTAAACATATCAACAATTTAACTAGCTATATCTAACTTGCTTAGCAAGATTCAAACTGTTCTTCTGTCAGTACAGTTGCTGACCTGAAAAACAAAACTGACCATAGAAGCACTTAATTTATGCTTAAGCTCGCGAATTTAAACACGCACATTTTGTGTTACGTTGTTAAGTTGTGAGACTTTGAAATAAAGAAGGGAATTTGATAAATTGTTGTTAAATTTATTTTTCCTCATACTTAATTTTGATTAAGCTAATTTCAGTGATGTGAAAGTTTCCCATCTTCAGTCGTTTCTTCTTTCCTTGTGGCTGGTATGAGGATGTTATGGAGCGCGTCTGGGCTGATGACATATTTTTGTCAGGCATCATTGTGCTAGCTCATGTACGCCCAGTGGACAAAAGGGAATGAATAGCATTCATTTGTCTAATTAGCATCTAAATGAGCATATTTATACTCCCTGTTGAGTGTTCAACAACAGATAAGGAGTTCTCACTTTGCATTTACTTTTCATTCAAAATATAATAGTTTTCTATGTTTTTGACCGTTGACGGAAATCTTCTCTAGACTGCCATATGTTATCTTGTTCATTTCTCTACATAAAATGTTGAATGCTAACAAAGCTAATTTCCTCAAATGCTGGAAAAGCCAACTTTTACATTGTTTAACAAAAAATGGTGTGCCGGATTTTAGCTAAACTGTTTAATTACTCTCTTTTCAGTAGTTACAATATAAAAATGTTTCCTTTGCCAAAGCAAGTCTCACTGTTGCTAATTAGGGTTAGGAATTTGAACAAACCCATTATCCTAAGTATTATTCTGTGATTGAGTTACATTTTGATGTGTCTCAGGAGCGATCAGCTCAATGTGGGCGACTACATCAAGTCAGTCAATGGCATCAACCTGACCAAGCTGCGTCACGACGAGATCATCAGTCTGCTGAAGAACATAGGCGAGCGTGTCGTGCTGGAAGTGGAGTATGAACTGCCTTCACCTGGTAGGAAGTTGAGTATTCTGACTTTTGCCTGTCTTGTGGCATGTTCCTATCAATGTACAATCTCAGACCACATGATTGAATATCATCGTGAAAATGTATTTTTGTGTCAGTAAGTCCACTTCAGCTTGTTTATATATATATATATATAGGTGCATCTCAATAAAGTAGAATGTCATGGAAAAGTTCATTTATTTCAGTAATTCAACTCAATTGTGAAACCGCGTGATGAAATCACCAAGGCACCAGACTGAGTAGTTTAAGTCTTGTTCTTTTCATTGTGATGATTATTGGCTCACATTTACAAAACCCACCAATTCACTATCTTCAACTAATTAGAAACTTCATAGAAAAGTTTTTTTAGTGAATGGTTGGCCGTGCTGGAAAGTATGTTCATTTGACCACATGTACTCAATACTGGGTAGGGCACCTTTTGCTTTAATTCGTGCCTCAATTTCGCGTGGCAATGGCGGTGATCATTTTGGGCCCTGGCTAGGTGATGAGCCCAGGTTTCTTTTACGTGCCTTCCGACTCATCTGCCTTTTTTGGTCCTCGTTGTGATTCATTTCCTTTTGACATACCCCATAGACTCTATGTGGTTCAGTCTGGTGAGTTTGCTGGCCAGATCAGCCACCAATCACCATAGTCCAGTGACCCAACTTTTTGTCTTTTTGCATGTGGGCAGGTTGCCAAATAACGGCTGAAAATGACATCAGCAGCTGCCAAAAAGCCTGGTCATAGAAGGAAGCAGAGTGGCTACCAAAATTTCATTGGTAAACTGTGCGAAGGTGATGTTGTTTTCCAAAAACACAATGGACCCACACATCAGATTACATTGCATCCCAAATCACCAGACTGGTGAAACTGAACACTGACTTCAAGCAACTGCTAATGCAATTTGAGTGAATTACTGAAAATGACGTTTCCACACATTCTAATTTCTTGAGCTGCACCTTATATATAGTGACCCTGTACAGGAAAACCTCTTAAGATCTCTTGGGTATATTTGTACAATGGCCAAAACTGCACTTGATATGGTTCCAAATTATTGATTTTTTGCTTTTATGCCAAATCCATTAGGATAGTAAAGACATGTTCCAGAAGGTATTTTTTGAACTTTAGAGCAAAATATATTCAACTAATTTTGATTAGTATATGCTTGCTTGGACTTCATTTGTTCGACTTTAAGTGATTTTCTCAATTTTTTTTTTTGCACCCTTAGATTCCAGATTTTCTAATAGTTGTAGCTTGGCCAAATATTGTCTTATCCTAACAAACCATACATCAATGGAAAGCTTATTTATACAGATTTATACAGAAAAATCGACCCTTATGACTGGTTTTGTGGTTCAGGGTCACATATAATTATACACAGAAATGCAGAATGTATGGCTGCATGTTTATAGCTGCTATGTGTCATTTTTGGGTGCTAAAATTATTTTTTCCTATTTCCAACTTAATTGCATGAGACCATAAGCCAGTCAGTTATTTCGAAACGCTTTCAAGGAACGTTACTATTAATTGGTGTTACATGGTAAGATAGCAACATTGACGGTGTACGCAATTTGGTTGAATATACTATGTTGTGCTTGTTCTGTTGGGTAAGGGAGTCGGGCTCCCACGTTCGCGGGACACCACGACGGGACAATCCCAGCTAACTAGTATTACGTAATCATGGAATGGCAGTGATGTCGGACGGGAACAGAGGAGGTAAACGAATAGATAGTCATGCCCCGAATTCACGCCATTGATTGAAACATTGTTGCTGGCTCAGATTGCGATGCTCAAACAAAAAGAGCATCATCTTAAAGTACCACATTGTGCACTTTTTGGTGATATTAGCCTACACATGGCTTACTTATCACAATAAATAAGTAAATAAATAAATCACACATATGATCCTTAAATACCTCATGCAATTGTTTTAACAAATGCAATACCATGATATTGATGATGGACTATACACCACCCAGGGTTTTGTTTGCCATACTGTACATCAGCATGACTTACTCTTGTATGATGCATAGTTGGAGCAATCAACTAGCTAGCCATCTGTTTTCCAAAATCATAGAATCTTGGTGGCACATCCGTTGTCCACATGTCGTACTATCAAGAAACTATGCTTCCAACCACAAGTCAAGATCTGTTGTTTCAATCGCACAGCTTTTCAAATGTTTGTGAATGTTCGCTGGAACTGTGGGAAACACCAAATCTTTGAACTATGTTGATAATGTCGGAACTTACAGACATGGTTGGCTAATACTAACAAGAAACTATGCTTCTAACCATAGGTCGAGAATTGTAGATCCATCCAAACAACTTTGCGAATGTTCGTTGAAACTGTAATTTCGGGAAACAGTGAATTGTTGAACTATGTTGGTAACGATGGCATTTGTGACCGTAGTTGGCTAGTACTAAAAATAAACTATGCTTCTAACTGCAGTTCAAGAGCTATAGTCCAACCACATACGTTTTTGATGCTGATGTGAATGTTGGAACTATGATTTCGGGAAATATCAAATCGTAGAACTATGTTGGTAACGACCAAATTTGCAATTATAGTTAGCTAATACTAACAAGAAACTCTGCTTCTAACCACAGGTCGAGAGCTGTAGTTCCAACCAAATAATTTTACAATGCTGTTTATGAATGTTTGTTGGAATTTTGGACATTTTTTGTTTTAAATTGTAGAACTATGTTGGTAACGACAAAATTTGCGATCATAGTTACTATACTACCAGACCTAGGTCAGGTCGAGAGCTGAACTTCCAACCACACAACTTTACAATGCTGTTTACGAATGTTCCTTGGAATTATGATTTCGGGAAACAGCAAATCGTAGAACTATGTTGGTAATGACCGAATTAGCGATTTTAGTTCGCTAATACTAACAGAGCTGTAGCTCCAACCACACAGCTTTGCGATGATGTTTGTGAATGTTAATTGGAACTAGGGTTTGTGAACACAGAATCATTAAGTATGCTAGTAATGCTGGAAGTTGCGACCACAGTTAACTAATACTAACAAGAAAATATGCTTCTAACCACAGGTCAAAAGCTGTTGTTCCAACCACACAGCTTTGTAATGTTGTTTGAGAAGGTTGTTGAACTATGGTATTAGGGAAAGTCCCCCCCCCAAAACATCATAAATATACATGGTACGGAAAGTATTTCAGACCCCCTTAAATTTTTCACTCTTGTTATATTGCAGCCATTTGCTAAAAAATCATTTAAGTTAATTTTTTTCCTCATTATGTACACGCAGCACCCCATATTGACAGAAAAACAAAAAATTGTTGACATTTTTGCAGATTTACTAAAAAAAGAAAAACTGAAATATCACATGGTCCTAAGTATTCAGACCCTTTGCTCAGTATTTAGTAGAAGCACCCTTTTGATCTAATACAGCCATGAGTCTTGTTGGGAAAGATGCAACAAGTTTTTCACATCTGGATTTGGGGATCCTCTGCCATTTCAGATCCTCTCCAGTTCTGTCAGGTTGGATGGTAAACGTTGGTGGACTGCCATTTTTAGGTCTCTCCAGAGATGGTCAGTTGGGTTTATGTCAGGGCTCTGGCTGGGCCATTCAATAACAGTCACAGAGTTGTTGTGAAGCCATCCTTCGTTATTTTAGCTGTGTGCTTAGGGTTATTGTCTTTTTGGAAGGTAAACCTTCGGCCCAGTCTGGGGTCCTGAGAACTCTGGAGAAGGTTTTCGTCCAGGCTATCCCTGTACTTGACCGCATTCATCTTCCCTCGATTGCAACCAGTCGTCCTTTCCCTGCAGCTGAAAAACACCCCCACAGCATTATGCTGCCACCACCATGCTTCACTGTTGGGACTGTATTGGACAGGTGATTAGCAGTGCCTGGTTTTCTCTACACATACCGCTTAGAATTAAGGCAAAAATGTTCTATCTTGGTCTCATCAGACTTGGAGTCCGTCAGGTGCTTTTTAGCAAACTCAATGAGGGCTTTCATGTGTCTTGCACTGAAGAAAGGCTTCCATCGGGCCACTCTGCCATAAAACCCAGACTGGTGAAGGGCTGCAGTGATGGTTGACTTTCTACAACTTTCTGCCATCTCCCGACTGCATCTCTGGAGCACAGCCACAGTGATCTTTGGATTCTTCTTTACCTCTCTCACCAAAGCTCTTCTCCCCCGATAGCTCAGTTTGGCCGGACGGCCAACTCTAGGAAGGGTTCTGGTCGTCCCAACCGTCTTCCCTTAAGATTTGGAGGCGCCTGTCTTCTTAGAACCGTACGTGCAGCGAAATTTTTTTTGTAACCTTGGCCAGATCTGTGCCAGATCTGAAGGTGAAGGTGTAGAACCATCTCAAGGATGTTCAGAAGAAATGGACAGCACCTGAGTTTAAATATATGAGTGTCACAGCAAAGTCTGAATACTTAGGACCATGTGATATTTCAGTTTTTCTTTTTTAATAAATCTGCAAAATGTCAACAATTCTTGTGTTTTTCTGTCAATATGGGGTGCGCTTTGTGTACATTAATGAGGACAAAAATAACTGAAATATTGTAGCAAATGCTGCAGATACCAGAGAAAATTAAGGGGGTCTGAAACTCCGTACCCCTGGATGTTGATAAAGATCAAGAATTGTGACCATAGCTGCTACAGTGCGGTTGAAAAGACGCCACCAGCTGATTATGGCATATGTTTGGTCAGTTGGAGATGGTCATCAGTTACCGGCTGATAATCTTTACAGCTTGTACAAAAATCACCAAAATCTATCCTCACCGGGTAAACGATAGTACGCATTTTATTTTTTTTGGTGTGAATACATTTTGCAAATGGTATCACTTGCATATAGTTACCATTTGCCAACCTTTCTAGAATGGCCAGCGCCAGTGCCAATATAATACTATTATATATATATATATAGATATATATAGTATGATATATATATACATCATATAGATTTTGATCAACCTCTAGTAAGTTAACAACACTGAAATTTGCACAGCCGTGCACTCTCATTATAATGGATCGAGGTGATTGTCTCTCATTGGCTCAGTTTGGCATGTGTGGTGATATATTGCGATCGTTAGCCAGTCTGTCTTGTGCATGACAAATAAATTGCCTGGTTTATAAGCTCAGTGTTTCTGGCTGACCTTCTGCTGAACGTCAGTTTGCATCTGGGTTTATTTATCTGATTGTCCGCCAGATATGGCCGTTCGCCCAGTAAAAGATGCTGATTTAGAGATGCTATTGCCTCTCTACTGTCTCTGTTGTCCCTCTTAGCGCCAGATAGTACCTCAGGTGTTATTTCCAAGACAATCGAGATCTGTTTGCAGAAAGAGGGCAACAGTTTCGGCTTTGTTATGCGAGGTGAGTTTGGGTTTGTTGCCACTCATTTTATTTTATTTTATTTATTTATTTTAATCCTTTTTATAATATTCCTAAAATCAATTGTTGCAGATGTGTATATATGTGTATGTGTATATGTGTGTGTGTGTGTGTGTTATAATACAGGTGGATCCCATGAGGACTGGCACAGATCTCGTCCTTTGGTGGTCACCCACGTCCGACCAGGTGGTCCTGCTGACAGGTAGTGCACAACGCAAAATGAGGCATTTGAAGTTTATGCAAAAACTTTTTTTTCACTGATGCTGTTTTGTTCAGTGACTCATTGTCTACGATTTATTTAATCATCAAAGTGTCCAGTAATAGAGGAGTCACTAAGACAAAATGAGAAGTATTCGGCAGGTCATGTGATCTCAAAATGGCCGCCACCATGAGGAGCTACCCATCGAAAGTAGAATAAAGCAGCTTTTAAAAAAATTTGCCAGATAGCTTGAACTGGATTTGTTAGCTTAGTAGGCTAATTGATTAGCGTACCAACTGCAGGGAATGCAGGACAGAATGTAGCTTAGCAGGCCAGAAGAAGCTTGGTCAACCAAAATTTTATTAGTCACAGAAAAAAAAAAAATACACAGGCGATTTCACGCAGTCTGTGACGGACAGATCGTTAACGGCTAGTCTTTGGTAATACAGTACATCGGCCAGGACTATCATTATCATCAGGACTATCGTCTATCATTCATCGACCTCAAATATGGCTTATTATCTGAAATATGTAAGTAGCCTATTAGCAACTTTACATGGCCACTCAATCTAATGTTAACCTAGAGAAATATGTTCTGTTCAAGTGTTTGTGCGGAGTGTGGAAGCTGAACAGTAGCTCACTGCAGGACAGATGGAGGTGCCGGTATGCTCACTTGATCTTAAAATACTCCCAGACTAACTATACAATATCATACAGGATACAGTAATACATCTTTTCGAACTGAAAGCTCTAACTTTATTTGTGTGTTATTTGTGTGACACAATACCGCGTTATGTGAAAGCAAACAGATCCCTTTCCGCCATCTCGCTGTAACTTGCGCGCGAAACTCCGGGAATATCTTTGCTACCGCCTGTTGAAAAACAGCATATGCTGGTTAGGTATGTTTGGGGGGGGGGACACGGGAAGCTGTATGCTGGCCTTTGCGTTTAAACTGGTCCTTTGTCGGGTTTCAGCTGCCTTTGCTGGTTTTATGCGGTCCTTGCGGGGTTTCTGCTGGCCTTTGCCAGCACATGACCCATAAACCAGCAAAGGACCACTAACAGCACAGGACCAGCATAACCAGCATCCCCGTCAACTCTAACCAGCATATGCTGGTGTGTTTCAACAGATTAAAAATATATCTATAGAAAGAGAATTGTCTACTTTTAAATGAACCAATTCAAATTGAAAACAAATATTCTCAGATTATGTATGAAACATGCATACAGGCACATCACTACTGCAGAGATGACGAGGCGGCGACTTTATCTCTGAAGCTGAAAACAAAGAAAGCACTAGTTTATCAAATTATTAAAATGTTAATGCAGTCTCCTTACTGCTTTTCACTGACATATTCATAATCATTACTACGGCCGGTGCGCTGTGGCAAGCTTTATGAATGTACTTGAGCGCTTATTAGGCAATGTAGGCAATTAAAGGCTCATTATTTGTCACGTCTCCGGTCCATGAACCCGTCTCTAGCCGCAAGTCCACCCTTCCTATTATAATGACTCTCACACTACACAGACTGTTACACTATACCCTGGACTGCATTTCCCATCATCCACTGCACTGATAACACACACAGTTGATTTCACAGCACTGATTGCACACAGCTGTTATCACTCACACATCCCCTATTTAACTCTCACTCTGATCCCATTGCACTGCCGAGTATTGTTGAGCACTTATCAGTTTGATAGCTACACTACTTAGCCTGTTAGTTTTGTTTCCTTGTTTTGCCTTGCCTTGTCAGTTTTCTTGGTTTCTGATCTTTGCCTTTTTTTCCTGGATTTATCCCTCTAGTCTCGCCCCCTGTGGTTCTGTCTGCCAATCATCGACCTACGCTAGCCCTAGGACTATTCTTGTGTTTTTGCCCGCCATATACCTGTCTGCCTTTATCTGACCCATGCCTGTTTCTTGACCACGTCTCGGTCTTCTCCTAAATAAAAGCTTGCATATGGATACGCACGTCTCACGTCTTGTCAGCCACGTAACAGAATACTCGGCCACACAAGAATCCAGCAGCTTCTCATATGGACATTGGCCAGATACGGACACTGCAAAGTCTGGTATTAACCCGCAGCAGGCTTCGATCGGGGGCTCGAGGATTCATGCAAGAGTATTTAGATCTTGCATATTTTTCTGATCTGCCTGACTGTGTGCTCATAGACTTTTTTTTGTGAGGGTATCAATGAACCTTTAAAGACACGATTAATCCGTGAGGGTCCCTGTTCTTCTCTAAGTGATTTTATGGATTATGCTCTGTTCACTGTGGGTATCGCAGAGGAACGAGACCTTGCACTCACTCGTGTAATGGCGGCCACGCTAGTGCACGCTCACGAAATGGCGGACACAACAGCGCCCTGTCAAGTCACCGTTGATCTTCACGAGTCAAGTCAAGTGATCATCATGAGTCGGTCTATTCCAGCTTATCTTCAAGCGGCAAATCATTCACGTTGATCTTCCTGTCGAGTCTATCACCGTTGTATCTTCCTGAGTCTTCACAGTGATATTCCTGATTTCGCGTCTTCACATTTGATCGTCATAGTCAAATCGAGTCACAGTCATTATCATGAACGGTCAAAGTCACAGTTGATCGCCTATCGAGTCAGTACAGTGTGATCTCCGGATCGAGTCAAGTCACAGTTGATCGTCCGAGTCCGAAAAATTCGATGTCACGTTGATCGTCCTGAGTCTTGTCTAGTCACAGTTGATCTTCTTGAGTCGAGTCTAGTCACAGTTGATCGCCCTGAGTCGAGTCAAGTCACAGTTGATCGCCCTGAGTCGAGTCAAGTCACAGTTGCTCGCCCTGATCGAGTCAATCACAGTTGAGTCGCCCTGAGTCGAGTCAGTCACAGTTGATCGCCCTGATCTAGTCCAGTCACAGTGAGCGCCCTGAGTCAGTCGTAGTCCAGTTATCGCCCCTGATCAGTCTCGTCACAGCTGATCGCCCTGATCGGTCGAGTCCAGCGATCGTCCTGAAGTCCATCAAGTCTCACTGAGTTCTGCCAGAGACCCATCACGCTCAGCTGTTCCGTCCAAGCACGCACGGCTGCCTTCTAGAGTCCTCGCCATGTCTCGGCTAGTCATCCAGAATTACGTCGCATCACAGCTGATCATCCAGTGTTATGTCACGTCCTGTCTGTTGCACCCATATTGTCGGGGTCGGTCCGTCGGTATCGCAGTCTGGTGTCCAGTGTGAGGGATGCCCCGCTGGTGTCTGCACGCGCAGCTGGTATCCCCAAACCCACTCACTTTAGCCCTCCTGATCCTGAACTCATTCCCCTGTGTGCAGCACTTCCCATATGGGGGTTTGTTTTATGGTGTATCTGGGCTGCGTAATCCACCGCCGATTTGCTAGAGGCAGCTGCACTGGCTACAACATCTCCAGAGGTGGCGGTTTATGCTGCAGAACCTCCCGAGGTAGCGGTGCCCGTTGCTGTGCTCCCAGAGGTCATGGTGTCCACTGAAGTCTCTTCAGAGGTGGCTGCGCAGGCTGCAGAACCTCCCGAGATGCGACACTTGCCTCAGTTCCTTGCGTAGTGGTGGCGCCCAGCAACGCACTTTCAACCTGTCCTGTTCCAGCCAAGGAGGCCACCTATGAACTCTCCATCTGTCTTGTTCCGGCCAAGGAGGCCACCTATGAACTCCCTGCCTGCTCTGTTCCGGCCAAGGAGGCCATCTATGAACTCTCTGCCCATCCTGTCCTGTCCCGGCTATGGAGGCTGTCTGCGAATCCTCATCCTGTCCTGTCACGGCTATGGAGGCCGTTAGTGATTTCTTTGTGTGCTTTGTGTCTGCCAAAGAGGTCGTTTGTGAATTTTTGTCCTGTCCCGACCCAGCCAAGGTGGCTGCCTCTGAACTCTCAGCCTTGTCTGTCAACCCCAATGTTTTGTCTGTGTTGTCTGTCTTTGCTCTCTCGTTGTTACAGTCTCTGCCAGGGTCTCCTGATCGGTGTGGTTCACAGGGGGGTTTCTTGTTTCCTCTGCTCCGCCGTGGTGGTCCACTGTCTGTCTCTGGTGGTCCTCTGCTCCGCCGTGATGGTCCTCTGCCCCGCCGTGGTGGTCCTCTGCTCCGCCGTGGCGGTCCTCTGCTCCGCCGTGGTGGTCTTCTGTCTGGCTCTGGTGGTCGTCTGCTCTGCCGTGGTGGTCGTCTGCTCTGCCGTGGTGGTCTACTGTCTGGCTCTGGTGGTCCTCTGCTCTGCCGTGGTGGTCTTCTGCCCTGCCGTGGTGGTCTGCTGTCTGGCTCTGGTGGTTCCCTGCTCCACCTGTACTGCCGGCCTCATCCTGGCCCTCTGCTCCGCTGGTTCTGCCTCAGTCCCCTGTTTCTCCGCTTCCTCATGGACCTGGCCCTCCAGCCCTCCCCCTGTTCCGCCTCCACTCCACCGCCCTCCGGAATCGTAAAAGTGTTTGGAGCGTCTGGAAGCCGCTCCTGGGGGGGGGGGGCTCTGTCACGTATCCGGTCCATGAACTTCCTTCTGCTAGCCATCAGAGGTCACCCTTCCCATTTCATTGACTCTTGCATTACACACTGTTGCATATCACCCCGGACTACATATCCCATCATCCACTGCACTAATGACACACACACACACAGCTGTTATCACTCACACATCCCCTATTTAACTCTCACTCTGATCCCATTGCACTGCCGAGTATTGTTGAGCACTTATCAGTTTGATAGCTACACTACTTAGCCTGTTAGTTTTGTTTCCTTGTTTTGCCTTGCCTTGTCAGTTTTCTCGGTTCTGATCTTTGCCTGTCTCCCTGGATTTATCCCTCTAGTCTCGCCCCTGTGGTTCTGTCTGCTGATCGTCGACATATGCTAGTCCTAGGACTATTCTTGTGTTTTGCCCGCCATATACCTGTCTGCTTTTATCTGACCCATGCCTGTTGTATGACCACGTCTCTGTCTTCTCCTAAATAAAAGATTGCATATGGATCCGCACGTCTCACATCTGGTCAGCCCTGTGACAATAATGATTTAAATTGTTTATTAATAAGCGTGCGATTAGTTGCCTAATGCTTTAAATTAACGACTACTAGTCGACCTTAGTTGAGGACAGCTCTAATGCTTACTGAAAACACAACTATTCATTTTGTTGGTGTTAAACTTTTTAGGTGAACTTGACTTTAAATGAACAAAATGTATAAGCAATCTTCCATGTCTCAACACACTATATGCATTTTTTCTAAATCCAGAAAGTAGGCCAGAGATTTCCCTCTCAGCTTAGACGGCTCATTATTATTCTTAGTTTTAAGATTTTTCCATGCCTCTCTTACCAACCACTTTTCCCTACTTATATCAGCATCACGCAACCTGCCAAAAGAGAAAAATAAATAAACATATGTGTCTACAGAGAGAACATATTCAGTAAGACCCCTTTGATGTTAGAGACAAAGACTGCCTTGATTGACGGGTGGAAATTGTATGCGTTGTCTCCCCCCAGACGTTTCATGAAGAAAATAGAGTTCTCTCGAACAGGTCCTCTCACATGTAGCATTAATCATTATTGTGGAATATCAATAATATTTTAAAGAAGCTGACTACCTAGGCAGCATAAGACATCAACCTTATGTTGCCTTCAAAAATACCAAAAATTCATGGACTAAGTGCAAAAAGAGATTTTGAACGCTTAAATATATTCATTCAAAATTATTTATAAACTTACTCAAAGTTTCATTTGCATTAGTTGACATGAGCTATCAATGAAAAATACTATAAAAATAAAGCATTTATTATTAATATTAGTTAAAAGATAAAACATTTTAAGTTCAAAAGTTGTACTTTTAACATAAGTTAATGCAATGTGAACTAGCTTTACCATTTTTATTAACTTACATTAACAAAGGATAATACTGTAAAAAAAATAATTGCTCATTGTTAATGTTAGTTAATGAATTAACTAATGGTAACAAATGAAATCTTATTGTAAAGTGTTACTGAAATAATATAAATTCTATTGAAAATATATCTGAAATTATGCCATGATAAAATGTGGTTCTCCAATTCGTACTAGATTTATAGATATGATTTATATAAAAAGTCATTTTTATTCAAATAAGTTATTGAAAAATGACACTACTGACACTATTATTACAATTTAACTAGTTTAAATATGACAATAACTGTTTTCTACTTTATTATATTTTAAATTTTAATTTATTCCTGTGATGGAAAAGCTGACTTTTCAGAAACTTAGTTCAGAAACATCAGAATTTATATAACTATATAACTATCGCTTTTGATCGATTTAATGATTCATTTCTTAATAAAGGTATTAATTTATTTAAATAAAAATCTTGCTGATGCCAAACTTTTAAACAGGAGTGTATGTGTTATACATTTCATTGATAATATGACTGTTCCGCATATGTTCTTGTGCAGAGAAGGGACTCTAAAAGCAGTGGATCGGATCTTAAGTGTGGATGGTGTGGTTTTACACAGTGCCACTCTCAGTGATGCTCTTACTGTTCTGACTCAGTGTGGACAGGAGGCTCTGCTCCAGATCGAGTACGATGTCTCCATCATGGGTGAGTTACTTCAATTGCGCTTGTTTTATATGTTGACAGAATAAAAATTCCACATGTCCCAGTGGATTAACGTGCCATTCGTTTTGTATGTTGCACTTTGAAAAGAAATGATGAATTAACCCTCATAATGCCATCAAAATCTGTGACATCTTATTACCATGTGTATTACCATAACTGCATTTACACGTTTTTTATTAATAAAAAAATTTGAAATTTTATGAACCCCACACACAAAATCAAAATATGCAAAATACATTTTTCAGTTTTGATGAGAAATTTTATTTGAATATATACTTGTATGTAATTTATAAAAACATTTACTCTGAGAATTACCGGTATTAACCCTATTGGAATGAATGGAATTAAATTCCTTTGAATTTATAACTCATGATTGCTTGAAAACAGTCCACATTTGTGAAACCTACATATTTATTTTTAAAAACAAAGCATAAATATTAATCTGAAAAGTTTTCAGACAAAATAAATTTACTTGACTTGCATAAACCTTTACCGTCAGATTAAAAAATGTCACTTATTTCATGCTGCAATGTTTCATCATTAGGCCGTTAAAGGGGTCCTATTAGCTTTGTTACAATGTCTTTAATGTTTGGGGTGTACTAGAACTGCGCTCTTGCTTGTGGTTCGAAAACCTCATAATTTTACATAATTTTTACATTATTACAATACCTTTCTCCCCATCCTAGCACAAATGGCTCGATTAGTTCCAGGTTTGATGAAGGCCCGCCTTCCGAAAAACGAAATGTGTTGTGATTGGTTAGCTGTCCCAGTGCATTGTGATTGGCAAACAGCTTAGACGGTGTTTCAGTGCTGCCACGCCCCTTGCCAAAGCAGCAAGTTCCGTCTGCTCCAGTTTAGTTAAGGATGGCGTCAATATTTCCATATCAATTTGAGCCGGATTCAGAGCCAGAGAATATTGAACAAGAGGATCGATCAGAACTTTTGCACGCACGGATATTGCAAGACATATTAGAGTGGTAATGTTATTGTTGTTTTTTTTTGGCTAAATCACGTTTTAGATGGTATGTCAACAACCGCTTAAAAATAACTGCCTTTACTATGTACAGAGAAATGCATATGTATTATTTTATTGTGATTCTAACATTATAACATGAATTGGAGTGCAACGTTTATACTGTTGAATTTATTTATACCATAGTCCAGTGTTTCCCAGGCGGCTTATATATGCAAACTCATTCTCTGCCAGCAGGAGGCGCTGTTGGAGTGGTAGATATCAAGGTTTCCCCGGTAATGCTGTACGCAAAGCAGCGCTCTGCTAAAAAAAACACTGCTTTATCAGACATTACATGCAAGATTAAATTAAAATGACATCCACATTTCTGAAGAAAGTCGGTTTCCTTCAGAAATACAGTGATATAAAAACACCCGCACTCAATGTATGGGAAACACTGTAGTCTCATAATTGAAGTGTAAATTCTGCAGATTACATCATTGTCCAGTATTGTACTGTCAGCAATTTATTATAAAAACTTTTTCATAATTGTAACATACATAATTATCCAGGTGCATGTGTAATAACTTGCGAAAACTTGAGGCTACAGCAGCACTTCTTCGCCGTCGTCGTCTTGTCTGATGCACTCAACCAAGCGTTCTAACCACGAACTCGCCCCTCCCCACCCCCCAACCATTCGAATTTCCGCAGGCGGGAATTATTTTAATGATATTCTAATGGGCCGCTTTGTGATATCACAAAACCCGGAAAACAATGCTGTAGGCGAAAAAAAACGAAATATCTCCCTTTGGAGTGGACTTTGAGATTTGTAACTTTCTAGATCTTTTTTTATGTCCAAACATACACACTGACTAAAATTCTAATAGTAAAAAAGCATAATAGAACCCTTTTAAAGTCATGTTTATCAACAAGGCTAGATATGTTTTACGAAGGCTTTTTGACATTGATGTAACTTCATAGATAATTTTACAAAAAGTATTTTTGACACCAATGGTATTCCATACATACCCGGATATTACCCAAGAAAAAGATTAAATTTTTTTTAATTTAATAAATTTAATTATTAAATACAATAATATAAGTGTATTTTGAGGGTCTTAAAGCAAACCACTTAAACTTTTTTTTTTTTTTAGACATGTTTATGTATCTCTTCTGGGTCAAAATGGACCCGAATGCATAATAAGGGGTAATCAAACTACTTCTCGAGTGCTTGTCCTTTTGTACAAAATTTTCCTGAAGCACAGAAATTTTCTCCAGTGGTCTCTGCTCTTTTTAACCATCTTCACTGTTTCATCTGGATGAACAGCAGGTTGTTGACCTTCAAGAGCGGAGAAACAACCCTCACGCCTTAACTAGTACTGTTAAGCTAATTTATGCTACAACTAGCATAACACCCACTGTTGTTCTCTTTGTAGAGTTATATGGGTCATATCCTACAACATGGAGATCTGAAATAAACTTTCAGCGCTCAAAACTTCCAAAAAAAAAAAACTCTATATTGAATATAAGCTGCAGGAAATGATCCGTTTAGAAATCACAGCATAACAGTGCTGTCCTTGTCTGTCCTTATCACCTGCCCTCAGACTATGTGACAAACGCTTCAGGTCCTCTGCTGGTGGAGATTGCCAAGGCGCCCGGAGCCAATCTGGGAATCACTCTGACCACTGCCATGCACAGGAACAAGCAGGCCATCGTCATCGACAAGATCAAACCCGCCAGTGTGGTGGACAGGTACACACTCAATGAGCCTCATTCATTAAACACCAGCACAACAGACTACTGTGTAAATTGTAAAAGCACTTTTAAGCAATTTTCTTATGCAAATTGCTTGGAAAAACAACCAAAATTGTATGTTTTCATGAAAAACTACACAAATCATCAAACAGTATCATATAGGATTTCTGCAAAAACCAAAGTTTTGTCACTGATGCCAGTAACACTTTATTTCGATAGTCCACTTTAGACATTCTATTAACAATTCTATTCATCATCTATTAAACAGCAAGTAACTTTGCAACTACATGTCAACTAGCAGTTAGTAGAGTATTAGTAGACTGTCTACTTAATATCTTCTAACACTTTCTTTGTCAACTTATTCTACTAACCCTAAACCTACCCTAACAGTCTACTCTGAGAGTTAGTAGACATGTAGTTGCAAATTGATGAGAATTATTTGACATGTAGTTGACATGTAGTTACAAAGTTACTTATAGTTAGTAGAATGTCTAAAGTGGACTATCGAAATAAAGTCTAACCCCGATGCCAGTTACGTAAATTGGGTAAATTATATGAACTGTGAATAGTGTGTAAAAATATTTTTGACAATTTTGTTTCTTAAGTTGTTCGTAAATGAGACCTCATGTAAATAGTTTTACTACTTACCTAAAATTTTAGGTACATTTTAGTAAAACCATGCTTTTGTAAATGATTTTCTTTCTTCTCAAAAATAAAAATAATTTCTGTGAAAATGGTTTTACAAAATTTTTTTTATAAGTAATTTATTCAAACTATTTCTACATAATAACATATTTTTTTCACATTTCTTTTCATATAAATTGTTTGTAAAACCATTACTAAACCCTAACAAAATTGTTCACAAAGCTTTAAATCATCCAACACAAATTTTTCATAAAAACATTCTTACAGTAGATTTTATTTCTGTATTTTTTTGTGATTTTTTTTACGTAATTGTATTTTTCAATGTATTAAAAATGTGTTTGTTACAAACTTCTTCTGCAAATGATTTTCTTTTTTTCTTATGTAGTCAACAGTCATTTTTACTTAAATGTCTTTAAGTTTTCCTACAAAAGTTGTCCGTAAAAACAAATCTTACATAAAGGATTTTCTCCTTTTGCAAAACCATTTTTCACATTGATATTGATTTGATTTTTATCTAAATTGATCATAAATTAACTTTTTTTTTTTAATAAATGCATTTGTTTCATGTAGAGCAGTAAATGTACAGTAAAATTGTTTTTGTGTATGTAAAAGCATTTTTATTATTATTATTATTTTTTTTTACCTTAATTGTTCAGAAGACAGTTCAGAAGGTTCTTCAGAATATCTTCCTATTACATACATTTTTTGAAAAACCATGTCATAAAACTATTTTTTTACTTTTACAGTAGTGTTTTTTTATATAAATTATATGTATATTTTTTTCTTAATTGTTCCCAAAACTATTTTTGTGAAGGATGTTAATTTTTTAAAGAAAAAAACAACATTATTTGACAAATTATATGATTCTGTCTTATGATTCTTATGAAATGATTTTATGAACAATTTCCAAAGAAATTCTTCTTATAATATCCATAGTCATTAACTGTGCAGTCACATTTACCTTACATTTAAATTGTAAGTTAAATTAATTAATTAATAAATTAATCCCTCAGAAATATGTAATTTTAATCAAGGTAATTTTAATCTGTTATAGTTATTAAGATGCATGTTTCTTTTTTCTTAGCAGTAGAATTATAGAATTAATTTTCTTGTGAATATGCATTTTATGTATTATTGTTTTTATTACATTTTAAAGACAACATGAAACCTCATTCCCCATCCTCTACTTCCTTTCCCCCCCCATATATTTCACACATTTCTGAGGGAAATAGGGCACTCAGATTCATTATTATGGTCATTTGGGTGAGTTTTGATGTTGTATTTGACACGTCCCACATTTATGACAGTTCTAGCAGTTCTCTGTTTGCGTCTCAGGTCCGGAGCGTTACACGTGGGTGATCATATCCTGTCTATAGACGGCACGAGCACAGAGCACTGCTCCGTACTGGAGGCCATGCAGCTGCTGGCCAGCACTACTGATCAGACCAAACTAGAGATCCTCCCCGCACACCAAACACGCCTGCCCGGGAAACCCCAGGACACTGGTGAGAGACGGGAACATGTGGGCACTGCTGAGCTTTTCCAGACATGGATTAGGCTTAATCTAAGACGTCTTCAGCAGATGGTTGAATCTGATCTTGGAACGGACCTAAACTATGTCTGGAAAACTGTCTGTGAATCTAACATACGGGTCAAAGACAAAACTTTGATTATTAATGATTGATGATTTTTGTCCATATATGTTCATTTATTCTGAAATCCTTTTAAAATATGTGAATTCTGTCAGGACCACTATTGTCAAAGATGATTGACAATTAGCATACAGTTTGGATTGGCGGTATGGTTCTGTTCTGGGCAAGAACTCCCTGCGCATCCATGCAGTCCTGCATGGAGAGAGCAGCATCACCCCCCCCCCCCCCCCCCCCCCCCCCAAATTCCACCGTGTAAATAGTGAATCTGCCATGGCACAAGCGCAACTGCCTCTTAAAGGGAAAGGGGGGGGGGGGGGGGTGGGAGAATGAGACTCTGATTGTTTAATTGCATGTTACGCCCAAACAACACCTAAATAAAACCATTACTCATTCAGAGAATATGTACAACCCTTTTGGTTCATGCGCCGTTATGGAGAGCAGCAATAACCCCCCCCCCCCAGGGTAAACAGAACAGAACCAACATAAATGTATTGCAGATTTTGTTAAAGTTCAATAATTTTATGTAAACATTTTAGAATTAGTCTGATTCAAAGGAGAATCAGAAGCTGAATCCTGACTGACAGAAGAGGATCTGGGGATGGAGGAGGTTAATTAGCTATCGAGCAATGCAAAAACTGCTGATAATACTAAGGGACCTTATATATGAATGCTTAGAAAGGTGTCGTATTCCCATAGGTTGATGAGGATCAGCTGAGAGTCAGCTGACGAGAGCTTGACTAACATGACCTGCCAGAACCAACGCTATGTAGATTTTAGCATGTCTCCTATGATGACACAGTTTTTAAAATTTAAATAAAATGTTTTATTTTAATTTTTTTGTCATGTGGTCAGAGTGATACACTGTCCTTTTGCTTATTATTTATTTATTAATTTCATTATTTAATTATTAATATTTTATTTTCATTTTCTTTTATTTCATGTTTTCTCATTAAATCATAAGATTTCCTTTTTACAAAATCTAAGAAACCATGCAATACAAACTTACAAACAAAAAACAAATTAAGATATTTTACATGTTTGTTTGTTGTTTGTTTTTTTCCCTGGGGAAATAATATTAAGATAGCATGTATTCAAGGCTGAATTGGGTTACGCTATGTACATTAAAGCATTTAAACCTTTTTCTTGAAAAGAGTTTTGTACTAACTGCATAAGAAAACATGAAGACAAAAAATTACTTTCAATAACTTTGGTGTATGCTTTTAAACTAAATTTTTTTGAACCTTTCTTTTTCATTTGATCTTGGACAGACTTGGATAGTCTATTTTGTCATTGAGCAATTCGATTTTATATGGCGTGAGTACCATATGAAGCAATGTAGTGACATTGTATCATTCAAAACCCTCATACTGACCACAATCTTTTGTCGAATCTATGGCAACCTTTTTGTTCCCCTGGTTGTTCCAAAGGAAGGTCATAATAAGCTCTCTACTTATAGTGATATAAAACCTCACATGTATCCCTTTCGGATGCACCAATAGGACAGAAAACTGGATGGAGACTGCTCTGCTCTCTTCTGCTTCATCTCCTTTAATTAGCTTTCTCGTTTCTGCTTGATGCGCCCACGAGCTTTAGATTTATCACGGAGACCTGCGCACCCTAGAAAACACCAGACAGAGACTCTATTAATCTCAAAACCAAGACGCGGTGGACGAATGAACCAAACTGGATATTTTCATCCCCTTATTTTTTTATATGCAAATGCAGGAGAATGCAAATCCCGGGGGAGCGAAACTGACCGGCGACCACATTGCACTAGAAAAGCCTGAATTAGACGCCTTCATGTCGTCTCAGACTGTTTGCAGCAAGCACCGTTGTCTATAATCTAATCATGGCTTATTATCACTGGTCGCCTAAACAATTCTACTTGCGCAGCTTTATGGATGCCTCATGATTGAAACGACTTCAATTATAGAAGTTGTTTAAACTCAGGATGCTTTTACTTAAATTTTTACATGAGTGTAATCCATTTTTCTTTGACAATATTATGATTTTATTAAATGATATAGGCCATTGAGGAGTTGACACAACATTTGGCAACATTTTACAATATGATATAATAATGATAGTGTAAATTTGACTCACTCTCGGCATTCAAGATGTAGATGAGTTTGTTTCTTCATACAATTTGGAGAAATGTAGCATTACCTCATTGAATGGTGCTGTCAGAATGAGAGTCCAAACAGCTGATAAAACTTCACAAGTAATCCACACAACTCCAGTCCTTCAGTTAGTGTCTTGTGAAGTGAAAAGCTGTGTTTTGTAAGAAAAAAATCTATCATTAAGGTGTTTTAATTTTAAACAGTCTCTTCTGGCCAAAATACAAATCCATAATAATGCTTCCTCCAGTAAAAAAGTCCACCCCACGTATCCGCCTCACTTAAATCCACTGAAATCGTACTGTTTTTTGCTTGTAAACGGTGCTTGATCTGTGCTTATTTCTCTCCTGATTCAGATGAGACAGATTTTTCTCTGGAGAAAGCAATATTATGAATAAAGGAATCATATTTTTAGCCAGAAGCAACAGTTTGACGTTACGTAAAGTATCTTAACAATATATTTGTTTCTTACAAACACACAATTTATCACATCACAAGTCATTAACTGATGGACTGGAGTGGTGTGGATTACTTGTGGATTATTATGATTTTTTATCAGCTGTTTGGACTCTCAATCTGACGGCACCCATTCACTGCACTGCAGAGGATCCACTGCTGAGCAAGTGATCTAATGCTTCATTTTTGAAGAAACAAACTTTGATATTGCACGTCCCTCTTTGAATGGAACACAGAATCTAATCAATAGCATATTATCACTGAGCATATTAATATTTTCTATAGTTGCATGACTTCATGGATGCAACCAATGACTGTGCAACTCCAATTATAGAAGACATTTAAACTTCAGATGGTCGTTTTTACTTTGACTTTGAAGTTCTTGTTATTTCTGTTTCAATCATCCAGAACCATAGATGCCCATCAGTCACAATCTAGTCCAATTCTTGCCCCACTTCTGCCTCCATGATTGTGCCTCTGGCAGTTAATTACATCCACCAAAGCTTTAACCCCAACAAGATGACCTCTTGAATTCCATGCATTGCTCGCATACATCGTAAAACAGAGTTTATGATGCCAGGACAGCCTTGACGCCTAGATTTTTGGGCACAGGAACAAACGTCCCTAATGGATACGGACAAGTAAAGTGGTTTAGTTTTTCAGCATCTGATCTGTCCTGTTAAAATATCACATGGCACTATATAGGTCATTCCCTGCCGTGCTGAGAACCCGAGAGAGGAGGTGGAAGGCTGTAATGATGGAAAAACATATTTGCGAGTGTGAACATTCAGCCACAGCAGGACTTCAATCAAGAATTGACGCCCACTCGCAGGGCCCGTGTCAGTAATACATAGAAACTTCACCCAGGAAATAAATGGAGTTTGATATTTTGCCATATGACTATATTTTCGATTCAGATTTTAAATATGCAAATATTGTAGCTGACCTTGTTAGGGGAAGAAAAAGAAAGTATGTCTGGTAACAACGTCATTTGGGATTGCCATCTTTGATATCCTGGGATTTAAAGTGAGGAAGATCAGCCTTTGGTGCATTTTTGACACATTTATTTATTTGGTAGACACTTTTATCCAAAGCAGCACTGATATTACATTACACAGGTTTGAAGCTGGCAGATTTACATTATGACCTGAAAAAAATTTGTTTAAAACGTGTGCAATTTCTTAGAAATGTAATATCTGTATTCACGTTGTTTTGTGCACAGTTTTTTTTAATGTATTTTTCAAGGAAGTTTTTTTTTTCTTACAAAAAGTATTAATTTTTGGACCACATGACATGTAACTAGCCGAACTGACTTTGCCTTTTCATACAGAAGTCCATTTATAATATTTTAATTGATTTATTGACCTCTCTGTGACACAATTTTATATTATAGAAATTATTGGAAATAATGTCACAATTATTTGAAATAAAGTCTCAGTTATGAGTAATGAAGTTGCAATTATGAGAAATTAAACCACAGTTACAAGATACTTTAGTCACAATAACAGGAAATTAATAAACAGTCATAATAAAGTTGCAGTTATGAGAAATAATGTAGCAATTATGACACATATTTGCAATTGCGAGAAATAAAGTCTCATTTACGAGAAATTAAGTCACAGTTAAATAGTTATTGCAATAACAAGAAATAATGTTGCAATTATGAAATAGTCGCAGTTACTAGAAATAGTTGCAATTATGAGAAATGAAGCCACAGTTACAATATACTGTATTTGCAATTACAATAAATTGATTTACAGTTGTTATAATAATTGCAACATTATTTCTCTTGATAAGACTTTATTTAGCATAATTGTGACTTTATGAGAAATGTCACAGACCTCTCTATGATATAATTTCCTGTTAATATTTTTTCCTGTTCAAATTTTTACAGTATTTTGGCAAACTTTTATTGCATACTTTTTTTTAGTCTCAAAAATATTTGTAATATTTCATTATAATGTCTATAGCTCAAACAGTAGAACATGTATATACATATTTTTAAATGATAATAATATAAGGTTATGCCCAGGTTTTTTTATTTCATTTTTATTGTTAACTTTTTTTATGCATGTATTTTCAATTCTATGCATTAAAATATATCAAATTAATTTTACTTTCAAGTCATTATATGTAGGAATTGCATTTTTAATGTATTTCTGAATACATTAATAGCTTTATGTCATTGACTGATGTTGCACATACCACTTTGGATGCAACGCAGCAAACATTGAGATGGTAGTCCAGATTTTTTAAAAATCTTTTAATTGTACTGTACAGCATGTTTGTATTTTGCAATACAGACTTAAACTACACACAATTTAATAACAAATTAGCCCAAACCACTGCTAATAACCTTAGCGTCAGTCACCTACTGGTTCAGTTTGTATTTTAGATAAATGACGTGGTCTTAAAAAAAGCAGTATTGTAATCTCCTTACTTGAATTAAGCTCCTGTCACATCAGACTGTGTGGGAGACTTTGCCGTCATCATTCCTGGTGTTCTCAATTCCTACATCAAGAGACAGAGTTGTGTTTCTTTGAGACATAGCAGACGAGCTTAGCATAAGCCACAAGGAAGAGGGATTTAGAGCTCAAACGTTAGAAGATGCCTCATTGGTGCTCAGACTAACAGATAGTAGTATTTAACCTGGCTTGTGAAAATCTGTCTAAAAGTGGCATTTCTTAACGACTCATCACAGTCTGTGTGGCAAAAAAATATATATAAACAGAATGCTAATATGTGCAGGAGTTTAAAGGTTTGTTTAGTATGTACCAAAAATGTAAAAAGTAGTGAGTAGACTTCATTAAAACCTTAAAGTGTAACCACACACATAAATACACACATCTCACCGAATGTTTTTAAGCTTCTTATGGTTTTCCAGAGATGGAGGAGGGTAAAGCTACGTTAAAGCTAAGTTGTTGAATGTCATTTTACTTAGTTAGGGCGTTTCACACTCTTAATACCCTGCTGGAAAATCCATCTCAAGTTGAAACATGGCAGCTGGTTTGTTAATAGTCTAAACCGCTAAACCACTTGGTCCATCAATAAACCAGCTGCCAGCTAAACGTAAAGGCTTAAGGCGGTCAGACTGCTTTTTTGGAAAATGGTGGCTGGTCAGCCAGCTAATGACCAACTTGAACCAGTTAGAAACTAGCTATCATGTCCATAAACACCTTTACCAGCTTGAGATGGATTTTCAAGCATGGCAAAGAATCGCATTTGTCTTATATGCTAAGCATGTTAGGTCCAGTGTTAAGTTCAGATATCTTATTTGTTATCTATAGACACTTTCACTTTTATGTATTTTTATGTACAGGGTTTTATGTATTTTATAGAAATCTGTTTTTGCTTCATAGCATTATAAATAAAAAGATCTAAAATAAGAATAGTCACACATTACGAGAAATAAATATGCAGTTTTGACAAATGAGAATTATGTACGAGATCTAAAATCACAATTGTTAGAAATAAAATCGCAATTACAAGAAATGGAATTGTTGTTACAAGATGGTTGCAATTATGAGATAGTCACAATTATGAATTACAAGATACTGTAGTTGCAATTACAAGAACTGTATACACGTTATAATATAAAGTCACAATTATGAGAAATAATGTTGCAATAATGAGATATAGTTATAATTACAAGACATGATGTTGCAATTTTGAGATATAGGGCCCTGTCATACACCCGGTGCAATTTTTTTGTTTGTTTAGCGCGTTAGTAATATGCGCCTATAGGCGGGTGTACAAAAACGCGTCACTCTGCTAGTACACACAAGGGAGGCACAAACAGCAAAATGAAAGGATTACAATGTAAAAGATTTTTATTGTGCCCCGTAGATGGTCTGCTCGCACACATTAACCTCGCGCACAAGCAGAACCTTTTCTCTCTGGAGAAGCGTTCAGTCTTTGCTCTTGCAAATTCCACTGTGTAAATAGTGAATCTGCCATGGCACAAGCGCAACTGGCTCTTAAAGGGAATGGGAGATGAGACTCTGATTGGTTTATTCCATGTTACGCCCAAAACACACCCATTACTCATTAAGAGAATAGGGACAACACTTTTAGATCATGCGCCTGGCGCGCCGACCGTTTTTCCTGTCGTTAAACTAGCAAAAGTGGATTCGGCCACGCCCTATAGCACTTGCACTGTGTGCTTTAGATTCATGCGGGGGAGCTTAGATCGTTAAAATATGGCCCAGAGTCACACTTACGAGAAATAATGTTGCAATTATGAGATATAGTCACAGTTTTAAGAAATAGTCTCAATTATGAGAAACAGTTGCAATTATGAGAATAAAGCCGTAGTCAAAATTACTAGAAAAAAATTCACAGTTTTAATAGTCGCAATTTAGAGAAATATAGTAGCAAGTACAAGAAATGAAGTCACCTTCTCAAAATAGTCGCAATTACAAGAAATAAAATGTCTCAATTATGAGACATAATGTTGCAATAATGAGATAGTCGCAATTAAGAGAAATAGTCTCAATTATGAGAAATTAAGCCACACAAGATACTGTAGTTGCAATTACGAGAAATATAGTTTTAAATTATAAGTTAAATTATAAGCTTCAATTATGAGAAATAAAGATGCGATTATGAGAAATGAAGTCAATTTCAAGATAGTCACAGTTACACAGTTCAGTTTAAATTGTCACAAATTACGAGGAAGTAAATTCCCAATTCCATGAACAAAAGTCTCAATTCCAAATTTTTTTTTTTTTTTTTTTACAATTTATGAGATATAAAATTACAGTTATGAGAAGACCATCGCTTTGTGAGACAAAGTCTTAGTGTAAGCGTCAGTGGGTCCTGATCACCCTGTCAGAGTTTATTTTGTGATGATGACCAGCTGACTGTTAATTATCCTGCTTATTACATGGCTACTTGCCACATGAGTAAATAATTAGACAAGAAATATTGATTTGATTTGAAATATTTGAACGCAAAGCTTCCGTGAAGAAAGCAGTTGTTAGCAAGTGGCAAGTTCAAACTAGATGGACATTTAAGGGATATGTTCCAGTCATACCACTTATTACACAACATTTCACCACATAAATAATTATGGCGATAAAAGATATTAATTTAAGACAAAACTGTTTTAAAATCTTACAAGATTTTGACCTTGCATTGAGTCATCCCTGGATGTCCAGAATCTGCTTCCTGAAGCAAAACCAGTTGCGAACCACTGCCCTATAATAAATGACTTGTTTCAAGTGTGCTTGTTTAATTTATTAAATTAATTTTACTTTTAAATTCTTAATTATTTTTCTTTTAAATTCAGTCTTCTGCTCCTGTCGGACCTATTGCATTATGAGTGCTTGGAGAAACTGCAGGACAAATGAGAACAAGCACACAGAGGCACTCAATTACACGGCCTGCCTCTAGCAGCAGGACTTCATTAGCCTGTTTGTTGATGAGCTTCCCCATTGTTTTGCATGCACATTCATTTTCCACAGGCCAGTATTAGAGACGGATGTTATCACTCGAATGCGACTTCAACAGACCCTCAAGACTCCAAATGATGGATTTTTACTGTTTAAATGAGGGTTTATGGGAGCAATATAGAGAGAACACCACATGTGTGGTGCGCATGTATTTTTTTAATAAAAATGTATATATATTTTGATATTTATTTTGAGAATCATGTAATTAATACCTATTTTGTGTGTTTAGTGAAAGTTCAGAAAAGTGACCACCCGCACTGCTGGGACCCCTGTGTTAACTACTGCCATTCTCAACATCCTGGTCACTGTAAGACATCGACATGGACCTCTGCTTCCAGTAACCCATCCAGCTCTCAGGATTACTGCAAATGTAACTGCATTACATCGTTTTTACACAATTGCCATCCTTTAGGAAGATGATTTGACTAGTTTCCCATAAAGCAATTAAACTACTGCAAACACACTTAACATTGTTTGGCAAAATTCGGCAGTAATGTCTGGTCATTCAAATAGATTGAGTTTGCATCAAGGCAAAAAAAAAAAAGTTCCCCATGCAGATTTTGCTCGTGTTCAAGTTGGTTACACAACATTTCTTGGACAATATCCAGTCATTAAATAGGAGTCTACATATTCTTGAGGGCAAAATATTTTTTTATTTTGCAAATCTCACTTGTGTTTCCAGTTGGTCATGCAAATTTGCACAAAATTTCACAGATGATATTAAGTCAAGGTATCCATGCGACTGGGAGTTTAACATGAGGGCAAAGCAGTTTCCCTTATATATTTCGCTTGTGTTCAAATTCACACAAAATGTTGTGGACGATTATCCAGTCATTTAAATAGTAGTCCACACGGTTTGGGAATTTCTCATGAGGGCAAAAAAAGTTTCCCTTGCAGATTTCACTCGTGTTCAAGTTGGTCACATAAATTTGCTTAAAAGTGAGAAAAAAAATTACAATTACAAAAAATGTCGCAATTATAAGAAGTAAAGTACTAATTATGAAATCTAAAGTCCCACATGATTGAGAGTTTTCCATGAAGGTGGAAACGTTCCCCTCGCAGATTTCTCACGTGTTCAGGATGTTCAAGTGAATTTGCCACATTGGCCAATAGAAAGCTGCTTGGTTTGAATGTGACTTCTTTGTGACCTTTGCTTCATATTGGCAATAGTATTGATGTTTTTTTTGCTCTGAAATTTCAATGAAATATCACTAATATGACCCCACTTTTATTCTATGCTTTTTTAGCATTTTGTTTAGTCTGGGTTTCCTGCACCAAAATGCTGTTTTTACTGACTGACTACCATTTTCTTCAGAAAATCTACCTCTCTAGTTGAAGTCATCCATCTTCATTTACATGGAAAATAGCATTACGTTAATATGGAATATTGTTCTTAACCCAGACATCCACCTCCCAGCGGTTGTCTCCAAATCGAATATAATGTCCCCTTAAATAACAAATGCTTAGTGCATAGATCTGCAAAGACTAGCAAGGGACCAATAGAATATGGATCATTAACCTGCAGTGAGCCACTCAGTCTCTTGGACCATTGCCATCTCTTTGATTTTAAATGTTTAAAATGCGGCTACACTGCCTGACTTTCTCTCTCCTTTCCTCTCTCTTCTCTCTAGCGGTAGTCTGCACAAACTTCTCTCCTGGGTCCACTACCACATCAGGCATGACCAGCCAGGGTTCCAGCACGCTGCCCCGGGCCGCTCCTCCCATGAGCCCACGGAACTCTATGCTAAAGAGACGACAAAGGAAAAAAGAGCACAAGAGCTCATGTAGGTGACTGGATCAGTTTTCTTGTGATATTTCCTGTTTGACACGACTATATAACGACTACAGCGCTATATAAACAGTGTCTTAATGCATTTCATAAGTGACTGATTTGTGAAGTTCTACATAGGCTGTTTTTAAATGGCTTCTCATGAAACGACTATACACATACTGATTCCAGTAGAGTTAGAGTTAGATTGTTGCTAAAGGCTACAGGAACAATTGGTCTAATGGTGCATTACATGTAGTTCCAAATGTAGGTTCAGGAGGAGCCTAATCATTCAATCCTGTCAATCATCATTACAAGTCTATAATAGCAGCATTCATTGTGCTGTCCCAGAGACAATTCTTCCGGCAGCCGTAGTTGCATAGTTAGTATTGTATTGTATGGTATCGTAGGTTTTTTATTTTTTACCTAAACCAATTTTATTATAGGTGTTAGCATGTTTGCTAAGCTAATTACACAGTAGCCTACTGGAGAGACATTTATGCAATACATAGCATATACAAATACTGCGTAAATCATTTATTTTTAATTACCCATATAGCACAGGTACGTCGGCAAGATGTCTGTTAAAGATCTTTTCATCTGGAAAGCATCTGCTGTGTACAAACATCTGATAGACGTCTCTAAGATGTCAGTTTTACATTCATTCTAAATCATAAACATCTTAAAGACATCTTCTAAACATCTATTTGACATCTGATAGGAAACGTCCTATAGACATACTGCAGATGAACAAACACTCTAAAAAATACGTCTTGCAGATGTAATGCAGACGTCAAATAGACGTCTCTGTGATGTACGTGTGCTATCAGGGTAGGCTGAACTATTTTTATCTATTGCAGTTATTTTTGTAGTTAGATGTTAGCATGTTGCTAAGCTAACAACTAAGCACTCTAAGAACCGTTACAATACATAAACACGTATTGGGTATTAAATTATTTTTATCTATAAATTAAACTACTTTTATTTATAGAGTTAGCATGTTGCTATGCTAACAACACAGGCACTAGGCACTATTAGGCAAATGTACAAACAAATATATGTTTTATCTATTGGTTAAACTTTTAGTAGCGTTGGATGTTTGCATGTTGCTAAGTTAACAACACAGTACTCTTAGCACTATTACAAAAACACAGTGAACACATCAAATTGATTTTACTAAACAGTTTTTTATATCAGTAAAAAAAATGCCAGCGGGGATGTTAGCATGTTGCTAAGCTAACAACAATTGTGTATACTTCATTACTGAATACTTTTGCGTTTATCTTACTTCATTCCTCCATCTTGGATAGATTTTATTGGTTTTGGAATAGAGTTTCAATTTTACGTTTACACTGAATTTATTTGACCATCGCCCTCACGTCTTCTGTCTTTTGCAGCATCTCACACATGATGTGCGTTCTGAAAATGTTCTGTTCACGTTAAAAGAAAACCTTAAAACATGCAGTGTATTTCTAGCCATTGCTGTTGCTGTTGCTGTTTATTTTTCATTCCATTGGCCTGTGTCTCACATTTTTAAACATAAAACCACATTGTGTGTGAACAGCCCCTTAATGGATTAAAACCAATTGTACATTTATGCTATTTCTGTTGTGATATTTTCTGTCTGTTCTCTGTTTAGCTGTGTCTTTAGCCTCAAGTTCTGTGGGCCCTGGTGGTCAGATAATCCACACCGAGTCCAGTGAGGTCACTCTGAGAGGAGATCCTCTAAACGGGTTTGGGGTTCAGCTGCAAGGTGGAATATTTGCGACGGAGACCCTCTCTGCACCCCCTCTTATTCGCTTTATAGAGCCGGACAGCTCGGCCGAAAGGTATGTCCCAAACTTTAACTCAACCATGTACACAAAACACAGCTATCCACTCTAACTCAAGCACATATAAACACACTATTAGGTGCCACAACGGACTGAGAATCTGTTGAAAATGCAAGCAGATCTTGTAAAGATACCAGTATTTTCAAATGTATGCCATACGACAGAGCCGCCATACACTGACTCAGTGAGAGGTGCTTGAAAATGATCAAGCTGGATGTGATACTGCCACAGAATCTGGGTCAACACTCAGCAGGAAACTCGGATTGCAAAAGAATCATGCCTTTTCTCGGCAACGTTTACGAAAGAGACTTTCATTTTTAATTTAAGAGGTTGGAATGTGTCTTTGCTACACACTGCACTCTTAAAGGGAGGGAGATATTTAGGAAGGGTCTCCAAAATGAAACTCAATCCACCAGTAGCCCCTCACTGCAGAACAAAGATCCAGGGTGCGGGGTTTGATCCACATCTAGGGGGTGGAGATGGTTGGTTTAGGGGTGGAGATGGGTGGGTTTAGGGATCAGGGGGTGGAGAACAGGGGGGATGATGGGTAGTTCGGTATATGTAAGGTGGGAGGAGTTGGATCTGGATCCAACCACGCCCCCTGGATCATGTGTTCTGCAGTGAGGACCATCTCCAATCCACTGGAAAGACAAATGACAAGAGAATCTCTTTGACATCTCAAATGCTTTTTGCTAGACAGCAGTGAGATTAAATGGGAGAGCTAATGGATCCTAACTTGTGTCTCATGCACCCAAGCTAAAAAGACCCCAGTAATCTCACGTCACATCCAGAGTTTCACAAGAAACTGCTCTTGGATTTGCCAAGATACCTAAAATCTAAACTTTTACTGTATGTCAACAGTTGTCACAGTTGGGACTCTTTATTTGATCAAAGGACTTTTAGGAGAAACATCTGAGACTAAGTTTATACTAACATTTTGCTAACTATAGCTTTAAACTCTTATCTCAAAGTGTTTTGTTTGTGTCTCTTTTTATTTGTCCCAGAGAATTTCAGAAGAGATATCTGAAACTAAGTTGTCACATTAGTTGCTTTGCTAACTTTTTGCTAACATTTGGCTAAGTTGATACAAAAGTGCTACATCCACTGTTTGGCGAACATTGTTAATTGGCTCTAAACTCTTACTGTATGTCAACAATTGTCTCATGGGTCTCTTTGTATTTGACCGAAGAAATTGTAGGGTCATGTGGAACCAAATTGCTACAAAGGTGCTATTTCAGCTGTTTTGCTATCATTTGGCTAGCATTTTGCTAACTATAGCTCTTCTTACTGTACGCCAACTGTCTCACGGGTCTCTTTTTATTTGAGATTGTTTTTTATTTTAACTTAAACATCTGAGAATAAGTTGATACAATCACACACTCTTTCCAAAGACATGCCAGCAAACCCAACAAAAACAAAGGCCTCAATAGAGCCAAGCTCGACATTTTACTGTATTTGCCGTCACTGGATGAGGCCCTAAATAAACTCTCTGTAATTATATTCAGATTTGTAAATGTGTCCGTTTCTGTTTGTTCTTGAAGCTCAGTGCGTGAGTCATTCCTGGTGTGAGATTGTTGTAGCATGAAGCAAGTGATTTGATGTGTGTTGAGCTGTGTTGTACTGTGGCAGTGTGTGACATTTGTGGTGTTTGTGCTGGAAGTCAGGTCAGTTTTTCTCTTTCAAACACACATGGTTTCCCACAGTGACACTGGGCTTGCATATTGAAACATGAGAAAACAATACACTTACTGTAAATCATGCATTTTTGTTGCTGTGTTTGATAAAAATCGACTTCTAAAATTGACATCAGTTTTCAGTCAGACTTTTGACTACTGGCATGAAGTCTGGTCCACTTTGCACATTATTTTGGCCAGGAACCGCCCATTTAAAGGGATAGTTCCCCCGAAAATAAGAATTCTGTCATCATTTATGAATGATGGTAAACCAGACAGTTGATGGTAGCCATTGAATTCTATAGTATGGAAAAAAATACTGTAGAAGTAGTCAATGGCTACCGTCAACTGTTAAGTTACCAACATTCTTCAAAACATCTTCATTTGTGTTCAACAGAAGAAATAAACTCATACAGGTTTGGAAACAGCTTAAGGGTGAGTAAATGATGACAACATTTAAATTTTTGGGTGTGAAGTGTCCCTGTTAGAGGGTTTGGATTGACACAGTGATTCAGTCGCTGGAGGAAGGGAACATGAAATGACCATTTCTAGAGCATTTTAGTCCTTCTATCTTGTTTTGATTGGCAGGTGTGGGCTTCTCCAGGTTGGAGACAGAGTCTTATCCATCAATGGAATTCCTACAGAAGATGGAACGCTGGAGGAGGCCAATCAGCTGCTCCGGGATGCTGCTCTGGCCAATAAGGTCACACTAGAGATTGAGTTTGATGTGGCAGGTTAGAGAGGTTTCCAATTTCTTAAAACGTTAATTTCTACATTTTCCACAAAGAGGTCTTAAGACATGAATTTCTTGCTTTGTTTTCAGTTTTTATTGCTATTTAATTGAAAATCACACTTGTATTTGTACTTCATCATAATGCAGTTTTTTGTTGTGTGGCCAGAATCTGTTGTGCCTAGCAGTGGTACATTTCATGTGAAGCTGCAGAAGAAAAAAGGAGTGGATCTGGGCATCACAATCAGTGGTAAGATCTCACGATTAATTTTTCAATAGGGTGTCAAGGGTCTGGGAATCTTCTTCACTTAGCTTGGTCAACATTGCAGCATATTTTGGTAAGAACTGCCCACTTAGATGTGAAGAAACAACTTATCTACTCAGGCATCATAACGTTTGGTTATTTGTCGCGCAGTAACCTGCAAATAACTTGAAACATAAAAATGTTCTTTTAGCTAATAAATTTAAGGTTAACATTCACACTTGCCACCATCACCCATGCAATGCTTCCTGATGATTTGGATATTAACAATATGATTCACTAATGAAGTCAATAATAATAATTATAGCCACACGACAGTTTGTGCCAATAGATTAAAGATACAAAGAAATCGGGTTAGATTGAAGTAATTACAAAAATATCAAAAAATAAAGTTTAAAACATAAACCGTTCTTCAAAGTTAAACAAGTCACTAGATCCTAGTTTGTTATGAGCATAGTGTATATGTATATGTATATGTATACACATTACCAATTAAAAGTTTGGGAAAATAATTGTTTTAATGTTTTTGAAAGTCTCTTATACTCACCAAGAAAAACGTAATAGTGTGAACTTTATTAAATTTAATAACGTTTTTGTTATACATATTTTAAAATCAGTGTCAGAACTCATTCTAAATGCCGATTTAATAAATAAATTATAAAACAGTTACAATCAACAGTAAATTTTTGTATATAATTTATAATATAGAAAATTCCATTTATTTACTATATTTTACTCTATTGTGTAATTTGGTAATTATTTTTTTGTAGCAAAGATGTTCAAAAGACTTTGATATGGTTTGGTTTCAATAACAAATGTTACTATGACTGCCAAAAAATGACTATATGAACAAAATAGACACAAATATATATAAATATATGTTACCGTATAATTGTAGTGTTTAAAAAAAATATTTTGTGACTTGATTTTAATAAAAACACTTTGTAATATGCAAAAACTGCTATATGTAAATGAGCAAGATAAAGTAATAACAATAATAATATAAGCAGAGTGTTACAGTATTGCTGGCTTGTGTCATTTAAGGTCAATTTAAGTAAGTTTACTTTAGGATTGCTAATTTGCATTTATTTTTGTAAAGATAACACTAAAAGTCTTATCATGTACTGGAAAGTCGGCAAGATTTCGTTTTTCTTTTTGCTTTCCTGATCTGTTTTCATCCCCAAAAACATTTAAGCCATTCCCTCTGAATCTTTTTTGGAGGAGATTTTAAGATCCTTCTCTCCCTGGCCTATTTTACCATTCTCCGTTTCGCTTTTCAAACTCGCCAAGACGCAGTTCAACTTTATATCCCCAAATGGACGGGAAATAAACCCACACAAATATTTTGACATCATGCTCTGTGTCATTAAATACGTCTGCATATCGGTTTTTCTCACGGATCATGTTTTTATCCAGACCACCCGATCTGGGGCGTCCCGTCTCGTCTCGTCCTTGTCATTATATTAGCCCTGATCAACAGAGCCTCCTTTTCTGAGGAAGTGTTTATGTGGCTCTCATAGGCTTTCCGTGGGCTTGTTTACTTGAGCTGGCTTCTTTCCATCTGGCGTTCCTCTAAAGCTTCTGTAAGGCGTAAACCCTGAGGGATCATGGGCCATTAAACTTGTATTATACTTGCATGCGTGCTGATATGAATCACAGGCTTTGCATTTGTACCACATGCACAAAGAACTCTATCCATCAGTGAACAGACTCTGACCACTTCTGTCAGATTCACAGCCGCACATGTTTAAGTGCAGTTCTTTTCTTGTCCTTCAGACGTCTGAAACGTCTTAAAATACTGTGCTTGGCGTATAGTAATGTGTGTGAGGCACTTTGAGGGTTAGAAGAGAGTCAAAATCAGATTTGAACCTGAATCTCTTCACTGTAAAAAAAAAAAATTACGGTAAAAAACCGGCAGCTGTAGTTGCCGGAATTTTACCGCTTAAAAAATACGGTTTGCAATTTTAGGTTGTACGTTTTTAAACTTACATTTACAGTTAAATAACTGTAGCGTCTGGACCAATCAAAAACAAAATTTTTCATTTGATTTAACAAATACCTGAACCACCCTCATGTTACAAAACCATAGGGACCCATGAACCCTTCCCCCGGAAGCGTAAACACCCCAGGAAGCCGAAAACAGGCCCCTTTGTGATGGCAACCAACGTATATCACTGCGGTTTATGGCAAAAGAAGTAAAGAGGGAAAATCCCTTGGCATTGTCCCAGGACAAAGGCAGACTCGAAATGTACTGTTCTCTAATTAATTCATAGGAATACCTTTCTTTGAATGAACAGTGTATCTTTCAGGTCATTGTGTATATTATTGCTGTGTTGTTTTTAATCTGTTGTATTATAGACTATTTTTTTTCATGCTTACGATAAACCACTCATTCATATAACTTACATATACCGTGTTTAGTATCTATGAATTCGCCTTCTATGATCGAAACAAGCGTTGATATTATATATGGACATAGGCAATTATATGGTCCTGAGAACTTTTAGTAATTTTGATTCAAGTCCATTTCTATTTTACCATGCTTTCAAACAAAGCGCCATAAAAACGCCCACTTGGGATTCCGGCTTTTCTCTTTGGATAAGCCCATCTTGAGAGGCGGGGGTCTTCTCTGACCTTAAAGCTGACACACCATGTGAACAGACAGTCGCAGTGGTTTTTTTTTTCCTTTTTTTTTTTGTTTTTTTGGGTCAGATGCTCAGATGAAAGATGTGAGAAAAAGCTTCAGGATACCAAAGCATTGTGCCAGGCCTTTCTTCGGCCTTGTCCTTTCCATTTCAATCAAGATTCTCTGACTCAAGACTGGTTCTTTCTCATCAACTAACTTCAGCAAAAGGTCAACTGGAAACCTTAAGATTGCATCAGGAATCTCTTTCAGACAGCGGAGACTCGCAAGTATCAAACTTAGTCTATTTAACTGATGCATTAAGTATCAGTTACACCTATTTACAAAGGTGTGTTTGAACTAAGAACCTGACGTATCCCTCAGGTGTAGATCTGCCGAATATGCAAAGGTTCCATAAATTTCATCTTTATGCCTCTTTCTGTACTGAGGTAAACTTTAACCCTTTCCTATACCAAATGTATGCGCGTGTGTGTATGTGTATGTTAGACCAGTTTATGTGTGTATGTAGGATGTTAGACCAGTTTATGTGTTTATGTAGTATGTTAGACTAGTTTAAGTGTTTATGTAGTTAATAAAACCTTATTTGTATCACACTTGACGTGTTCATTGTTGCTCATAACCGGAGTCACTACTCATGCAGATTTACGTTACAAGCTTAAAGAATTGTACAGTAAGAAAGTTATTTAACCAGGAAATTAACGTTCTTAGAATTGAAAGACCGTTGACCCTGAGAGGTCAAGTAAATATCTACAGCGGAATATCTAAATAGATAGTTAATTATAACTAGTTATGGTTAATTATTCATATTTCCTGTCATGAGCTGATTCGTTACCAACATAATATTTAATGATATAATGGATATACAACATATTGAAGTACTGAAATTGTTTGTACCTGTTTAATACACTGATAACCACCAAATGCAGGTGGTGATGAGAGTCACATGATGAATCAAAGCCTATTACAAGCAGCTTTTAAATAATAACATACAGTGGGGAAAATAAGTATTTAGTCAGCCACCAATTGTGAAATTTCTCCCACTTAAAAAGATGAGAGAGGGTTGTAATTTTCATCATAGGTATACCTCACCTATGAGAGACAAAATGAGGAAAAAAAAATCCATAAAATCACATTCTAGGATTTTTAAAGAACTTATTTGCAAATTAAGGGTGGAAAATAAGTATTTGGTCAATAAAAAAAATTCATCTCAATACTTTGTTATATACCCTTTGTTGGCAATGCCAGAGGTCAAACGTTTTCTGTAAGTCATCACAAGGTTTTCACACACTGTTGCTGTTATTTTGGCCCATACCTCCATGCAGATCTCCTCTAGAGCAGTAATGTTTTGGGGCTGTCGTTGGGCAACACGCATTTTCAACTCCCTCCAAAGATTTTCTATGGGGGTTGAGATCTGGAGACTAGCTAGACCACTCCAGGACCTTGAAATGCTTCTAACGAAGCCACTCCTTCGTTGCCCGGGCGGTGTGTTTGGGATCAGTGTCATGCTGAAAGACCCAGCCACGTTTCATCTTCAATGCCCTGCTGATGGAAGGAGGTTTTCACTCAAAATCTCACGATACATGCCCCATTCATTCTTTCGTTTACACAGATCAGTCGTCCTGGTCCCTTTGCAGAAAACCAGCCCCAAAGCATGATGTTTCCACCACCATGCTTCACAGTAGGTATGGTGTTATTTGGATGCAACTCAGCATTCTTTCTCCTCCAACACGACAAGTTGAGTTTTTACCAAAAAGTTATATTTTGGTTTCATCTGACCATATGACATTCTCCAATCCTCTTCTGGATCATCCAAATGCTCTCTAGCCAACTTCAGATGGGCCTGGACATGTACAGGCTTAAGCAGGGGACACGTCTGGCACTGCAGGATTTGAGTCCCTGGCGGCGCAGTGTGTACTGATGGTAGCCTTTGTTACTTTGATCCCAGCTCTCTGCAGGTCATTCACTAGGTCCCCCCGTGTGATTCTGGGATTTTTGCTCACAGTTCTTGTGATCATTTTTGACCCCACGGGGTGAGATCTTGCGTGGAGCCAGATCGAGGGAGATTATCAGTGGTCGTGTATGTCTTCCATTTTCTAATAATTGCTACCACAGTTGATTTCTTCACACCAAGCAGCTTACCTATTGCAGATTCAGTCTTCACAGCCTGGTGCAGGTCTACAATTTTGTTTCTGGTGTCCTTTGACAGCTTTTTGGTCTTGGCCATGGTGGAGTTTGGGGGGTGACTGTTTGAGGTTGTGGACAGGTGTCTTTATACTGATAACGAGTTCAAACAGATGCCATTAATACAGGTAACGAGTGGAGGACAGAGGAGCCTCTTAAAGAAGAAGTTACAGGTCTGTGAGAGCCAGAATCTTGCTTGTTTGTAGGTGACCAATACTTATTTTACCGAGGAATTTACCAATTAATTATTAAAAAATCCTACAATGTGATTTTCTGGATTTTTTTTTCTCATTTTGTCTCTCATAGTTGAGGTATACTATGATGTGAAAATACAGGCCTCTCTCATCTTTTTAAGGGGGAGAACTTGCACAATTGGTGGCTGACTAAATACTTTTTGCCCCACTGTATATAGAAGGGTGCACAGTGTCATTCACACAGACACTAAACACCATCATGGTAACACACATTAAACTGAAATAATGCAATAAACATTATTTAACAACATTAGATGTAAGATAAAAACCCTAATGTACACAACTGATAAAAAAAAAAAAAACTAAGAAGAAACAGTTATTTCAACAAAAAAAACATCAAATTTAAAATGTAATGCAGGGAATTCTGGGGAATGTGACTTACGGTATCACTGTAACGGTATACTACCGTAAAATGTATGTCCAATACTTGTAATGTCCAATACAGTTTTCACTGTATATAGTAGGGGAATTTACCGATAACCATATACTGTATATATATATCAGTCATGTCAATTAATCAGATCTATAATGTAATAACTGGAGACTGGCTGATTAAAAACATGCCCGTTTGGTAGAGTAACCAAAATGGTTTCAAACCCAAACTATGACCTTGTTGATGGATAAAAAATTTTTTTTTTTTTTTTTGAGATTGCAGATGAAAATAAACCGAGTGGTGCTCAGTGCCTTCAAAGCAACATTTTTTAGCATGTGTGTTCCCATAAAAATATTATATCTTATTAATAGTATATGGTATTGTTTATTATATTACTGTTTCAGTTTCATTTAATTTGTTATGTTATATAAGGATTTATTATATAATAAGTTTAATTTTGTGTGTTGTATTTAGGTGCAAATTTAAGTCATCATTAAAAAAATAATAATAAGAATATATTAGTAATCAAAAGACAAAATAGTTGCTAAAGGACTCAGTTTATCAGTGCCGTTCCCAGGAAGTCTAATTCATTGGTAGAGAATAAATACATATACAGTTTAACTTATTATTATTATTATTGCTTATTATTTTGGATATCGTTGGAATTGCGTGATACATTTAAATACCATGATAGGGTGTGTGTATGTACTGTATATATACAGTGGGTACGTAAAGTATTCAGACCCCCTTAATTTTTCACTCTTTGTTATATTGCAGCCATTTGCTAAAATCATTTAAGTTATTTTTTTTTCATCATTAATGTACACACATCACCCCATAATGACAGAAAAACACAGAATCGTTGACAATTTTGCAGATTTATTAAAAAAGAAAAACTGAAATATTACATGGTCCTAAGTATTAAGTATTTTTATTTTTTTGCTGCACCATGATGAAAAACACTTTAAACATTGAAAAGATGAACAGTCAGTGGAATGCTGGAAATTTTTCATGTCTCCTCTTAAAACGTTGAACCATTTTACGCAGAATTATTCTCTTGAACCTCTGGCCCACGTTCAGCTTGATTAGATAAGATTTCTTTTGGCCTTGAATTGTCGTTTGTGGGGGTGTTTACTGTGTGTGTGGTGTGTGGTGTGTGGTGTGGTGTGTGTGTGTTGTGTGGTGTGTGTGCCGCACGTTTTAGTGTGTGAGATACGCTGAAACACTGTACTGTTGATCTGTTTTCCCATCTTTCTACAGCTAGTAAGAAACCAGGAGAGCCTCTTATCATATCTGACATTAAAAAAGGCAGCATGGCGCACAGGTACGAACAAGCACTTTACAATACTGACACAAACACTTAGAAATTCTCACGAGTCTTCAAAATATGCTTTCTTTACGCTAAATTATTCTAAATTATTGGTTTGCCTCTTAGATTAGGAAAAACAAACTTTTAATATACCTTTTCTTTTCTTTTTTATTTATTTATTTATTTTATGTCATATAAATCTAAATTATGGAACGATATTC